>OX463778.1:32450647-32481415 GCA_949825025.1 Siphlonurus alternatus
ATACACACATGAATATCCCGCTTCAATTATTAGAGTGCTACTAATATAAAGTTTGTTTTCTACGTATATTTATGCAGTAGTAGCAAGCAGTGAGGCGGCAAGCAAAGGGATTCTATTTTATCTGTTATGTTATATGTATACCTGAATGTTCCACCGCGGAGGCGAGTTCTGGCTGGACATCACAGAATATGGAGAAAGCAAGGGAAGAGAGGGAAAGGAAAAACTGATTATATCTAATGCGATTTCCGCGTATAAACCAAGTTATCACATGGAGTGTGCCCATACTACATATATGTATATATACGTTCAATATTCCTGAACAAGAATTGTTAGTATATATACTGTATAGCTACTATACGTACGTAGGTAGTTTTACTTTCATATATACGTTCTCTCTCTCTCTCTCTCTCTCTCTCTCTCTCTCTCTCTCTCTGCTACAAAAAGAGCGTATATGCACAAGGTATAACAGGAGAACTCTTGCTTTTATTATATTAAAGGCATACAGGCCTCAAAATACAAATTAGACAGTCACCAAGTGGGTTTAGAGTATATAATCAACATTCGCATAATTTTTTTCCACGCGTGATGCATCCGTGCAAAGTCGCAGTTCAAAGTAAGAAATTTAGTCCTTGATGACGTCACGAAGTCCTTGATGACGTCACAACTCAATGCTAATCGGTGCTAGCTGTGAGTTGTGACGTCAGCAATGACTTTCTTTACAGCGCGACTTCGCACAGACGCACCGCGCGCAGATAAAAATAATACGAATGTTAATTATAAACTTGAGCAACACTTAATGTCTGTCTAATTTGTAATTTGAGGTCTGTATACCTTTAAGTTCCAAATGTTGTCGACAAAATGAAGCTTGTTGACTTCAAATAACATATAGATATATATTTTTTTTTAATTTTGACATATTTATGTATTTTATTTGAAAAAAAAAATGATGTGCTGAAAATGAAAATTTCAGTTAAACATTTATTTTATTAAACAAAATTAACTTTAAAAAAATGTATTTAAATTAACAAAATAAAAATAATTATCAAATTACAATTATTGTTTCTGGTGTTTCTGACAGTTCAAGATAAAAGAATTTTATTTCAATGTAAAGAAATCAGAACAATGTCAAATGATCCATCAAAGCCATTTCACTTAAGGTGGTGGAAATTTTGTATCTTCAGTACCGCACTAATATTAAGAAAGCAAGTAAATCACATTGTAATGAGTTCAAATCAGTTATAAATTAATTGAATTGAATCTAGCCGTGTCGTTAGTTTTCCGTTAGTTCTCATTAAATTTAATGGTCAATTTGGGAGTTGGTATACCTCCAGAGAGAGACAAGCGTCACTCACAACTTGGTCATTTGCACTGTATACGTTTGTCCTACACACAAGATTGCATCTTCTTACTGTCGTTATATATCCATAATGATTATGTACTCAATTGAAATTGCTGATTAATATTAATTGATAGTTTAAGTATTCAAATGCAATTACAATGATTAATATTGATTGATGTTTATTATTATATCTCTAATGATGTTCAATAGTTCATTGTAGGTGTCCATTATATATTATACAATAAAATTTATTTAATTTATATTGTCATAAGCCTTACTATTCAATTTATTTTACAGATCTTATATATTTTTTTTTTATTATTATTTAATATTATTATATTTCCCCATGCTACATTCCATTCTGTTGAGCGCAGCAGCAGCAGCACTCACTACTACTTCTATACAATATTAAGAGGCGAACGTAATTAAATAATTTGTTTTGGATCCCTCATCATATTAAATTATGATCTTAAAGAGAGACAGAGAGAGAGAATGAAAAAAAAAGTAAGTATAAAATATTCTCCTCCCCTTTATATATATTTGGATACTCTGCATCAGTATACACCAATAATATTAAATGGAAGGTATAGAGAGAGAGAGAGAGAGAGAGAGAGAGAGAGAGAGAGAGAGAGAGAGAGAGAGAGAGAGAGAGAGAGAGAGAGAGAGAGAGAGAAGAGAGAGAGAGAGAGAGAGAGAGAGAGAGAGAGAGAGAGAACAGAAAAAAAAACTCGGAAAAAGGAAAAAAAATACTGCTTGGAGAAGCAACCTCCTGAAAGATAAATATCGTGTCTTCCTCATTATTGTTATTAAATTGAATAACCTCCCTCCTCCTCCCCGGCTGCTCGAGGAGCCCAGCAGGAACTGAAATTAAACGACATTATTCTCTCCAGCGACTCTACAAGCATCAACATGACTAACATGAAGCTTCCCAGAAAGACTGCACACTTCAGCGTGACATATCATTATGTTAAAGGACACATAATTTCATTAATTATAAGACAAAAGTATAATTATATTAGATTGAAAATACAATTTGGCCTGTTTTTGAGCTAAAAATTTAAAAAAATGTTTGAAAAAAAAAAGTAAATTTTTTGTTGATATTTAGAAAATTTATAGCAGCAATTTTTTTCTCTCTTAAGATATCTGCATATTATTATAGACCTAATTTTTCCCGTATATAATTTGTGTCTATATTATATATTTAATGCATATTTTACTACGTTGCGAAATGATGATATATAAAAAAAATGAAGAAATAATGTGTGACTGAACATTTGAGGGTTCATGTAAACTAGTGAATTAGTTGACTTGAATCTAGCTGATATCACAGTAGTTTTGCTCATTTACTGCATGTACAGTCGCCGCCTCGGAAAAATTTCCTTTGCTGCCTTGTTAATCACCGTGCCCCGTAAGGATATAACCATATAATAAAGAATACTAGATATAACAAAGGGCATGGTGATTAACAAGGCTGCAAGAGGGAAATTTTCCAAGGCGACGAGACGAGTGTACATGATTATAACTATAATAGACACAGTATTTATATTATAGATGGTACACTTTTTCACGGAAATTTAAAAAAAAATAATATTAATATCTTAATATCAATATTTATGCGGAATGGCAAGATTTATATATTTATATTATAACACATTATATTTTGCTGCATAGAAAACTCTTGTTTGTAGATATGAGTATTGTTAAATATACGTGTTGTGATGTATCAGTAGAGCTTTAAACAATTTTAATAAAAACTGAAGACGATTTCTTAACTAATCACAAATTAAAACGTCTATGAGTACTCTAAATATTAATTTTTCATGCGCGTAATTTATTTACCTATATATAGCATCGATATTTATTGTTATATTAATGGTTTGTTTGGACAAATGACAAATGAAATGTAATTAACAATTTCAAATTATTGAATATTATTTTATTATAAATAAATTATACAGTAAAATTATTAGGATATTAATAATATGGATTTGCAATTTGTTCTTTTTTGTTGCTAAAACTCTAATTTAGAATGGTTAATGAAGAGCATGTTAATAATACAAAATTAAAAAAACTTGCCTGGAATTTTGGTTATACCTTGTAGCGAGAATAATGACTGTAAACTCGTCGCCTTTACTTGGAAAATTTCCGTTTACAGTTTAGTTAATCATGCACCATTGTGAGTAAATCACAGGACATGTTGATTAACAAGTCTGCAAACAGAAATTTTCTAAGGTAACGAGTGTACAAAGCACAATATACAATGTATAAAAATTATTATAGTGTATAGTTTGCAAGACGAGAAGTATTGAAATCAGTGTAACAGTAAATATTCTTAAAACTTTTGGTCAAGAAATTTATAATAGTGAGGTTATTATTTTCCTTGACTGTTGTGAAGTATAATATGCAGTATATAGATGCGCAAGGGCGTAGAACTGCTTGTTTACAAGGCCTGGAGAATAAAAAGGCTACAAATAAACACTTTATTATTGTTTGAAGAGCTTAAGAGTATTAGTGATTCATTTCTCATTGAGAAGCTTCAACATTGACGACACAATTCTCTCAGCCAATGAAAATTCAGCGCGCGAACTGCGCGCGACGACATGTTCTAACAAGCGTCCTATCCTTTAACCCAGCGGTACCTGGTTTTTAATTTTTTCCAACGGTTCTTATGAAGGGCAAGATTAATAATTCATATGAGGCACGGGAAATATCACTTTACACGACATAAAAAATATTCGAGATTTTGTACAACATAGAATTTGAATGAAAAAATAAATAAGATTTTGCTCCTAACAAACCTTACGGAGCGATGTCAGAATGCGGCGCTGCGGCATTTTTAAGTTGAAGCTTTTCAAAAATTCTACTCATTATCATGATAGAAAAATATGTCCAGATTAAGGGTAAGGTTTTAAGGAACGTATTTCATTTTTGAAACTGGAACAACTGCAGTCACGTGGGGAGAAACGGTGAAGGTTGGAGTATCAGTTTTCAGAGTTTTATTTTGATCATACACAATTAATTGATTTGTTTACAACATTTGTGCTAAAAACGTTATAAAACTAGTCCATGTCCATGGTGCATATTTTTGCTAAAAAAAACAAAAACAATACTATATATTTAAACCTCAGCTAACCATTACTACATTCAGATTTTAGCATCGTCGTTTCTCCTTCCATGACTGTAGTTGTTCAAGTTTCAAAAATGAAATGCGTTCCTTAAACTTAAAACCTTGTTTTATTTTTGGGTTTACCAATAAAAGTAAAGACAAGCTTTTGTGTTCATGTAGCAAGAAAAAAATTAAAATAATGTATTTTTCAAGTTAATTTAAAATACAAAATAATGCAATTTGTTTATAAAATTTTGTGAAATTTTATAAAAATTGATTAAAGTAACGCTATTGCAATTATAAGCTGTTTTGTTTTAATTGTGCATAATGATCTCATCTAATTTATTGAATTGGTAAAAATGGAATTGCCTAAACTTAACAGCTACCGAAAATAATATAAAATTATAAATTTATTTTTCATTTTTAAATTTTAGTTCTTATATTTAAATCCATATTGACAAACTTGTTCCCTGAAATTTGGATATGAACACGTAAAAAAAAACAAAAGACTCCAAGTCAAGCATGCCCCTTCTTACATTATTGTTGCATATTATGTCAGTGTAATAATTTTAATGTTACGAATCGGTTGACGTTTTGTGCGGTGACGCTGCGACGTTTATGTTGATGATTTATCCTGCTGTCTTTTTGAAGAGGTCTGACGTCACTTTCCTCACCACAACCATTTCCTATAACTTCACACAGATCAAAATAAATGTAAATATAACACAAGCAGCAAGACAGTATAATAATTGGGTATTTTTGATTAGCAAAAAATGTTAATTGAAGTTTATCTTTATAAAACTAACGATAAATATATATTTTTAAATAAATATCAATTTGTTATTTTATTTTTGTAATATTACATTGATTTAAAAATATTATATATAAAGGTAAGCTTTTTTTGGTATAAGCTATTCGTTTTCGTTTCCAATCTCCATAAAAGTATTAAATTGCCTTAGCCCAGTAGCTATATATTTATATAATATGTGCTATAGCAGCTACTACTACGTGGTATAAACAGTTTTCAGGGAGGGTGGGTGGGAAGAGAAGGAGAGGGGGGGGGGATGTTGATACACCCCCACCCTCTCTGTGCTGCTGCCGCCGAGTGTGCGAACCTAAATAATTACTCTCGGTTCTAAATTAGATTAATGCTACATATTATACATAGTTCATGCCATGCAACACATTGGTAAAAATTTGCTCAGAGCTTACAGATCAATATTTCATGTTATATACAGTAACATTTCTGATTAATTAGAAATACTCCTAATATATTATAAATAATTTTTAATTAAAATAATATCATGTTTATTTATATAAATTTTCAAATTGTTTAATATTATTTATTTATAGTACACATAAAAAGTCATAATAAAATAAACAATCATAATTAAAAATATAAATGATATTACAAGAAATATTATTTTTTAATCTTCATATGAACTTATTTTGTATTTCCATTTTTAATCTCTTATATAATAATATATGTTGTGCGCATGGCATTGAAAACTTCAGCAGTTTAGTGTTAGTGACAGTCGTCACCAGTCTAAAAGGAAAAGGAAGTTTTCACTATAAAATAATACTATGTTCTGAATATCACCTTTTATGTGTAAACCTTCTTTTTTGGTAAGTCAATGACAAAACGCATGCCAGAGACTTGCAAAAGTGAGTTAACCCTTGATCTAACCACTGTTTTTATACTTTTTTTTTTAGTTCGTCCTTTATTTTAATTTCAATGTTATTGTAGTTGCTAAAGATATACAGCATATTTATGTTTAAAGCACAACCAAAACTTTACCATGCATTTTCTGATTTGCAGACCCTGTAGCTCAAAGAGATGCAAATTTGTGATCAGGACTTGTAGAGGAATATTCTTATTGTTGGAGCAGGTCCATGGTTTAACTATTACGGGGTGTCCTCCCAGATCTATAAGAAATTAAATATTAAGATCATTGTCAGTAAAGATGAGGCTTACGTGACACAAAACTCTGAAATTGACTGTTTAAAAGAAATGAAAATTTTACTTGTATCCTCATTTTCTAAAACGATTTGAGTAATATTTTTTCATTGTTATAATAAAAATCTCAGTAAGTATAAATAAATCATCCTGTATTACATTACACGATTATTAATATAAATTATTAATTTGCTTTATTAGTTATTACAGTATTTTTTCAAGTACTATCACCGAAATTCACAATATATGAGCATTCTTAAAAATATATTTGGTATGCGTATATCATTTTCAATAATAAAATAATTTGAATTTTTAATCACTCTTTATGGTCGAGTGCATTTGTACCAATAACTGATCAATCACTACATATTTTCCCATCATATTGTGATTGAGTAAAAAATATTATTTGAATTTCACTAATCCGAGCAATATTTTTTATTAAAAAACATACATATATACATATATATATAGAGAAGAGAGAATTTATTCTATGACAGGTTGATCAATTCAATGTTTTTATCCTCTAATCAGTCAAAGTATTATTTGAGCTATAGCATGCTTGGCTATATGTTATACGATGAGTAATGAGCCTATGATTAATCAATGGAGCTGCTGTTATATAAATATATATATTAATATATATATATATATTATATTTATATATATGGATGGTAGTGGGCAGTAGGAGAGGGAGAACGGACGAACGCGCGGCAGCTGCAAAAACACCTGAGCAATTTACTGATTTGTTCGCACCCCTACCCCTTCCCTTAATACGCCCCCACCCGCTCTCTCTCTCTCTCTCTCTCTCTCTCTCTCTCTCTCTCTCTCTCTCTCTCTGTACACTCTCTGTACACTCTCTCTCTCTCTCTCTCTCTCTCTCTCTCTCTCTCTCTCTCTCTCTCTCTCTCTCTCTCTCTCTACATCGAAGCACCCGTGTGAATGATCAAACACGTACCCGATTAACGTGGCTTATTGATGATAAAAACTCACACGTATAAAATATACAGCATTGTATATATAAACATATTATACGTTTATAATATATACACACAGCTAACTCTCTAATTCCAACTTTTGTAATATAATAAATATACTTTTGTCACTGATTACCGACTGATACATTAATGCAATGTTTATTGTTCATGACCAATCACATGTAGTTTACAATATATTATATTTATTTTATATAAGTAAAGTCAACATAAAAAAATGCTGATGGTATACGTGCAGTGTGTATTTTTTTTCTTTATTTATATTTTACTAAAGATAGGACCTATTTTTTTTTTTATAATGTATGAGAAAAACTCCATATATTTTAGTTTTTTAATGTTTACCAAAGTTAGTTTTATTTATGAGCTGTCTCAGACTTAATATTTAAAGCTTTTATGATATACGTTAAAGGTACATAACATACTATATGTACAAATAAACTTCAGCATGGCATGTATGAAAACTTCGTGTAATTTTTAATTAAACTCACCTAATTAATTTTTAAAATTATTTTTTCATTAGTTTAATAATTATTATTTTTCACACACACCCTACAAATAATAACGTCTTGCATATTTCATTTTTGTTTTGTTTTTACTTCCACTTGAATTTTTGAATTTTAAATTTCAACATGATATACTTTACATGAAAAACATCATAGATGCGAGTTTAACAAAAGAAGAATAAAGAACAATACAGAATTAAAGGGAAAAATTATTCTCATCATACTTTTCTTCTGTTCCTAAAATGTAAATAAACAAATATTTTATTAAATTAAAGAAACAGTTTTATGTGAACAATCTTACATTCGAATCTGATCAGCTGTTTCATAATTTTTTTTATTTTTTATCAAATAAATTATACATACATTTTATTTTTATTAAGTGAAGGCAGGTTATTTGGTCAAAAATCACACAACACGCAATGTGTTTCGATGCATGCGCATCTGATGATAACAGACATGACATAATAATAAAATTTATAATCTAAACCTACAATTTGAATTAAATATTTTATAATATCAAATTTTCTAACTTTATATAACATAAAAAAATAGCAACCACAAACAAGTAGTATTGTAAGTTTAACAGATGTTGTCTCTAAATGTACAGAAAGGGGTGCTGTATATATATGGTGGTGGTGGTTCCCTGATGGCACCCTACACTCGATCAATACAATTATGATGTACCCCTTCTGATACTTGGCACCATCATTTCACTGCATGTAGGAGAGTTATAAGTTATAACAGCTTCACCTAACGTTTCACTTTCGAGTCACTCACTTGTGGTAGCGTTTGAGCTCACACACTCTCACCTCCTTCTCCTTGAGCTCTTTGCTGCTTCGTAACCCCCCACACCGTCCCTCTCTCTCTCTCTCTCTCTCTCTCTCTCTCTCTCTCTCTCTCTCTCTCTCTCTCTCTCTCTCTCTCTCTCTCTCTCTCTCTCTCTCTCTCTCTCTCTCTCTCTCTCTCTCTCCACCTCGAACCTTCATTTAACTTATGTACTTCACTCAAAGTGAAAAACGTTATCAATACCACGGTGGCAAACATTCTTGGGAGAACCCTTTAATATATTTTTTTTCTATATAAATTATTATACATATTTAAATATTAAGTGATTTTTTTTTCTCGTTTCAAGTAAGAAACTCTTTTTCTATAATAATAAACTTATCTCAATGCATGCAGATGGACCTATATAAAATCTTTTATCCAATATTTTGTACTTATTAGCACTGTAACTTATTTGTTATATCAAAGATCATAATATATACAGTATAGTAAATTATTATATATAAATGACTTAATTTTTTCATATTTTATCTCTTTATTCACTCTAGTTAATGTTTTAACATTTTATGAATGTGACTTGTATTATAATTTTTTGTTGACATTCAAATTTTTAGAAAAATATTTGGTAAAAATTTATTGTCAAAATGTTTAAAAAAAATAAAAAAATAAATTTGAACACAGAATAGTTGATTGAATAAAAATTCATCAATACTGACGTATTCTCAATTATTTTTACTTGCAACATTTTTTTGTGTGTGACAATAACACAATTAAGAGACTTTTATCAAACATTAATTTGATTATATGGTCTGGAAAAAATTAAATTCCTTTAAAAACACTGAATATTTACAAATTTAGTAATTTCACAATGCCTTTATTATTATATTTGATATTGTTGAAACAACATCCTAATTATTTCTATATTGTTTGTATTAAAGTTATATTAAACATATAATCATGTATTTTTTATTTTATAAACATAAATAATATTAAAAATTTTTACCGAAGCATATTATTTTATAATACAATAAATATTTTTATCTTTTGAATTCACGATTTTTTATAATAATGATCATGTAAACAGTATTGAGCAGAGACATTTGAGGAGGATCCGTGAGAAATTATGCGAGTATTAGACGAGATGCACTGAGGGAGGGGAGGGGGGGGGGGGCTATTACCTCAGCAGTCTCGGGAGCGCCCGGACGTGATCTTACCTGGTGGTCTTCTCCAGCACACTCCACTACAGTCAAATTAATTCGACATTACCACCGGAAGTAGCAAGGATACCTGGACTCTTTATGCCAATAGACAATCTGCATGCAATTTTTTTGTTGCAAATTTGGATAGAGGACTACGAGTTTTGTGTTGTTAATATTTTCAGATTTTCAGTGTTTTTTTTTTTTTTTTTTTTTTTTTTTTTTACCTTTTAACATTTTCAAAATCGAGAGGAAAGACGTTGTTGCGTCATATTCATGCAAATTCTTGCATTATGATTGTGTTAAATATTTGCATAACTATGATGTCATGATGCGTTTTGCAGTATGATTTTAAGGGTGTAAAACGTATAAAAAAATACAATGCAAAACTCGAGCTCTTCTATCCAAATCTGTAGAAAAAAAATCCTACAGTTTCATTTACATTAAAACTTGACACAAAGTGCAGAAAAGTTATCACTAAATTCTTAAATTCTGAATGTTTTCAACAAAATTATAATTAGTGTAATGTTAAATTTAATATTAATTAACTAATTTTTCATATAATGTTTCAAACAAAATAATTTCGAAATATACCAATATTCATTAACTTTAATTATTAATATTTTATTATTTCTACTTTATTAAAAATGCAAAATAATTTCAGTATATAACTTGTTTTTTACTGAGCATTATTTAAATTAATTTTACGCTATATTTTTTATGCATATCAAGTCCATACAAATAATATATTAATTGATATATTATGTATGTTTTGCATTGTAACTGCAGTGCTCTAAAATAAAATAAATTTTTATTAGTAATTTTTGTTGCATTTATTTTAAATAATATTATATCGTTTAATCCTCTCACACACAAAATGAAAGTAATTAAAAACACCACACATGTTATATATTATATTTATTATATGTGTACATGTATATTATATAGTATTGTGGCAAATGATATATCCTATACATTTATGTATTTTATTTTATATATTACACAATTTTGCATGTGTTTTATTAATAATGATATATAGTAGTATAACATGATCGTTTTATATATTTAAACTCGTAAATTTTAACATCAAAATTATTTCCAATGAAATATTGTCATATTTATACTATACACAACTGCACGAACCACAAATAATATCATAGTATTTTATTTTACATAATAGTAAAAAGAGGTTTTTAGTTGAATTTGGACAATGAAATGCTTTCATTTATGATATTGATGCTACTTTATTATTTATTTAATTAATTTGTATACAATAATAAATCTGCCAATGTTTGTGGGACTTTGATGCTTCGTTAGATATTTTTAAAGTTTTTAAAGCTTACTCTTATGGAACTCACACATTGCACTTCATGTATTAGGCTGCTCGCAGACAGCATTGCATGGTATGGTATCGTATGACTTCGTATGATAAAAATTTAGAGCCGGTTCTAAATGAGAAACTTACGATGTCATACCATACTATACCATGCGAAGCTGTGTGCGCGCGTATACCTGATCGCATAGTTTCTTAATTTTTTTATCATACGCTGCGAAATCATGCGATTCTGGTTGCGACTAGCCTTACAGATGTTAATATCAGAGAAAACCTGTATTTTCTCTGCTAATATATTAAAATATGAAAGAGAAGAGAAGCATTCTTATCGAAAGGAAAAAATATAAGGTAATCACATATGATATTTCCAAACAATTCCAAACCATTTAAAAGTTAAAATTTTGCAATTACAGGATGATATAATTGATATTGTCAATTTTTTTATGAATCGTTTTCTGTAATTAGTGCAATAAAATATAAACACACATCTTTGCTTAGAGCAATTAAAATGAATGAAAGTTATTAGATAAACCACGCCAGATTCCAGAAAACCATTTTAAGACTTTTCTACTGTTTTCATAGTCGGTCAGCAATATAATATTAAAATGTTTGTCATCTTGACTCCATGAAATATTTAATGAGATCAAATAATTGAACAGCTGTTTTTAGCTATGAAAAATTTGTAGGACATGAGAAAAAAAAAACTTTTTATTATAATAATTAATTTTTTAGTATAGTGTTATTGAAAGGCACACTCAGGTGTATAATATGTAGGTATTTTGAACTTAAGTATCTTAAACGTGATTTTGCTTGAGCTGTATAGCTTCAATTTGAAGAATTAAATTTTGGAATGAGGAAAGAATTTATACAGTATAATATTGATATATCGACAATTTATATAGTCACCCCAAAAATAGTTCAGTATGCCATAGACTGTGAGAAAATTAATAACTACAGAGTAGAGGTTAACGCGGTATTCCAAAATGTTCATTTGCTATATAAAAACATAAAAAAATCAACCATAAGTACAAGGGCTGAAATTTTTATGAATGTACCCTGTTATGTTTACCATTATGAACATAATATTTTATGAAGTAATGAAGGGCAGTATATTTATAAGGGCGTTATGTGACCACAAATACCTCAATATATATCATCATCATCATGCAGCATGCACGATATTGCTAGGGTGGTAATACTCTCAGAAGTGATGCTGGCAGTTCAAAGCATGGTAAAGAAAGTAAAAGGCAAGGGGCTTCTCAGGCCAGTGGTTTTATGCTTGAAGCTTGCCTGAATGCGTACCAACATGCCTCATTGCTTCACTTGAAGGCAAAAATGTAGAAAATTCATAACCACAATCACCACCTTTCAATCTCAAAACCCCCTTAAAATGTTTATAAAAGTTAACCTTGTAAATAAAAGGAGCTATTAAGGGATGATATTATTTTTTTTTATCATAGCTCATTAACCATAAATATACTAACAGGTATATTATAAAAACACAAGTGAAATATCACATGTAACCAGTAATCTATTTATAATAAAAGGTCACTGAAACTCGTGCCATCGCAAGTCTCTGCTTAGAGCTTAAGGGTGGTGTTCTTTGGTAAATTCTGAAGTGGACAAAACCAGCAGTGACTGCTCAAGTAATCGTGTCATCTTCTGATAAGACGTTGATTGGTTTTAAGTCAAACACAAAGGCTGAAATAGATTTGGGCGTCCTTTGGCGGAAATAAGTGAAAACACTTGCAATAATGTAAAATCTATAGTATTTTTTTTTATTTTTTTTTTTAAATATATAATTTATTTTAATACAATATTTTTTTTGTTTCTTTTAAAGATATACTTTATTTTAAAACAAATAGATGTAGAACCTTGAGTTGAGTTGAGTTGATTTTTTTTTTTAATTTTTATTACTTCTACGGTACAATGCACTGTGAATTGAGGTGAAAAACAAGGAATCATCACACACAGATTATTTTACACATGAATGTGGCGGCATAGCGTATTTTATATTGATTTTCATGGTGTTACAGAGTATATAAGAAAAACCTAATAAAAAGAATAAATCTATAAATGGAGGTAATACCTTGCAATAAAAGTCAAATAAAACCATTTTATACAATTGTCAGTTAATAACTGTATACATTGTAACGCTCAACTGCATGTAAATTTTGTTGGCTCCACCCATTTAACTTATTCATAGTACTCATGTAATAGCCTACAGCTCGTATGTGTAGCAAAATGTTTTTTTTTCAGGCCTCTAAAGGTTCTCATGTTGCATAATAATTATTTTATCTTCTGTTTGTTAAAAAAAAATGGGGATGGGTGCAACATTATATAAAGTTTTTTGTCTAAAAGTTGGAAGCCTAGGTAAACGACGGTATGATTTACATGCCCAAGATACGACGAGCTACTGTGCTGATAAGATGACATTATAATATATTATAATTCTGAGTAGGCTTCGTGAATAATATATAAAATTTACTGCACTATCAAAATTGTGGTGTCAACTCACATATTTATCTTATTCCGTTATAGAAATATTATTTAGTATTTCGTAAACATGTTTTCATGGACTGTATGCAGACAAAATTATAGTACAATCATAATGATAAATATCATATTATATTCGTCAATAATGTCAACATTGTATTACATAATTATATACATATACATATGACTGTGTACATATATAGTTATTATATACCAATCCAATTCACAAAAGTTGTTTTTTTCTTGCAGCATTTTATTCAACCACAACGTTGATTGAAATAAGTCAAACACAAACGTATTTTTTAAATTGAATTCCTAACATTCTTATTACGCAAGTCATATCAACATTATTATTTTTTTTTTTTATAAATCATTATAAGCTTTTTTATTTACATAAGTTTTGTTATGACATGTAACTAAATAATTGAACTTGCTTTGAATGTAATTATCAATTGATTCAGATTCAGAATAGGTTTCATTCAAAATTCATATATAATACAAATACAAAAAGGTTAGGATTCAAAACAATTTAGTCTTCTACCTGCGGCGTTTTAATTTTTATTTATTATTGTTATTTTTTATTTTGTTTAAAAAATAGAAATTTAAATGTCTCAAATATTCCACAGTGTCTCTAAGTAATTCCATACTAAATATTCCATTGATTGAACATAAACTCTGTATGGCTGCAACCCGCGAAGCTTGGAGGTTTAAACAGTTGACTATCTGTCGCCGCTCGACATATATATAAATGCAGGTGTGGGCGGAGTAGAGGGAAAAAATTACATTCTTATAAAACAGGTTCTCATATCTTTGTAGCAATAAATTTACATAATATGTAAATATTGTAGGTATTATTATTGTTGTTGTTTCTTTTGTTATATTATAAAGGTTATATTTTATTATTATTATTATTATATTATTATTACAAATTGCTTACTAACAAATTTACATACACAGCTTTCAGCATCTTAATTTTTTTTTAGTTATATTTATTTGCACTAGTTTTATTACTGTTTTTGTAAATTAATTAATACATTCTTAATTTAATTTTAAAAAATTATGACGCATAGAAGCTACACGATCATTAACTCCCTGTTCCACCTTATTTGCAATAACCTTGTGTAGTATAATTTACTCAAGGTTATAAGTCCCAAATTACATAGAATTAACCGGTTTCTATATACGTAGCACGATATGGTGCTCGTGGATTATAATTTCTTCCTTATCCTAGTATACTGTTGTATTATTTTTAGTAATAAATCCATAATATATAAAAATGTTTAGTATTTCAATATTATAGTTTACTTTATTACTGAGAAATTCAAAAATAAGTTTTTTGGGAGAAAATATTTATTATTTTGATTTCCATGTATTTTTTTTTATTGTTAAATCATATTGTTGAGGAAATGACGTTGCTAGTTTACTATATAATAGAAATTGTCGTAGCAAGTATTATCTCGAGGCAGGTAGAATTTTTCATTGAAACGCCCATTTCCCACCTATATGTATAACTTGCAAGCGTATGATAGGGATAATTTTAATATTAATATGACTTCTAATGCACTTTTTGTACACTTTGATTCTTTCGTCAAAAATCAATCTTTTGATCTTTTGCTTTGTTCTTTATAGTACTGTTTTAGTATCACCTGCAAACTATTATGTTTTGTAATATGTGGGAATAATAAATAAATAAATAAATAAATAAATAAATAAATAAATAAATAAATAAATAAATAAATAAATAAATAAATAAATAAATAAATAAATAAATAAATAAATAAATAAATAAATAAATAAATAAATAAATAAATAAATAAATAAATAAATAAATAAATAAATAAATAAATAAATAAATAAATAAATAAATATAAACTTATACACATAATATATTTTATTGATTTTATTTGGAAAATGAGAGTTTTTTTTTGTTTAATATTAAATAAATTTCAACTCTTCTTATTTTATTAATTTCCATCTTAATATAAAGTATATAACAATAAAATTTCACTTTCCACGTACTACTACAATTACTTTCTCTCAATAAAACATTTAACGTGTGCATCTTGTAAGTTTCTTTGTGATCTCCAGCAAAGGGGCGTGAGGACATGATCAGACTGAGGGTGGCGCCTCGGTGTCTCCTTGGCGCCTGACTGACACCCGAAGAGGTGAGTGCAGCAGGTTTTTATACCGGGGGGAGGAGCTGACTGCGAGGAGGAGATTCCCGCCAACTGGCGCTGCTACGCTCAGCTCGACTTACGTTCATTCACAGAAGAGAGGCGGCCCCGTCGGGAGAACCGCCACTCTTATACCTTTTACATTCGCGGCGCCACCGGTGAAGCAATCGCGGCTTTTTAAAGAAGTTTTTAATATGAAAACGATAGTAAAGCTTAAGCAAGCGTGTGTATTTTAAATTTTATATCATGTAGCTTCATGGTATTTTTTTATAATAATTAAAATTGCTTACACTTGTAAAGTTTTTATTGACTTAAATGGTAAGAGGAAAAAAAAAAAAAAACTTCACAGATACTTTTACTGCTTATAAATTTGCTAGCAGAAGATAAATAGTAAATGATTTTATATTTTTTTTTTTATGTTTGCTTGTATAAACTTACTCAGCAATGAATATAAAAATATTAAAATTACACAGAATTTTAAAACTACGATTCTAAAAATAATTCTAGTTCAAATTATTTCTTATAATATCAATTTAAAAAAAGTATTTAACTGAATTTTTACAACTACAAACTTAACTCTTACATATAATCACAGCGGTTAGTTTAGATATATATTGTGTATGACGTAACAAATATTAGTATTTAGTTGTAGTGTATAGCAGTAATGTATTGATTAGAGTATAATATGCATGTATAGTGGTATAGTGTTTGATGGTCAGTTTGTAACACAGAGAGTGGGAGGTGGTGCATGAGTGTGATGAAGAGTGAGAGAGGGAAGGAGAGAGATTTAGGGAGGCGATCATCCATGAAGCTCGAATATCAATCACCGATTAACCAAGCCGACAAAATGCCACCAGATTAAAGGGAGAATGAAGCGGAGAGAGTGAGAGAGGTGTGGATCCATGTAATACATGCATGCTTTGGTGTAACCACGGTACTAGCTTGCTGTACCAACGTATACTCTGTGTAGAGGTAAAGTACAACCGTATATATACAGTATACCCTTTCCCTATACTGCTCATACTCCTATACCTCTCTGTACCTCTATGTACGTATACTGACGTTGTGTTTACAGTGCGCTAACAAATGTTGTTTGGCCTGTACGTTAGTGACACCTGTCTGCGCCATTACATCTACAAACCGCGGTGCTTCTCTCTCTCTCTCTCTCTCTCTCTCTCTCTCTCTCTCTCTCTCTCTCTCTCTCTCTCTCTCTCTCTCTCTCTCTCTCTCTCTCTGTACATTTTTATTTGTACCTATATTTATAACAACATATAAAAATACTTTGACACAATCATTATTGTTACATCACATGATATATGTATATATAAAAAAAATCTGTTATAAAAGTCACTATTTATAATGATTAATTGTTGTCATTCAAAACATGTCGCATAATTATTATTGTAATAATAATTATTCATATTGTACTATGTGGTTTCGTATACAAGTATAAAAATTGTCTGTTTTTTGTTTATATATAAAAAAAATTAATAATTATCCAGGGTGTATATACTGTATACAGTATAAAAATAATAATCAATGTTAAATTATAACATTTGACTTGGATAAAAATGTATATATGAGAGAGATTGTTATAGAAAAACAGCCTAATTTGTTACAATACACCGAGGAGATTATAAGTATAGTATTGTATGTATACATAAAGTAAATTTGGAATTATAAAAATATGTATCGTGTAGTATACATGCATAATTATAGCAGTGTAGCATGTACCGCCTGTATTATAGTCAAATAAATTATCTATTTTATGAAAAATTAAAATATGAAAGTGATTGTTCTGTAATAATATAATATTGTCATCAATATTGTGTGTAAGAAATTAAAAGTTACAAAAATTGTGTTAAATTTCATGGGACAGAATAAAATTACTGTAATATCTTTTTATATGGACTTAATAATTGTGCTAGACAAGTTGCCTAACTTTATTCTTGCAGGCGCCCAAAATAACGTGATCGTCATAATGCTCTAATAAATATAATTGTGTTTAATTTTAATTAATTCATTTTTTTAAAACCTTTTTTGGTAGATAATGGTAAAAGCCTGTTGGCTTACCTCAAATTGTGTTATGTTCATGTACAGTACTTTATGTATCATGTAAAGAGATGAAATAAAACCTATCTTGAACAAAAATCAACATTTTTAACTTTATATAGGTTCTTTCTTTTATCGAAATCTGACCAGTATAGTACGCTATAGATATATTATATAACATAAGTTTTTAGATAAATTAATATTAATAATTTTTACAAGAAATTTTCTGACGTGGAATTACTTCTATACCAAGAATATTTTTATGTAACAGCAAATATGAGAATTATTTATTTACAAAGGTAATTTAATGTCAACACCTATCTTTCGTTCTTTCTCAATATCAATATATTTTTTATAATATCACATGCTATTTCGTCACTATCATATATGATGTGTAATATTGTATGTCTACAATTTATGAGAATTTATTATTTAATATTTTTTTCTATGAGCTATTTGTTTTAGATGTATCATTCTAGTATTTCTAATATATTATACATTTCAAAAATATAATATCCATATTCTTATGAACTCTTAAAAGAGAGTATAATTTTGAATGTCATAGTATTCGTGAGTTCTCTTTATACATAATATAGACTATGTAAACTTCACGCCTGTGTATAAAATACGTAGAAGTAATTTTGAGAAAAGTTGACATCGAGAATCGAACTCAACTCCTTCGTCATATATATTTTTTTCCAGATAACTTACTGTTTTTTAATATCTTTTTAGATCATCCCGCAAACTTAATATAAATCAGCTGAGACACTTCTTATATTCAAAAAGTTAAGGTGAAATTACTTTGGAAGACTTTTTCATTATAAATTACAACTTTATATATATTTTTAAAAAAAAAAAAACTTTTTTTTTTATCTCAGTTTTGCTGTAGTCTCGAATCTCTTTTATTTTAATAGCTAAAGTTGTAGCTGAGTATAAATCTTTTATATCTTTAATTTTATGCTTTTTTAGTTATTTATACGACGCCATTTGCCAAGCGTAACTTTGATATTTTTTATTTCATAACTTTTTTTTTTATTATTTTTATTCAGCGACTAATTTTTACTGGACTGATCGGCTCCTAACTTTCAACTCTTTCCATATATATTATATTTATTTATTTTTTTTTGTTACACTTTTATATTTTCTTTGCCGTATTGAATTTTCTACTCTACATAAAAATAACAAAATATATATTATTTTATATTGATATTTTCTTGTTCTCTTGGATGCACGGCTGTTTCCGTGGCGTGGTTGTTTTCTTTGCTCCTCTTCGTCTCTCCTCTCTCTCTCGGTTCCATCTCCTCATCCCAGCTGTCTCCACTCACCACACCCCCTTCGTGTGCCCCCCTACCCCCATATTTCTCCTCCACCACCACCCCTATATTCCCCTCCCCCGCTAACACCCGCCAGCCCGCCCGCCCGCCGCCGCCGCTCTAACTCTATAACCTACAAACGGGCTTTATATTTATATTTTATTACTTGGTATTATATATATGTCTAGAACTCGTTAAAGTGGCTCCGTCCATTTTCAACTACAAGGGGTGCAGTAAGTGCAAAAGATATAATATATATATATATATAATAATATCAGTATAGTACTTGAATTATTATTATAATATTAAAAAAGTTTTAAATTTTATAATATATTTTTTTAATATAAATTTTATATTATATATATATTAAATTTGAAATATAAAGACTTGGGAAAAAAAAGTTGTCTGTATTATTATAATATGAGATAAGAATAAATTAGAATTTTGATTTCCTTTTTTTTCTTCTCCTGCTGGTGCTTGTCGACGAAATTCTCCCCTAACATCATAGCATGCAGCTAATAGAAAATAACATAAGGCTCATTTTAGTATTCTACAACGTGAGATTAAAGCAGTATAGTTTGAAAACATTGTTTGTGGCACGTTTCCCAATAACCCATGCTGACACTTGACGTCTTCATGGTTTACACCTGTAGTTTATTACATAATCGGTGTCATCGTATATTCTTGCTGCTGCAGAGTCGCGTGTCTCTTCAACAAGGACTTCAGTATGGGAGAACGACAAATTGGTCTCCACTCCCGCCTACTTCGGCACTTATCGTAAACTTGGCTCTCCTTCTAAGTCTAAATCATCTTAACGCTTGGATATCTCACTTGAAATCGGAATAGAGTTATAACATCAAAAATCTTTAATATTTAGCATTAAATTCTATCATGAATATTCTTTTATAAATATTTCTGCCCTAATTTATTTTCTTAAAGTTTTTTTTAATGTTTTACTAGAAAAGGTATAATAAAGTATTTCTATATTTTAAGAATTGGCAATGCTCATTTGGATGCAAACATACTTTGTTTCTATTTCAACAAAAACATTTGTTTGAAAATGGATGTGATCATAGACTAAAATAAAATTTCCAGATGTTAATTTTTTATGAAAGCTTTTAATATGCTTTTCAAGGATGAGTCGTTTGTTGTTTATTCATTCTCTCTTTATAGATCTGAATTTAATTTTTGCGTCTTTCAAGCAGACACATTTTCAATTCAGAATAAATACTAGACAGTTATACGCGTAGAATTTATAACTTAAGTTATAAACATAAAAAATTATCACAATTTTATATAGTCTGCAGTACCAAAACATATATTATGGTTTGAATCATTAGAGTTATTCAGCAACACTGATATAGTTTTTGTTTCTAAAATATTTGATATCCTAGGTCATGTCCGTTGACACGCAATGTTTGGTATATGTATCATACAAGTTTTGGTGTGCAGACATTAATTGTTGTGTCTAATCTCCAGTGTCGTGAAAGACATACTCATGCAAATTCAAAATTCAAAATTATGATGTTATTACATTATTTGTGTACCAGTATACACTCATGTTTAGCTATAACATTTTGCCTGGAGGTTATAGGCTTCAACTTGTTCAGCATCAAAACATACTTTCTACCACATTACCACCACGTAAAAGAAACTAACGTGCATGGCTAATGTGGCTACACCTGGTGGTACATTCTAACAATGTAATGCACTATGCCACCTCTTATTTGTAACCACCTCCAAAAGTTTTGTGCAAGGACAAAATCCTTTTATGAAAATTAATTTAATTTATGAAAATAAGGTTTACAATTCTATTGTCTTGGTCCTTAAGTTCTTCCTTACAAATATTCCTTCACACAAGACTATATTAAGCCACATGCTTATTAAGTTTATTCTGTTATCACTTAGAGGAGCATTCATATTACTTAGTATACTTTCATGGTCCGTTATATTATAACAGCAGCACTGATGCTTCTATATACTGCTGCTGTTTAGTAGGCTTTATTTACTTAGGAGTATAATTAGCAAGCGGCCAAGTAAATACATACATATAACTACTGTGTATATGGTTGTTGGTGGTACCACTTGCTCGTAACCCTCCCCCTCTCCCCCTTCCTCCTATATTCCCTTCATCATCTCTACGCGTAAAACAAGCATATATAGAAACGAGGGGTGAGGTATGCAGTCACGGGTATGTAGCTGAAATAATGTATGAAACTATACCAGTACAAGTACTTAGCTTTATAATTAGCTAATTAAGAAAAAAAAATATTTCTATATATTATGTTATTTGATCTTTGTAGCGTTTCAAATGAAATATATCATATAAAAGATTCTTTTTTATGTATATATTAAAATATATATTATACAATCTCGTATAGAAATGAAGTTGTTTGATGACTTTCTGACAAGTTCTTTTTTATATAAAATATTATATTTTTTAATAAATTCCACCCTAAATATTATTTGATTAAGGTAAAGATTTTTTTTTCTTTAGATTTTGTTTTATGGCTAAATTTGAATAATACAATTCAGAGTTTACGAGTTGCACCCTTCGCGCCTGTACGTCACGCAACCGGTTGAACACGTGGGGAAGAATGTTTGCCAGCATTCTAGGATGTGGTCGATTTGTAGTGAAAGTAGCGGATTTTAAGTTTTTCTGTTCAACCAATATCTTGACAATGCTTGTAAATTACACCATCTTGAAAAGTTTTTAAAACATAGATACACTCTCAAAGAAAGATAATATCTTATAAATTAAGTTTCTAAATAAACTGTGATGCAATTTGTATTTCCTTAAATGATGCATGATATAAGATGTAAAACAGAGACTTTTACGTAAAAGTCTCTGATGTAAACACTTTGATAAGCAGCGTTGTTTAAATAACCTACAATTTATATGCAACACCATGAGAATTGCAATTTTTGAAATTAAAGACCCAAAAACACCCAAACGTTTTGTATTATTATATTTTAGCTATTTAAAAAAAATCATTTCTGAATTATATTAATTGCATGTTAAATATATATGTAATTTAAATTTAAATATTATACATGATAGAATTAAAAGTCATGTGTATTCTGAAAATATGGACGAGACACTTTTAAGCTTACTAGACGGGTTGAAAATGAATAATGATTAATTGCACTTATACAGTACGAATTATACAAGTTATTATGTTAAATTTTAATTTGCCGTACAAAATCAATTTATAGTCCATTTAATAACAGTGTATTTTATTTATACAACATAGATTTAAAGTAGTTATAAATAGAATATAAATCAGTAACAGTGCTAAATCTAAAATCTTTTTAGCTATGGATTTTTTGTATATATATATATATATATATATATATGAATTGATTTTATATACTTAAGATTTGAAAGCATATAATTATGTCCTAATCTAAACATTATATCCTATATTGGGTATATTTCAGAGGGTGAATTGAACCTCCCCAAACGTCCCTAGAGACAGAATGATTTTGATGACGTCATAGCTAGTCCAGTGTCTGGCATATAGCTGCTCTGATTGAGTCAGAGGCAACACAGCGCTTGCTCTCGCTCTCTCTCTCTTTCTCCTTCCTTCTACCCCTAACCCACCCACCCACCCACCCACCCTCTACCGCCTCACGCTCATGAATATTTCTCTGTGGATTGTAAAGTTGTGAATTATTTGTTTAAGGTATGCAAAATTTACACTGTAATTTGAATAGAGACTCTGGATAATCAATCCGTTTTGTAAATAATGTAATTGTGTCGGGCAGCAAAAGCAGTTCTATATATATATACATATTTATATATTATATACATATACTATGGAGAAAGTTAGTAGCTATATAATATGTAATAGGGCAAGTATAAGGCAACGGCATCAGGCCAAGCGTTTTACTGAGATAGAGAGTGAGAGAGAAAATAAAATAATAAGGCTGCTAAAACTCAAAGTTCAAATCCTACTGAGGCTGAATATATACATATATATTATATACATAATATATATATATATACAAACTATGTTATAGCATGGGGTAGTAGGCAGAGGCAAGGCAAGAGCCAGCAAGCAAGCCCAGCCAGCCCTTTCCTCCCCCCCCCCCCTCTACTACTATACTACCGTGCTATACCGTTCTTATATGAAAATGATAAATTATAAATTCTCATTTAAAATTGCATCTTCTCTGTTTCAAATGCACAGAGATATATTGTATAAAATATTTATAATTTGATTTACTAAAAGACAAGACTTCTTGAATTATTTGTGTTGTGTATATGTATACATATTATATTCAAATCTATTCCCTATCTCAAAAGTTGTACTGAAAATTTACAAAATGTAGGAAATGAATTAGAACGTAAATTTATAATATTTTTTTTTGTTCTAAAAGAAATAACGCTTGTTCCGGAAATTTTTATAAATGGTATGTAGAATTAGCATAACGATATCACTTGTTAAATTAGGATATAATTCTATATTTTGAAAATGGTATAATGGTTTCCCTCACTTATCAAGGTTCTGTCGCACACTAAAATTTAAAATAGTATTTTCCTTATCTTAAATTGTTTCTTGCAAGTCAGTTTTTATACGCTTAATAGTTTCCTTTTAAAAAGACACTTAAAATCCTTTAAAATTTTGCGGGGGGTATTTAATTTATTTTTTTTCCCTTTTACTTTTAATATTAAGATTCATTATATAAAATTATCAAGGTATAAAATTTTAAATTAATGTTTCATACTAGCTGCATTTCATGTGCATAGTGACAGTTAAATACGGAAAATTTAAAATATGCTAATACTCGAGAGCAAAAAGACAGCAAAATCAATTGTAACATTTTGATAATTTATAAATCTATTATTTTTAAACTTGATAAAAACCTAACATTCCCAATTATACCTATAATAATTATAACATTTCAAAGTATTTGAAACTTCTAATTGTTATTAAAAATATTTTGCATTACAAAGATTGCATCACATTCTATGTTATAGTACTTTTGTCCAACCTGCTTCGCTGCAAGGAATTGAACAAGTAAAATGTTATTGCAGCAATATAAATGTTATTCGACCTTTGCGTGCCAAGTATTATACCGACTGCAACAAGTTTTTATTTAAGTATAACAATAACTGACAAGACCTAGTGCAAAAATTGCAGCGTGGAATGAAATTTTAGTTATAATATAGTATATCTCAATATCGAATTAACTAAATATAATTTTCTCCATGTTATAACAATATAATTAGTACTGAAATTGTTTAAATTTTACATTTTATCAAGTAAAACTTTCAAGCATTGAGTTGTGACTAAAATATATTAAAACAGGCTGGCTGGTAGGTAGGAGGGAAGGAGTTTAAAGTAGGGTGGAGAATTATATAAACAGCAGTAGAGAATGAAATAAATTTATAGCAACTAATTATTAATGCTATATAGTATTATTGATCTTTTAGTTTAAGGAGGAAATTGTGCGAAGAAACATTTTAAGGTAGAATAAGGGCACATATTATAATAATAATATATAGTTTTCTATAAGGTAAGAAAGCAGGATGGAAAATCGACTATATAGTGTTTCTATAACATAGGGTGGTATCTACGAAGGCGTCGGTAGTGGTTGGTGTGTAGGTATTAAAATGTAGAGACAGCGTTGGCAACTGCTCTAACTGTGTAAGATATAAGGGGTTGAAATTAGTTTTGTATAGCATAGAAGGGGAAATTTAATCTTTTAGCTTTATACTAAAGTGTAGGGATTGAGTAGTGGGTAGGGTAGGTAGAAAGAGGAGGAGGAGGTTGAAGGAGGTATAGAAGAGGGAGTAAAGGGGGTACCAACAGCAAGCAGGAGGAGCAGGTAATTGGGTTAAGACGAGGAGAGAAAGAGAAGAAAATTTTGGCAACCTATTCTCTGTCTATACTTGTGCCTTCTCTTTCTCTTCTCTCATGCTATATAACACAACTATATAGCAGAGAGAATTGCACTAGCCATCAAATTAGTCACTAATGAAATTCAATAACATCTAAAGCTCTCAACTGACGAGAATAATAAGGGTTCCTTCCTCTTGCTGGTAGTAGTCTATCTACGTAGTTGTTGGTACCTTCCACTATCTAACATACGTTGTTGAGTCATTCCTCTCATCACAACGCGCGCTACTTGCAGCTGCTATATTCTATAAATATAAAATAATAATAACCACCACATATTATATTATTTTATACACCCTCACTTTTTTGTCATAACACCCCACCCTTCCTCCTCTAACATATATATTTAATCCAATGTTACAGCCTATTGAAATTTTTTATTGATTCGTTAAACTTATAGCATATTAAATACTATATACACGCATGTGTGTGTATATTTTTTTTTATATAAAAAAAAATTAAAAATATAATTATATATTTCAGTAACATTTTTTTTTAGAATAATAAATTATATTAATGTATAAAATACGTTAATTAATTTATTTTCATGTTAATGAAAGGAATTATACATTTTTATAAAAACACATACAAAAAAAGAGAGAAATATTAAAAATGTTCAGCTTATTATTATAACATAGCTCACAGTCAGCTATATACTGCAGTACAGTTTTTTAAATTAAAAATATTTTCCTTGTTTAACGTTAAATTTTAATTTAATTTTATACATGGTATTATCTACATAATATATAAATTATATTAATTAATTCAATTAATAATTTCATATAATATTTTGAAGAAAATATTTGGCTAAAATTTAGTTCCAAGAAATTTAATACCTAGTTTAATTACAAGAGATATTAAAGAGATGCAGATTTACAATTTTGACAGGTGTAAAAAGAACACCCAGTGTATATGTATAATAGCAATTTATAAAAATTTCAGTTCTCCACGACTCCATTCATAGGCTGCGTGACAACACCCACTAAAATGCTGTTCCGAGGTGTGCATTTTCAATATTTCTAACTAATTGCTTTGGATATAACAAAAGGTGTGCTTCTTTTAATCATTAAATAATACTTCAAAATTAACCCACAATATTACTTCAAGAGCTATAGATTTTTCTGCAGTATTTTCACTGTGAAAATTAATTATAAACCAATATTTAAATAAGTAATTGAGAAAAATATATTAAAATTTAACTACTGTATCAAAAAGAATTCCCTATAAAAATATTGCGTCATTAATTTCACAATAATTCTTTTAATTAAAAAGAAGATAAAATTTGTAAATAATCGCACAAACCTGTTTTAAAATATTATACCAATTTAATACTACACACATTTCATCAAAACCAATAAAATTTATATTATTACATATATATGGTAAAAGTTTTACATATTTTTCATACCAAACATGACAGCTGGTGTCAAATTAATGATTAAAGTATTTAAAAATTATGATCGATTACATTTTCGTCGATGATTGAAGTTACGGTTAATTCATATTGTCAGATAATATCACACCCTCTTGTGCGGTAAAAGTAGTCGCATTTGACTGTCGTAGTTAAAAGGGTCTGTGAAAGATCTTTGCGGCTCAAAAGAGGATTTCAACCATCATCCTTACAAATAACGTACCTGTAACGTTGAGAAATGGCCTTTGATATTTTAGCGTTAGGAAAAAATTCTAGAACAAAAAACTTTTTCATGTTATAAATATATATATATTTATAAATTTTTATATTTGTTCTCTTTCCTTTTTTTATTATATAAAAAATATATGAGCGTATGTGACTGCTGAAACCTCATCTATAAATCAATAGAATATACATTATTTATTTATTCAACTTTTTTTTTTAACATTTTTATATTTTATATATATTTATATATTATATATATTTTTTTACTTCGTTTCGTTTCACACCCCCATCATATTACATGTACATATTATATAAATAAATAATTCCATATATATTTATATATATATTTTTTAGCTTTTGAAGGTTTACAAATATATTTATTTGATACAAAATTGAACCTTACGTTATAAGAATTGATGGTTTATGTTAGGGTGTTATAGTAAAAAAAAAAAAAAAAAAAAAAAGTCTGTTGGTAGAGGGGGAAAAGATGGGAGGGGGCGGAGAGCGCGGAACAAGCGGCGCGGCGCTCGGCTGGCGGTCTGACGGCGGCGGCATGGGCACCAGCAGACGAGCGCAACGCGTGCTACCAGCAACACCTAAAGCAGCCGCTTCTCCGTCGCCGCTTCTCATCGTTCATCACGCTCGCGATCTCTCACCACGAGTTTTTATTTATCTCATTGTTGTATTAAGTGTACCTTTATAATATCTGTGTGTCATTGTCATAACCCTATTAATAACTTTATTGTTGTGCTATATACCAATATAATATATATAAACAAAAACAATTATGTGTATTGACTCTTGTTTTGTACTTTCGATTGTTTCAGATATAATAGACTGAAAATGAAAGTATAGAAAAATTGTGATTATTGTTAAGTGTTTAAAGTGAACAAACAAAAATATAAACATCAAAAATGCAGCATCATAATACCATGGGTTCTCCACCTCAACAGTTTTGTCTTCGATGGAACAATTATCAAAGTAATTTAACAAACGTTTTTGATCAGTTACTGCAAAGTGAAGCATTTGTAGATGTTACATTAGCATGTGATGGTCATTCTGTTAAAGCTCATAAAATGGTTTTATCAGCATGTAGTCCTTATTTTCAAACATTATTTTTTGAAAATCCATGTAGACATCCTATTGTAATATTAAAAGATATTAAATGGCCAGAATTAAAAGCAGTAGTTGAATTTATGTATAGAGGAGAAATTAATGTATTACAAGAACAAATTGGACCTTTATTAAAAGTAGCTGAAACATTAAAAATACGTGGATTAGCTGATGTAAATAATGAAATGGATAGTCCATTACCTCCATCACATTCATCATCATCTCAAAATGACGCTGTCATGACACCAACTAAATGTAACAATAAAGGAGGAGGACATCAACATGTTGATCCACGTAACAATGTTGCTATAGACGCTCGATATTGGCGTGATCATGAAGAAGATCCGATCGCTCTAAAAGTTCCGACATCGTCTCATCGTAAGAAAAGACGTCGCGCGTCAGGTGGCGAACGCTCCACGTGTTCCAGTGCAAGCAGTCCTGAAGAGGCTGCAAGCGCTGCTGCAGCGGGGGCGGCTGCTCACATGGAGCTTCTGGAGAGCGTTGCCGCGGCTGGAGGTCTCATGGAACCGGCTGTGGCAGCGGCTGTAGCAGCAGCAGCGGCAGCAGCAGCCGGTCTATCACCACCTTCAGGCAACAATGATCATTGCAGACAGCATCCAGGGACACCGGACCTGCCTCTTCCACCCCCATCTTTACCCCTGCCTCCACCACCACCACCTTCAAATGATGACATGGAGATCAAACCTGGTATCGCTGAGATGATTCTGGAGGAGGAGAGGGTGAGTGTTACTAACTTTTTACGATTGACACCTGCATGATACTGAACTGGAAATTTTCTGTGTCAGGAATATTGCAATGAAAATAATAAATAAATGTTATTAATCTTTTTGCAACAAAACAAAAGTTTTGACAATTTTCTGTTTTAAGAAATTCAATTGTGATACGCGAAGAGAATTCTTGCAGTAACCCTAATATATAAAATAAATGTCATTGTATAATTAGAATTGTGTAATTTATATACATTTGTAAGGATATAATATATAATATATATAGGATGATACTTGCTCGTTCGTCTACTGTACCATCTGTCGTCTCGTATTAGACTAATTTAGATTCATTGCAAATCTGTATTATACTTTTTATATCTTTTAAATATAATCAAAGGTTGATTAAAAATAATTCATCATGTCACATCTGACACTGTGATTAGACAAGACAGTGGCCAAATATTGGTCAAATAACTATCAATACTATAATAATGTTTTAAGTTAATAATAAAAAATCAACACGAAATTACATGGTTTTCCTAATAATTTAGAATTTGTACAGTTTAAAGTAAAAATACACCTGTGTGTGGGGAATCCGTCAGGTATTGCTCTGTGTTGCATGTTCATATAGATGCAATCAACAGACAGTATCAATAAATTCATAAAACTTTTATTAAATAAAATTATTTATAAAAATACATAATAAAACAATAAATAATAAGAAAAAAATTAATTATATTTTATTTTAAATAATAATATATTCATGCCATTATAATTATATACATATATAATAAAAAAATTATTCATTTAAATATGTTATTTTTTTCAGCCTACGTATATTATGGTAATTTTTTAATTATAAATATATTGTAAGTAAAAAAAACAAACTATATAATACTATATGTAAAATATTATTAATAAATTTAACACAGCTTATATTATAAAGGAATTGCGTTGAAATATTACATTATGCATTTTAATTCTATATTTAAAAAAAAATAAATTTCTATTCAATAATAATATACAGTGGTATGAGAGCTTAGCATCATTATATATCATGCAGTGTCGGAAACAATGTGTTTCAATTATTGCAACAATGATATACATACAAAGATATAAATACATGGCTCGTGATTACAGGAAGGATATTCTTAATTAGCAAATGACACTATATAACAGCAGCTAGATGCGAACTAAAGACTCGTTCGTCGACGTTGTTAACATATATATAATATAGCAAACATGGCATCATAATTTAAAATTGACATATAAAAGGCAATAAAAGCATATAGTCTATTGTAATAAGTCCTACAAACCCATGTATGTTAAGCAACCAAATGAAATAAAACAAAAACAAAAAAAATTCTACTCACTTTAACAATAAAATATTTTTTTGTTGTTGCTGCATTTTGTTTTTAAGCTCATTCTACTTGTATATATATAATATACTCTGTTATATATTAAATTATTCATTCATTCTCTCCATTTATTTATCACCTACACATTAAATATTTATATTTCAAATTACATTTTCAATTCAATTATTTATAATTTCATAAATATATTATCTTTATACATGTCTAATAAAATTTAAAAATTTATAAACTAAAATTACATTTTTTTATATTAAAAAAAAATCTTCTATTTTTCAACATATAAAAGGTGTTATTTTTGTGTTTCTGGAGAGAGGAGAGAGAGAAAAAAAAAGTGTTGGATAAAATAGGAAGGCGATTTACATTTTACATGTTCAGTAGCACATAACAAAGCTGTAAACTTGTCTGGAGAAATGGTTGTTTTATTCGTTTTTATTTCTTCTTCTTTTTTTTATTCTTTTTAAATAAATAATATTGTACTGCTTATATTGAGTTTTCGTTTCGTTGTATGTTAGAGAGAGGAGAAGGTACATTTAAAATATTTATTTGCATGTAAAAGACTAAACTGACATTAAATATTAAGTTTCGCTGCAAGCAATATGCCCGAGAACATTAGAACGAGTGCCCTCTATGTACGTCCCATTTGGCCCTTGCCACCGCTACACCGCTACGCACTGGCAAGGGGTATGTATGCAGAGCAAGTCTTTCTCTCTCTCTCTCTCTCTCTCTCTCTCTCTCTCTCTCTCTCTCTCTCTCTCTCTCTCTCTC
>OX463778.1:32481615-32874115 GCA_949825025.1 Siphlonurus alternatus
CTATAACTAATATATTTATGTATATCTTGAAAGGTCAAAATTATATGAAAAGTGTAGTACATACAAATATATAGTACCACATTCATAAATATATTTATTTTTAGATATCTTTATAATCAAACAGAAGAATCCCCCTCTTCAATAATACTCCAAACATAAAAAAAAAAATGTATATACGCTTTATATAATATTTTAGTACTTCCTGTACCAAACGTTTAATATTTTTTTTATATATATTATGACCCTGTTGTATGAATATATGTTCCATACTATGCCTGTAGATGCATATGTCATTATTTTTTCACGCACCCTTTTCCTCATCTCATATGATGATGAGTATCTTCTACCACCCCCCACCTCACCCCCACATACCTACCGTAATGACGGTGCATGGCTTGGTTGTTATATATATATATATATTTATTTCTTCTAAAACTTGGGATAGTAATTTATGATTCTACTATATATAATTATAATGGTCGTAAGATAAAATTTTTTTATATAATATATTATATTTTTTTTTATCTAAAAATATTAAATTTTTTCCAGAGTTAAAAAAAATTATATATAAATCTTTTATCAAATATTTTTTATTGCATATAATCATATATTTTAAAGTGTTAAAAAAAATCATTATTGGTCATGGAATTTTCATGCCCATTTTTTTTTTCCTTTTTGATAACAACAAATATAAGTTTATATTGACGACATCATTTAGCTGCTCGTGATGATTTTGTCAAGTATAATGTCCATTTTTTGATGTTCGTTCATTCGTTTACTCGTCCAAAACCAACTTTGCCTACTGTCGTTCTATCTCATTATTACATTTTTTTAGTCATAAAAATGAAGCGAAGAAAACATTATATCTTATTGTGAAAAAAAAAAACTCATATAAAAAAAAGTTGTATTTTAAGTATTTTTGTACGTGATGAAAAGTCTATAAAATATTATAGCTTTCATTTTTTTTTCTTTTTTTGAATAATAAACATTTTTAAAAGTACCCCCAGCCTTCTTATCTTTTTTACTGATGAAAAACTTATATGGCGGTATAAAATATTATATAAAAAATGGGGTGAGAGGTGGGGTGGGGGTTGAAGAATGTTGAGATGATATTTTTGGTGTGAGGAATTCAAGACTAACAAGAAGTGTATGGGAGCACTGCACTGTGTACTGTAGGCTTGATATGTACATTTTATCAGGTCGCATCGACAGCAGATCTCAAATACAATTTGGGCAAATTTTGTGAAGAGTAAAAATTAACAGTCTTTAATTTGTCAAGATGTCATATTTAGAACTAATTGAATAGTGTTTCAATTTATTGAATGGCGGTTTGTCTGGTTCAGAACTAAAAACTTTTACGATAGTAAAATAATCTTAAAAATGTATTAAAACATGATATTTTAATCTTAGTATATAGTCAATGAATAAAGATGTAATAACTTCATCAGATGACAGTCTCTCAAAAAGCTTTTTCTAAGCATTTTCCATACTCGGTGCATATATTCTTAATAATTTTCCAGGTGTTTCCTTTCGAATGCTTTATACTTGGATATTATAGCTATAAGGTGCACTGATGAGGAAAATATACAAAAAAAGAGCATTGAATAAACATAAAATATCATCGCCCCCAAAAAATATAAATTGATTATTAATAATGACGTAAATAAAATGATAATGTTCTACAATATTTTTCAATGCAATACACAAATTTTTGTTCCACACGTACCTCACTATATGTTGTATATCTTGAAACATGCGGTGGTGTCATATACGTACGATGGACCATACAGCAGCAATGTTTTATGCTTTAGAAGTAGTAGTATGAATAAACTGTGAGCTGGCATACATTCGCTTGTCATATCAGAAACACCCGACGACAGCATACAAGAGCGGACGCAAGAAATATGCTTTTCTATGTTGCCTTTGCACAGTGGTAGAAACAAAGAAACAAGACATCTCTCTTTCTCTCTTCATCCCTTGTTCATCTTCTTCCCCTCTCATTTTTTTTTGTTCTTTTTTTTTTTTTACTCTTTTCTTTCCCTATATTAGCCTATTCGCCAAGTAGCTGCATAATAACACATCATACGCCGGCCGACTTATACGTATGATAATACTTTGCCTTGTTTTCTTGCTTGCCTGCCTTGTTTAATACTCATCATCTCAAAAAGAAAAGTAGTTCATTTTTTAAACATCAAATATGAGAAATAAGATGACGTCATCATTTTTGTATGTTGTACATATTATTAAAAAAACTTTTAAAATAAAAATAATTTTTATATTATTATTTATAAATATCAAAGGGCTTGTTTTGTTTTTTTCTAGAGGGTGAATATTTTACTGAATGACTAAAATATTATGCATTAGTAATAAAATAGTTACAAGGGATGTATTAATATTAATGATAAACTTTTTGATATTTATACCCTATAATATTACACGTATTTTAGTACAGTAAAAGCATTTTCAAATTATTTATGATTTGTACTTTGTTGTCTTTACTTTTTACTTGCAATTTTGAAGAAAACTACATATTTTCTTATCACATTCTAAAAACATCTAAAAGCCTTAGTATTTTAATTAAGTATAATTGGTTTAGTTTATATTTTAATTCTATAGGGAGTGAATAATATTTATAAAAAATCGATATATTTGATTTTATAATTGTTGCTGTTAATTTTATTTAATTGTATATTATACTTGACAGCATAATATTTAAAATGATCGTAAATATTTTTTCCTGATCGTAATATATATATTTTTTTTTATTCACCTTTGACCAACATGTATAAGAAATAGTAATTCAAATATTCCTGCCAATAAAACGCAGAAAACTCTCCAGACCATATACTTATTATAGTCAGTTCAAAAATATAAAACACTTTTTTTTTCTCTCTCTAGATGAATAATAATTATGTATCAAACTTTTATGGCTTACAGACACTTATTTAAAAACAGAAAAAATATTTTCTGTATAGTTGTAATTATCAGTCCAAGTTCATAAATTAAACTTAAAAATAAAAAAAATAATAATAATAATAAAAAATCGTGATCAAAAAATATATAAAACCTTCTTTGACCACCTTTAATTTTTATTAAGTAGACCTAGTTTTATAGTTATATTCTAAATGTAATTTTTTTATAATATATATATATATATATATATATATATATATATATATATATATATATATATATATATATATATATATATATATATATATTTATATTATCAGAGAATATAATATATTATAAGATATTATTTATTGTCTGTAAGAATATTATTATTTATATATATATATTATTATATTATATATTATAGCTTTCCAGTTACCCCACCCTATATACCACTGTGTATTATATAGTAAAGTCAAGCTATATATTCCAAATGTTCAAGGTCTTTTTAATATAACTAAATACGTTCGTTTCTGTTGTATGCTGGCTTCAACTGACTGGGGGTTTCTGTAGAACCAATGCTCTATACTTAGCCGTATGTTAATAACATATTGTCAAACATAAAAACTGTACGTTTTTATTGTGTCTGTTGCTGCAGTAAGCTTTATTATTATTATAATAATATTTTTTTATTATTATTGTGACTATAATAAAAGAAAGGTAGTAGTTTATTATATTATTAAAAAAAAATAAGAAAAGGATTGTTTTTATATCAAATTAAATAATAAGTTAGTTCAACATTTCATATAATATATAATTTAAAAATATAATAAACTTAATTATCAATGTATGACGTCATTAATTAGCCTTCAAGTCCCTCTCGTAGAACATGCACCGTATGATGTTAGTTTAAAATCTAAATATTTGGTTTACATATTAGAATAATTACCATGAATGTTTTAGAGTAAAGTCAATATTGAATAGAAGCATCTAACGAAGCTTCTGATTCTGTGGTACATAGCAACCAATGTTTTTTTATATATATTTAATTAGATTTATTAAAAAATGATTAAATTTTATAATCTAATTTTAAAGTAAAATCATAAAAATAATATTTTTTATTATATAATATAGAATATTTAATTTTAATATGTTTTCGTGTTATGTACATGCTTTAATTATTTATTATATACATACAACATGCGTATACATAGAGAACACCATGATGGGAATAAACAGAGAAATTATCCAATAGTGCGTTACATATTGGCTTGTAATGATTTTATGTTTTTGTTTCATGTATAATCATCATATTAATTGAAAAGTTTCTGCTTTAGTGCATAATTATAATTTTAAAATTAAAATTTTGTGTAAAAAAAACACGTTGCAATCAAAAAAAAATAATACATAATTAAACTGTATTATTAAAAGATTTAATCCCTATAAAAATTAATGTAAATTATTTACTGATAAATTAATATATTTTTCATATATAATATAATTTCTATAATCATTATATTATCATATAGCTTTAATTAAAATCTCTTTTTATTAATACAGCTATATAGGGATTAAGGTGAGATCTATGGTAATGCAAAGCTGTATACAGAGTGAACCACAATTCGCGTGCCAACTTTTTTCGTAAATTTGGTATTGCAAAAATTTTCGCACAAACTTCAAACTTGGTACACTTGTAGCTGAGAGTTGTAAAAATTAGTTCAGGGTGTTAAAATTTTTATTGGACACCAATAACACCCCTTTCAGGGGTGGTTTTTAAAAAAATTATTTTCGCCTTATGGGAATTCAATGTTAAATACAACTTTTTTTGAAATCATTAGAATTTTGCGGAAAAAGTTTCTAGCATAGGGTAATCGACCCTCCTAAACTCGGAAATAATTTTAGATTTTTTCCCCGACGCACCCCTGAGGGTGGAGACCTACCCCTAAAATCCATTTTCCTTAAAAATTGTGCTAAAATTATGAAATTAATTTTGAAGGGGTAATCGACCCTCTTGAACTCGGAAATAATTTTAGATTTTTTCCCCGAAGCACCCCTGAGGGTGGAGACCTACCCCTAAAATCCATTTTCCTTAAAAATTGTGCTAAAATTATGAAATTAATTTTCAAGGGGTAATCGACCCTCCTAAACTCGGAAATAATTTTAGATTTTTTCCCCGACCCACCCCTGAGGGTGGAGAACTACCCCTAAAATCCATTTTCCTTAAAAATAGTGCTAAAATTATGAAATTAATTTTCAAGGAGTAATCGACCCTCCTGAACTCGGAAATAATTTTAGATTTTTTTCCCTGACGCACCCCTGAGGGTGGAGACCTACCCCTAAAATCCATTTTTCTTAAAAATTGTGCTAAAATTATGAAATTAATTTTCAAGGAGGAATCGACCCTCTTGAACTCGGAAATAATTTTAAATTTTTTCCCTGACGCACCCCTGAGGGTGGAGACCTACCCCTAAAATCCATTTTCCTTAAAAATTGTGAAATTAATTTCCTAGGTGTAATTGACCCTCCTGAACTCGGAAATAATTTTAGATTTTTTTCCCCGATGCAACTCTGAGGGGAAACTAGCTGCTACCCACCATATCCTTCTTTCTTAATTATCGAGTAGAAATTGCGAATTAATATTTTTTCAGGATGTATCGAAATTTTTCAGAGAAAAAATATCCCAGACTGACCCCTTCACTTGCAGCATGACAGTGGTTTCACTCAATGTGCCAACCGTTAATTGGCGTGATGGCACATGTTGGTCCGCTCAACGTGGCTATGTGTGTAGGTGCATAGCCTCTAACATCTGAGGTGTGACGGTGTGACTAATTCCATGCAACGTATGATCTCCACTTTCTGTTTGTCAATTTGTCTCAAATCTCCTCTTGTGAACATTTTCCTTCAGAAAGAGATTTGAGACCATTGACGAGCTAAAAGTGACAGACGTTATGTGGAATTGGTTACATCTCAGTTGTTAAAGGCACACAGAGCCTCGTTGTGCAGACCAACATGTGCCTTCACGCCATGCAATTAACGGTGGACACATCCATCGTCATGCTGCAAGTGAAGAGGTGAGTCTGTGATTTCTTTTTATGAAAGATTTTGATAAATTCCGAAAAAAATTTAATTCACAATTTCTACTCGATTATTAAGGAGAAAAGGTATGGTGGGTAGCCGTTGACCCTCAGGGTTGCGTTAGGGAAAAAATCTAAAATTATTTCCGAGTTCAGAAGGGTAGAGTACACCTTGAAAATTAATTTTACAATTTTATCACAATTTTTAAGGAAAATGGATTTTAGGGGTAGTTCTCCACCCTCAGGAGTGCGTCGGGGAAAAAATCTAAAATGATTTCCGAGTTCAGGAGGGTCGATTACACCTTGAAAATTAATTTCATAATTTTAGCACAATTTTTAAGAAAAATGGATTTTAGGGGTAGTTCTCCACCCTCAGGACTGCGTCGGGGAAAAAATCTAAAATTATTTTCGAGTTCAGGAGGGTCGATTACACCTTGAAAATTAATTTCATAATTTTAGCACAGTTTTTAAGAAAAATGGATTTTAGGGGTAGGTCTCCACCCTCAGGGGTGCGTCGGGGAAAAAATCTAAAATTATTTCCGAGTTCAAGAGGGTCGATTACCCCTTCAAAATTAATTTCATAATTTTAGCACAATTTTTAAGGAAAATGGATTTTAGGGGTAGGTCTCCACCCTCAGGGGTGCGTCGGGGAAAAAATCTAAAATTATTTCTGAGTTCAGGACGGTCGATTACCCTATGCTAGAAACTTTTTCCGCAAAATTCCAATGATTTCAAAAAAAGTTGTATTTAACATTGAATTTCCATAAGGCGAAAATAATTTTTTTAAAAACCACCCCTGAAAGGGGTGTTATTGGTGTCCAATAAAAATTTTAACACCCTGAACTAATTTTTACAACCCTCAGCTACAAGTGTACCAAATTTGAAGTTTGTACAAAAATTTTTGCAACACCAAATTTACGAAAAAAGTTGGCACGCGAATTGTGGTTCACTCTGTATAGTTTGAATATGACTCTATCAGCTTGGTTGGTTACTGCTTGCTGTGTTGTTAATTTAATCCTCCTGATCGTGACGCCTATATATGCACGGTGCTGGAGTAATAATATAAAACGTATATATATACACACAAGTATATATATAAATATATATATACAATGTATATATATATAAGCGAGAATCACTGTGTGATGTGTTATGTGTGTTTTTCTGTCTCATTGCGAGCTGATCGCGCCAGTTTGCATTATTAATTTTCTGTTGTGGCTTTATTACCAATCCAAATGCATTTGCATATTATTGCTCTCTCTCTCTCTCTCTCTCTCTCTCTCTCTCTCTCTCTCTCTCTCTCTCTCTCTCTCCAATACAATTGTTATTATAATTATTATTCATGCTTCACCTGCCCTTTAGCTAAAAACTATAAAAATTTGATTACTTATTATAATTATTTATTATTGAGCTACTAGCTTACTACTATAGAGCTCTACTGTCAGTAGTATATAGCGCTATATTATATACATACTTAATAATTATAATAGTATTATAATTATTATATTATAGCTAAAATTAATACAAAGAATCCACTTTTATAAATGTATATTAAATGAGAAGAGTTTAAAAGGTATTATTTATTTTTGCAATAACATTCATGATTGGAGAAAATTAAATTTAAGAAAAAAAAACTTAAATTAATCGAATAAACATGATTTGTTTTTATCTTAGAATGTACTTTGGAAAGCTGCGTGGTATTGATATCATATAAGTATCTTGTTTGCCGAGAAGATTGCAATTTGATTGACAAGTTACCAACATGCAGTAAATTTATTTTCTCTTTGCGATCGTAGTATAACTTATATATATAATATAATTAATATAATATGTTCACAATATATAAATACGCGCGTAGACACATTTTCAAGGATAACCAATTAAATTTTTTAAATAAAAATACTATATATTTATATTATACAGTATATGTATATAATTAAAAGCGTATAATGATTATAGTGATTAAATAAAAAAAAACATATAAAAAAGATTAACTCAGAACAAAACAAAAATAAACGAGTAAAAATATAAGCACATTATATTATAGAGACTATAAAACAATAATTTTCAGTTATATGATCTGTCTATATGTCTCTCTTTTTTTATTATTAACATTAATACATAACGTTTTATTTAATTTTATTATAAAATTTATGTATTTTCATCCATTATTTAACACATACACGCATCACATTTCATATATATAATAATATCTAAACTGCTGTATATTTACATGAACAGCAGTTATAATAATAATAATATTGTGTACAAGCCGTAAAACTGTTCTACTGACTGAATTGTCATTATTATTGATAGGATTCTAGGACCCGTCATTATCATACTCTCTCTCCCTCCCTCTCTCTCTCTCTCTCTCTCTCTCTCTCTCTCTCTCTCTCTCTCTCTCTCTCTCTCTCTCTCTCTCTCTCTCTCTCTCTCTCTCTCTCTCTCTCTCTCTCTCTCTCTCTCTCTCTCTCTCTCTCTCTGATATTATATTATATATATTATATTTGTTGTAAAAGGGGGAGGGGCGGGAGAGAGGGTTGATGGGAGTGGTGGGTGGGAGTAAAACTGGTGCGCTTAACATTGTGGTCATTACAGATCATACCCAACATACAGCCCTCTAGCCATACTACATACCATTTAGTGTGAATCGTCAACAATAGCCAACAAAACGCTTGCATTGCATCATGCCCAAGGATTTACTCCACACGTTTTTCAAAACAATGGTTAAAACAATGAAATATTATAGTGATCATTGCCCGTTTTAACTATTGAAATCCCTCAAACCATCACATATAATATATTATAACACTATACACCAAGCGTATAATAATAAAACCTTTATATTTATAAATATGTTTGCTACTGATGCTTGTTATAACATTTTAAATCTCTACGTATACTTTTTTTATATCTCTTTTATCCACCTACAATATTATAATATATATATTTTTTTAATATCACGGCTATTTTACACAAACACCATCACCTTCTCTCTCTAAACATCACGCATAGCTTATAATACTCTGTTGATGGTGCTATATAAGTGTAATATTACACACTATTCGTGGTATTTTATAATGTTTCTCTTTTTTTTTTTTAGGGTGACAATTTTGTGTGTATATGTTGAGATTTTTTTATATTCATGTCAACTTTTGTCACGTGTTTCATGTCACCTGCTTTTATATATACATTACAAGCTCTCACTACTCGTCGACATTCGTTTGTTTACAATGATGTTGATGTACCTATTGTTGTCACTTAGATAAATAACAATAAGCCTTATATATTCTCGCTCTATTGCAGTTATGTATGTATACAGATATTTGTAGATATATATATTTTTTTTTACTCATCTGCAGCTTATACCAATGTGTCGCATTGTACTAACCTCTGTGTGTATGTATAGAATATTTTAATATTCCATGTTTTGTACCAAAATGATTTTTTTTTTATTTTGTTATCTGTAAAATACAAAAAAAAAAAAAAAAATGTAATCGTATAAATTCGTTTCAGGTAGTATAGCAGAAAGGGCATAACTATATATAATATCGGTTAATAAAATCTTCAAAAGCATTCTTGCAATTACACATAATTTAATGTCCTTTCACCACGTGTGCTTTTATGCTCTTTTTACTTATTCACTAACTTAAAATTACATGGAAATATCATAAAACAATTTATTCAACATAAACAGATAAAATAATATATGTATAAATAAAATATGGAACTAAGAAAAATTAGACAAACAATTTTAAAGTAAACACGTCTCTAAAATATAAATAAATTAAGCCACCGATTTGCAGAGATGTAGAAATTGGGTTACAAAAAGGTTTTAATACATTTTACATTTTGAACATATGTAAAATTGAATTAAAAATAAGTTATTTTTAATTTTACATGTTTTAATAAAATAACATTCTGAATTTAAACTGTACTAAATTTTGCTTGAATAAGCAAACATTATTATATTGTTTGTTTAAATTATTTTTTTCTTTTCTTTTCATTCTCTACCTCTTTTTTTTCTTTTCGTTTTTATCTATTGTAATAATTAAAAATAAATCTGTGTGTGCAGATTCGTTTATTATTGTCTTGCGGTTTAGAATATGAAAGAGAGAGAGAAGAGCAAAGGGTGTTAGTTGGTGGAGTGGTGACCACTGATATAGACTAGCAACTAAACACAAGTAAAGGCAACAGCAGAAGCAAACAGATGGAGCAGAGTTGTCGGCCCAGATATGCCTGCATTGTTGAGTGTGTGTAGCCGCTCACAACAATCCAACAAGCCGCCTGCTAACGATTGTTACCGATGTTTTGATTGTATATCGTCACTTACAATGTACGTCGACAGAAAACTGATTATTACATCCAGAGAAAATAAAATAAACCTTTTAAATGAACATTTTCAATTTAAGTATACAAAACTAAATTTATTATTTTTTTTTTAGATTAAAAAAAAGAAGCAATTCTTTAATAAAGAAAAAAAATTCTATACATTGATTTATAAAATATTTTTATTGTTTTTGTATTCAATATTGTATTGGTTTTTAATTAAAGTAAACTACATTTATTCATTTTATTTTTTTTAAGAAATACTTCACTGGTTTATTATTTATTTATATAATAATAATTTACTGAGTTTATATATATAAAGGAAATAATAAGAATATATTATTATCTATATATCTTTTATTATTTTAAACTTCGTCTAAGGAAGTAATACGGAGGTATAAAAATATAAATAAATATTGTATCACCTTATTGTATGCAAAGTAATCTCTTGGTCGGTTGAATTAGATTAAAATCCACGATAATATAAATTATAACTTTATAAAAAGTATATAATGAGAGTACTTCCATAGCTGCGCTAGCTGTTTTTATAACCTATTTCATAAGCAAAGCACGCAAGAACCAAATAAAATCTAACATCGGTCATTGAAGAAAGCATTTAAGGGGCTTAAAAACTGCTAAAGTCATTTCAAATTACGATCTGGCAAAAACTTTAAAAAGCGTCATGATAAAGATATTTGGGTCATATTTAACACCGTTTAAAATTTCAAATTAAATGCTAATGAATGTGACAAATATTTAAAATGCAATGCATAATTATTATGTTTTGATTTCCTTTACATTGCGATACAATGCGGTTTTGACGTACTTGTAGCATGCTTGAAGCAAATTCGCCGCGTTGTGGCTACGATATCACTCCATATTACTCGTTGAATTTCGATGTTCTTTTCAATCGACAATTAATTGGCCTTCAGTGGATGTTAAAGCAAGTGCGCATTATTCGCTTCGCTTTATTTGCATGTCGAAAATCGCCCGTATATGTATCCATCCTGCACTTTTACGTTTCGCATGCCAAAAATCGCTCGTGTTATTAACTGAAATCTTAGAAGATTTTTACTATTTTTTTTTATCTAATTTCGTTATTATGTATTAATATTCAACCTTTGAATGCAAGAAATAACAATAGAATTGATCAAAATCATTGAAAATGCTGCCACACGAGTATGAGACGCAGCCTTCAAATTTAATAGTCCAGCATGGAATTATTGGAGGCAAAGAGGGGGTAAATTATATCTGTCATGTTCTCATAGAATCTAATACTGTTTTACTAATGTTTTATTTTACATGCTTATATATTTAACAGTCACAGCATATTTATTGCAATTACATTTACTTTTTTGTTTTTTCTTCGCTTCGCGCTTGTTTTCAATCATTTTTAACCTTATTTATTTTGTTATTTTTTAATTTACAGAATTCTTTGCAATATCAATAAAAATATGATTGAAAGTAATTGATAAATATTTCCCCCGTTTATTATTTTTAATTTATTATATATGATTGACCAATATTTTTATAAATAAAATGAAGGTACATATTTTATAACTAAAAAAATTTAAGGTAAATTTTTTTATGTTTTATTTATTAAAAAGCAATAAGAGTGTTCATTTTTTTATATTTTTCTGTTGTTTTAAGTAAAAATAAAAAATAACTTGTAGTTTAGATGAGTATAATATTGAGTGTCATGGTTTCCATTGTGTTTTTTTACTTTGCATGAAACCTCAGTGTTTCTCTCACTCTTTTTCTGTCACACACCCTCACACCAAATGCGTGTTTAGAGTTGTGTTATTATTATTATTTCTCGCTTCGTTCTGTGTATATAATATTTTTCTATAATACAACAATTGTAAACATTGTATATGAAAAGGAGGAGGAGAAGGAGACATGGCAGCAACAACAGTTTTGTTGTGTTGTCATAACACCCCGAGTGTGAGACAAAAGACGACGACACCGCGAGAGAGAGAGAGAGAGAGAGAGAGAGAGAGAGAGAGAGAGAGAGAGAGAGAGAGAGAGAGAGAGAGAGAGAGAGAGAGAGAGAGAGAGAGAGAGACGTCATGCAGAAAAGAGCGGACTAATTTGTCGCCAACAATCACGTTGCAGTGCTGCCTCAAAACGTGCTCGTAGCTTGCACAGCACTCCTCAGTTTTCTACGTTGATTACATTGCATACAAGCATGTATTTTACTAGTATTGCAGCTGTTGTGCATTATAGATTTGTTGTAAATGCTATATATATAATAATATTTGCTTTATTTTAAACAACGCGAAATCAGAATTTCAATTTTAAAAAATTGATGTTGTCTTTAAGTTAATCTTAATTGACCATGATATAGAACTGATTAAATATTATACCTTACACTGGGAATTTAAGTTGAAATTATAACCTCTCAAATGTTAAACCACGCTAGAGAACTGGAGCCGCCATGTTCTCCTAGATATGCAACCGGTTGCGCGCGCGTGCTCACGGGTTGCCGAGATGCTCCCCCTCTTGTCTGTCCCCCTCCCCGGCGGAACAAATTGCTTCGCGCCCATCAGCAAGTCATCGCGTCACCTCACACAAATTTTATTGCTGATAGTATAGCGATAAGATTATATATTTTAAAAAAAAGAACATAACTTCAACAACATTATTTAGTAAATTTAACTTCAAGAAAGTTTGAACCCACTTTTTTATAAAGAGTTAAATCAAGGTAAATCTGTTTGTAAACGTCAAGGGATAGTTGGAAAGGTTCATGTAAATAGTGATGATAATCGAATAACTTAGTCTTAACAAAACAGGGCCAAAACTAACGAGTAATTTGATTTTTTTTCTCCATCTCATTGTGAGCTCTATTTTTAGATAATTTGAGTTTGAAACTTCAACAACAGAAGCAGTGGGTGCTGATAAATTTATTTACCATAAATTTGAGTGACACGACGAGTATAAAAATAATCTAAGAATAAATAATAATTATACATATGTATAAAATCTTCAATATAAATAAATCTATACAGTTGATCGCCAACTATTCAATTTAAAAGTGTAAAATTTGTTCATTATTTAAATAGTGTATTGTAAATTTATTGTACAAAAAATTATATTTTATAATGTTTTTATTTATAGATTTAGAAAATTTTAATACGAAAATTACGATTAATTTTGGACAGACAAATCCAATTTTGTAGAGTTGCGTGTGGATTGTAATATCCTGTTATATAAGGGCAGCAATTACCGAAAGTCAGTTTAGTTCCTCTCTAAATATATATACTATATGTATGGTAACGGCGGCGTAGTTTGTGCTTTCGCTTTTACTGTATATATATGCACAGAACACACATATGACAAATCAATGTATTTTTTTTTATGAATATGTCCTCTGGATTGTCAACTACGTGTAATTGCCAATATATATGACGAACAGGAGGAAAAAGGTGCTTCCATTGGTATAAATATATTGGAGTAGGTGGCAAACATTGAAATGGGAGTATAGGTATAGATGTAATTAAGCATTTATCACAGTAAATTGTATCGAAGTGGCAACCCTATCATATATATATATATATATATATATATATATATATATATATATATATATATATATATATATATATATATAAATTTTTGTTGATGATGTATATGTATTGTATAACATCACATAAATATAGAAAAATCAAGTATTTTCAATATGACATGGCACTCGTACTATTATATATTTATTATAGCTTGCTGGAATTTTATAATATATTTATGTCCATCATATTTTTGTGAGTGTGACATATTGAAAAAAAAATTCAATATGTTTTATTCTCTAATCCAAACTCACCCCCTTAACAAAATTTTTTTTCATACTCTCCCTTTTTAAATTTTCATATGTTTCTTTCTCTTTTTTTTTTCATCAATCTATACTAAAACATGGCGCTTAAACCTCATATTAATTATATGACTTCCATATGACTACGAAATATTCATTTATATATATTTGTAATGTTAACCTAAACGTACTCTTTTTTTTTCACCCCTATGCTTACCTATAAATGTGATAAAGTGAGGGTGAAAAGTGGGAGTTAGGGATGAGGGAATTTGTTGGATTGGAATATAGAAACGATGTGTAGAGGGTTAGATACATTGAATTTTTTTTACCGACGTAGAGATAAAAAAATATTATATATATATAATATATTTAGAGATCACAAATTTTTTGACATCGGACAAAAAATATATATAAATAAAAAAATAAATAAAATTTCTATTTTTTTTATCATATAATAAAATAGTCCAATAGAAGTTGACGATTTTACCCCATGCTGAGTGTTGATTGGTGTTTCATATTTAAGTATAAAAAATAAAAACGTTTAAGAGGGAAATTTGTTTAACTCCCCTTTTTGCCACCCCCCACGACTACTATTAACCCTAAAGCAACGTTTTCCTTGTTACTATGAGAGAGAAAATGTTTTCCTGATAGGAGATGAGATACTATGGACCAATCCAATCTCTATTTTCTCCATTTTGTTGCAAAATTAAAGGAAATGAATTTTCAAATGAACTAGGTTAACACCTAGAAATTACAAAATAAGCCACGCCTTTCATATGAATCATCATTGGTTGATATAAAATGTCTTTATCTATAGTTCACCAATCACTAACAAATAAATATATTACATGATTTTTTTTTTATTTTTAAATTGTTTAAAAAATAAAGTTAAATTTGTGTGTGTAAAATTCAATAATGTAATCCCCCTAACAATTGACTATATGACGTCACAAAGATGGTCCCAATGAGCAAGCCTAAATCCGGTCAAACGTATTTATTCTCTCCCACCACCCCCTTCTCTCCACCCTGTCAACGAAGAGCTCATTGCTGCCACTAATAAAATATGTGATCGGAGCTTTGAAAATTTGTGCTTTTTTTATGCCCATCAGTGATTCTGAGGGCTTGGGGGGGGGGGAGGAAAAGCAAGAGGGGGTAGTAACTCTCAAATATTCACAGTCAGAGAGAGGAAGGAGGAGGAGAAGAAAAAGGGGTGGGGGTGAGAGAGTAAAGGGTTTTGAGTTCGATATTTCGCTTCTGTTCCTATGAATATTTCATCAAAGAATGGGAGTTTTGTGCTCTGGCTGTATTTTTTTAACTGACTGAAGTTAGAGGGCAATATTTCTGTTTCAGAATAAAATTCTTTTATCATAACCTTCTCTCCTCCCCACCTCCTCTTTCCCCTCTTTTTCTCCTTCCCCCCCCCAAACACTCGAAGGGAAAAATTGTTTTATTTTAGTTTTTTCAAGCGTATAAAATATAAGAAACAAAGATATAATAGAGAATATTGTGAAATATTTATTAACGTTTCCTTTTTTTTTAATATTTCATATGAGTAGGCCATACCAGAACGTTATATTTTTCTTGTATATTTTTTTTTTTTCCTACCCCGTACAACCAAACCCAATCCTTTGGGAATTGCTCTACAGAGTTGAAAAACTATTTGTATGGAAAATATTACGCCTCATATAAGGTTACAGAAATGGAAAATAAAATTTATTTCAAATAAAAAAAGTTTTTTCATATGATAAAAGCTTAATTTTGCATAAAATAAGAAAGAAACTTATTTCTTTTAGATTGTAATCTTTGTTCGGTTGTATACAAAATTTAAAACTAGATTAAATGTGTTACATTCATATAATACATCATTTCTGTATATATATATTTTCTTAGCAAATAAATGCCAAAGCTATTTTAATCTAGAAGTTTGTTTATAATATCACACAACTTCTCGGCTTGCGCGAAAAATATTCAAGGAACGATTTTCAACATTAAAATGTAGCAAAAATTTTGTTGGTAAAATGTCTTGCTTATCCGCGAGCAATGATTGATCTTTAATTACATCAATATAATGAATAAATTGACCAGGTGTGTTCTTGTAAGCTCTTTTATGTCGAGTATTCAGAATAAATATATTATTTAATTTTCCTGTAAAGTTTTTCAGTAAAGATACATGCACACTTCCTTCTGCTATAATAAAATAAAAATTATTAATTTGAAACTAATTAAGAAAATCTTTACCATGTTGGTTTGCATTTTGAACTTACGTCTTTTCTTTATATATTTATAATAATAATTATACTAATTAATATCATTTTCAATAATAAATTCTTGAATACTTGAATTGTATTGTGCTGCGTTAATTTTTCACTTCTCAAAAATTAAAAAATATTAAAACACACGTATTTAGTGCATATAAAAAAAGGAATAATTAATTTCAAATCTAATTTACTTTACAGAACTATCTTTATACCTCCTTACATGTAAGAATGAAAATGTATTCAGTTTACGTATATTTTAGATTAGATGAGGATTGAGCAACGTACATTTTACTATTTTTACTAAATATTCACAAACAATAAACTGTAGCTATTTTTTAACTATAAATTAATATTTAAAACATATTAAATTATAAATAATATTAAAATATTACATCATGTATATAATAACATAATTAATTTTCATCTATATTTTATACCAGAAAACAAATAATAATTAAAATTGATTCATTAAGCTCTCTCTATATAATATATATATATATATATATATATATATTGTAATTACATTTTTTTAAATTAAAAACATTAATATTAATGTTTTTTATTATATTGTACTAAACAATAAAGTCTAATCGAATTTTTTTGTTTGTTATAATTAAAACAAATAAAAAGACAACACATTATTTGGTTATTGTTATATGGAATATGTAATACTTGTATGCTTACTTCCTGACAAGCATTTGCATGGTTTTGCATGTATAATATTATCCTAACCAGCCTCCACCACCACTACCAACAATATTATTTATATAAATATATATTGATGACGCTGATGATAGTTGGGCATACTGTTATAATACAATAGCTCCTACTATCGTTTATATACAAGGATTGTCCTGATGCTTTGCCTGCCTGCTATTCGTCATATGTCACAAAATGACATACATTGCACAGTAGCAACAGAACAGGGTGCTATAGTATAATATAGATATTGTAGTTAGCAAAAGCAAGCAAACTATATAATATATATATATGCATATATATAGGAAATTATATTATATATCTCGTCCATACATATATTTACTCGCTATTCATGGCTACTGATTGTTGTATAGAACATATATATAACATAAACCAAAATCCACTATATAGCTAGCCACCACCCAACTATCCCTTCAACCCCTATTTTCATGACCACACCCACTTTTACTGAGAGATATAGAACGTAATTCTATATAGCTCTAATATCGAGAGTTGTGCCTGTTGTTCAAGCTATATGATGATGATGACACAATCATACATGTATTATGCCACAACCCAACAATCCCACCCACTCTCCCTATATACTCTCAAATTTTAACCAAAAACCACCCTTCTGTTCTACAATTTTCTCTCTAATACAAATTTGCTTTGCTGTTACGGACTATGGTAATAGTAGAATATGATTATAATTGAGTAATTTAATATTAATTTTATATTTATTCCATATCAATATCAAATATTTAGGTTTAAATTGAATGTGGTATTATATAACTAAATTATAGTACTCTCAAATTATTACATATTTTCACTGAGAAAAGGTCTCTGTTAATGTAATACTTGATATAAATTATACATGTGTCAATTGATTTAATTTTACAGTATTAAACAAAAAACTGTTTTTTTTTTTTTTATATATATATAGAGATGTAAACAATTCAAGATTTAAAAAATCATATTAATAAAAGTAGAAAACATTCGATTTAAGAAAATAATCAAAAAAATTAGTGTCACGCTTCTCGTACAGTAATTATTAGCAGTCATAAATAGACTGTTCTATTTTGCAATTTTTATTATATAGCGCAGTGCGTACCACAGATATATATTATCAATAATGGAGTTTTTGAAGGGGTTGAATAATTTATGCGAAATGAAAACGTAAAAAATTGAGGCTGCAAATTAATGAAAAATTTAGTTATATTGTAAATTACGTTTTCTCTCTTGTTTAAATTACCCATGATACACCTCAATGAAACCTTAAACATTTGCTTGTCATAATAGCTCAAATTTATATTATTGCCTGGTGATTTCAATGCTCTACGCATTTTACGTATACTATTTTTCAGGCACACTATATATACTGTATATATACTAAATGTTTATACTTTACTTTTACTATACAAAGAAATTACAGTGAAATTTCAATCCGAACACAACACTCATCACAATTTAAAAAATATAATACATATATGGACATTATATATTGGGTGCGATTCACGAAGGAGTTAGTTTTCCAGCTTTTCCCTAATCAAGTTTAATAATTGACGACAGGGGCGTAGACAAGGGGGGGGTTTTGGGTGTTATAACCCCCCCCTTGAGAGCTGAACCTTAGTAAATTTTAAGGGAAAAATAACAAAAAATGGTACTCGACGGATACGATTTAGCTAAAATTTTATGAAAAATTTTCTTAAAAAAAAAACTTTAAAAATATATATCCCCGAAACACATTGTTAATACATCTTTAATTTATTTAAAATCGGTCTACAATATTATGATTATTTAAGTACAGTATATATAATTCTAGTATGATAAATATATTGTGTAGTATTCATTATTAAGTTATTTTTGTTTTTGTATACGAAAAGACACTATAAAGAGTATAAAGACAACAATTTAAAGCATAAAAAATGTTGAAAACATTCCCCGCATGACGTTCAGCATAACAATAAAAATTATATATAGTATAATATTTTATTATTTTTTAATTAATTATATAGGTATATTACATTTTGCAATTGCTAGTTTCATTGTCTCAATGTAAGTCATATGTATAATACTGTACGTATATATTTAAATTTATTATTGAAGTTAAAAAAATCCGATTTTTAAATGTATTAATTTTACAGTATACTTAATGTAATGAATTGACTTTCCTGTTTTGAAATTTAAATTAAAATGTGGTCTATTTTTTTATTAAGAAAAAGAACTGTAGTGACAAAAATATTGTAACTGCATAATTAACGATTTACAAATATAAGAAATTTGCTGCAACTTTTCATCGAAAAAAATTATAGTCCACGTCCCTTTTTCAAAAAAATCGCGCACCATGAAACTAATAAAAATAATATAAAAGTGGTTATTAGATGAATTACTTGATTTAACTAAAATTATTTACTCAAAGCTTTATTTATTACGTTAGTGCACGTACAATATTGAAAAGAAATTAAAAAAATGGGATGCAAAAAATATAAAAATATTGCATCATGCCATACATCCTCTATAATAGTGTTTTTTAATAATTTTACCCTAAAAAAGGGGCGTGTCCTTAAAAAAAATCGCGCCTGCGGCGGGCTATTGGGGGGCTACGCCCCCCAAACCCCCCAGTGGGCTATTCTCAATCTTTATTTTCAAGAACCCCCCCCTTGAACAAATCCTGGCTACGCCACTGATTGACGATAACCATAGTTAGTGAGAAACTGTATATCTTTCTGGATGACTCCTTATATATTAGCCAATTATGATAAGTGTGACAACAGTGATATATGTTTGTATATTAGCAGCATCTTTAAACCACCAAAATGTAACACAAACTAAATAGCAAAGTTCACACCACATGTAATGTCTGATTTTTTTCCGTCTCTTCCTGATGAATTGCAAAATTAAAATTGCTATATTTTGCATTGATTAGTAATATTTGCTTAGTATTTTAAAATATTTCAGTGGTGTGGATTATCCTATATAATATAATATAATATAATATAATATAATATAATATAATATAATATAATATAATATAATATAATATAATATAATATAATATAATATAATATAATATAATATAATATAATATAATATAATATAATATAATATAATATAATATAATATAATATAATATAATATAATATAATATAATATAATATAATATAATGTTTTGAATGTGAGCAACTTTACAGACATGTTTCTTTTCTTAAATAAAACAAAATTACTGACTAAAAAGCTGTTAATCAACTAGTTAAAATTTAGATGGAAGATACCGACATTGAATTTTGTTTGTTTTCTTTGTTCACATTTTTTTCTCTATTTTGTTATAAAATAATTAAGTTACTTTTGAAACAGAATTTTTTTATTGTTTACTGCTATATTGTAATCTAATTGATCACTTGTACAAGTTTTAAAATCTAATTTCCTTTAGCAATAATGTTGAACTCAGGAACGTATATAAAAGTTAAATAATAATAATAATAAAAAAATGAACATATACCAATAATAATAACTAAAATATAATTTAAAATTAATCGAATCTTTTGTGAATTTTAATGAAAAAAATTTGCTCTTCATTGATGAATAAGTGGATTCGATTCAAATAAAATGCGACATTTATTTTTTATAAATATTTTTTAAAAATAATAATATAAAAGAGAGAAAAGTTTTTTTTTTCCTCTCCTTTGTTATTGTTGGGCTGGATAGTCAGCTAAACGGAATGTGTAAATGTGAAATGACCGTTTTAATGGGTATCAGATATGTGAGGGAAGATATTATATCAACAGAAAGCGCATTGCGACAAAAATCAATGGTTAGAGATATTCCTAACAAACAAAACAAACAAAAAAATAAATAAATATATATATAATATATATATCTACATAAAAAAAAATATGAATTTTTATTGTAAAGCTTTTATCATTGAATGTATAGACTCATACATATAATATATATTTTTGCTAGTTTTGTGAACCTGCAGTTATAAGAAAAATATAATAAAAATATTATATATATAATATTTTTTATCATTTTAATATATATATTTTTTTATTGTAATATAAAAAGACATTTTTGTGTCTGCCAATGCAATTTTCTTTAGAGAAAACTCAAATATGTTGAAGAAATTTATGGTTTATGTTATTGTGTACCATTTATATTCTTTGTTTTGGTACGCGCGGGTGTTTTGTCTTGGGTGTTTTGTCTTGGGTGTTTTGCTATTTTATATATATAGTATAGGTCTATATCTCTTTGTGGCATGGACATAACACTATAGAGAAATACATAGCTGAAATACAAACAATTTAAAAAAAATATATGAAAAGCACTGCTTTTACTTATTCTGTAACTTTGGTCTGGTATAAAAATTTTAGATGTTTTGAGTATATAGTTAAAATATTGGGGTCATATTATATTATGTAAAGAATAAATACAATAAAAAATATATTTTATATATTTAAGCTGTTGTATAAATGAATGGTTTATATTTAGTTATGAATCATAGCTAATCTGAAATGCAATACTTCATGACTATTTTGGCTATATACCAAAGTTGTGTACTTATATAAATATATATATATAAAAAATATACTATACTGTATAGCAATATATGCTTTACTAAAATATTATATGTGTAGAAAATTTACCCAAGCTCTTCTCCAATGCTAGAGAGAGACTCTCTGCATCATGGGTACTATATGTTACTGCTCTAGGCTACTTTTACTGATATACCAGAGAATTATTTTTAGTTGTATTATAACTTTAGGCTTGGGGCAATGCCATAGAGTTAAAAAGCCATGCATACGTAGTTACTATACTCTATATACATACTGTTATATTATTATACACAATTTTTGTGACAACTTTTTTTTTTTTTAGAAAAAAAAAATAAACAAAAAGATTTTTAATTTTTTATGAGATTTGAATTTTTGTATTTATAAATATTTTTTATCATAACCACTCTGTCCAATCATACGTATTGAAAAGAAAATACATAATTAATGTAAATTTATAAAATCAGAATTTAAAAAATATATTGTTTGTATTTTTTTTTATATATAATTGGTTTTGTATATTTAAAAATATGCATTAATATTAATGTAGATTAATTCATATAGTAAAACAAAAAAAAAAAAAAAAAGGTCACAATGCTACCTAAAATTGATCATGATTATTTAATTTATTTTGTATATAAAAATTTAATACGTTAAGAAATTACAGCTTGCTCGTATATATACATAATATATTATGTATTGTACATATATATCGTATATATAATATAGAATATAAAAAAGCTTATTATTTGTTTTTTTTATTTGTAAGCTTTGTGTGGAAACCTACTTTGTTGAAGAAAATTATAAGAATAGAAATTAAGAAATAAGAAATAAGTGAAATAACTAACGCACACTGGCATGTAAAAGTTTTTGCTTCATCAAAGCTCTGTTAATTATCAAATTTTACTTACTACACAGTAACGTATCTGAAATTGGAGGTGACATAACTAACACTTTAAATTGTTGATTTTTCCATATATTTTTCTAACATTATTAGATGATAATTTTATTGCTTGCGATACCCATTGAAATTTGTAACAGAACTATTCTATAAATGTGCATGCAATTTGAGAAATAATTAAAATAATTTAATTTTAAAATGATTCATACTTTAAATTAATCACTTCATATATTGAATAAAAGGTTTAAAAATTAATACATCAATTTAATATTTTAATATTACATCATTTATTGACAATTTCAATTTTAAATTTGCAAAAAAGAAATAATAATATCGTTCAGGTTTCATTGCGGGAGTCCAATTTAGTAAGTTAGTATATAATATACAGTAGGCCTAGTGTATATAGAAAAAAAAGAGACCCCTGGAGCGTATATGTACACCACGCTGTGTATAGCAGCAGGAGCGACCCAGGAGGGTACACTTGAGCCGCGCAATGGGAGTTCATTAGCTGAGTATTGTCGGCATCACTTGCTGCAGCTTGGTCCAGAGACACAGAAGCAGCTTTGTAACAGATCAGACAGACTTTACAGTGGTCACCATAGTATATATATATATATATATATATATATATATATATATATATATATATATATATACAATATATATACAAGGATCATCCACACAAATACTATATTCCCATTATAAGAAGATGTTATAATTTAATCTTTATATATAATATACCACCTTATAGTTTGACCTTAATCGTTTATAGCTTGTTTTTTTTCATCTTTATATAATTAAATATATATAAAACTTTAATTGAAGATATTAATTTATAGTAATGACACAATAGTATGTATTTGAGCGTATTGGATGATATATAATTCTGTACTCTAGTAAAGAAACTATTGAGTTGGTATCCATTTTACACGAGAATGATATCCTAATAATAGTATACTTTTATCGTTGAACTTTATTCAGCATGGTTTTATTTTATATTTAAAATGTGTACACAGCAGTATTGAATGATTAGTATTAACGAATTTATATTATTGGCAAAATGCAAAATTAATTAAACAAGTTTTTATAAGTTTAAAAAAATATATATGTTGTAGTATTTTTACACGGTAAATATTTTTCACCATGATTCAATAATTCTTGGATTCATTGATTCTCAGTATTCGTTTATAATTTATCTTTTACTAACACACATACGTTACTACGAGGGCATATATGACCAAAATGTGTCGATTGCCCCAAAATACCAACCAACCAACCATAAGTTACTACACTAATTAGCAGTTTTAAACGTTACTACACTACACTAATTAGCAGTTTTAAACGTTAAACTGAAGTACTAACTTAATACAACAGGTACAGAATTTACCTTATTTATTTTTTTTTTTTTGTGTATCTTCCCCTATATATATTTTTTATTTTAACACGAAACTTCTACATTTTTGACTTGACAATACTCTGAATGAAATGCTGAGAGTTGGAATTAATTCTGAAGACCAGTAAGGCGTGAAGAAGTTCGGTGGTAGTTGTGCTGCTTGTGACGTGCTCCACTCTTGATGTTCGTTCACGATAAGCTGCTGCAAGAAAGCTGAGGAAAGTGGCCCTCGAGTTTTGCTCCGCGCGAAACCTCCTCTTGAACGTACGTCCATCGTCGACACTCGTACTTGAATATTACAGCAGCAGCAGTAGCAGTAGCAGGCGGCGCGAAATAATAGTAATTGACAGTCTAGACAGTCTACGTACATGTAGAACCGGAGTATTGAGAATCGACAAGTTAAAATAATTTTTTATATATATTCTTCTTAAAAACAATACCTCATCATTTTCATCCTCTGTTCTCTCTTTGCACTCTCGCAGTTTTTTTTTTTTAATAAAAAATTGCATACCACAGCATTAAAACTCTTGACTCGTTTTTTAATAATAAGAAAAAGTTTCTGGTTGAAATGGATTTAATACACTTTTAATAATAATCTTCTGTGTGATCAGAACAATTAAATTACCATATAGTATTCATTATATTAATTTTTATTATGAAAAAATAATAGTGAACTTATGTACATAGTTTCTTTGTAAAAAAATAAATAAATAAATTTAAGCGAAATGTATGAGTTGAAAAAAGTTTGCTCATAACTACGCACATTAGAAAATAACGTATAATATAGTAAATTATTGTATGGATTATGATTTTACTAGAATATTTAAGGAAATTACTAATTTTAAACATTAATTTCCTCAGGAAATGTATTTAATGATTGATTGGCATCTTAATTTATAATTATAACGTATTTAAAATGTGATTAGAAACTTTGTCTAGCAAGTAATACAAAATATTGAAATAAGGAATTACAATTAAAAACGCATTTTATATATTATGATATTCTATTATTTGAAAAAAATAAGGTATACCAAATGATTATACAAAAGAATATAACTAAATAATTCCATTTGATCTATATTTAAAGTTTTATGTTTTTCTGTCTTTTTTTCCTTAATATTAATATATTATTGAAACATTTTATATAAGAAAAAAAAAGAGGGAAATATTAACGTTACATATTAGGTTTAATGATAAATCAATACATCTTATATAATGTAAGATAAAATTCAGAATGCTAAAGCTTGAAAGGGGGAGTTTATATGATGAATCATTGAAATGAAGCAAGCAATCATTAAGATAATTCTGATGCGTGTCTTTTATTATAGGTTTGCTATTCGTTAAAAATCGAGAGTGCGCATGTTATAATAGGGGGCATTCACAAAGCCTTAAGGCCACATTTAGGGCTCGATAATTTAAAGCCAGAAATTTCGGGTCTAAAAATCATGCCTAAAATCGGGCTTTAAATTATCGAGTCCTAAATGTGGCTTTACGGCTTTGTGAATGCCCCTTAATATGATATACACTACAGCAAATTTAAAGATATTTAAATTTATAGTTTTTTATCATAACGCAAGAAATTGCAATGTTTTCTGCAATTTCTGTTTTATTTATTTCTTAAAAATCGTATACAAATCATAGCAATACATCAAAGTTTTGAGTAAGTTTAAATCAGAAATAGCATTTTTTGTTATTTCCGATATCAATCTTAAATTTAATTAAAGTAGAGTGAGCGATTGCATTTTTTTTAATATTTTATTTTCTAAAAATAGTTTAACTGCTCTCTATTGAGAAATGAAAACCAAAAAATTCCATCTCAAATAGTTTCACCACAAAAAATTCCCAAAGTTGGTGTTTCGGAGGCCTTTGACGTGCAGCCTTAATAGCCTTATGGAACATAAAACCGCGTTTTACTCCAACATTTTCTGAACTATGCTACCATTTAAAAAATACCTACGTAATCTATGATGAATTCTTTAATGGATTTTTAAATAAAAAAAAAAATTACGGAGCCGTTTTTTCGGAAAAAAATCTTTTAAGTTTTTGCGGGTTAATTCCCATAAGGATTTTCTTGATTTTTTTTTCCAAGAAAACGAACCCGTAAATTTTTTTTTATTTGAAAATTCATTAAAGAATTCATCATAGATTACGTAAGTATTTTTTAAATGGTACCATAGTTCAGAAAAAGTTGGAGTAAAACGCGGTTTTATGTTCCATAAGGCTGCACGTTAAAGGCCTCCGAAACACCAACTTTGGGAATTTTTTGTGGTGAAACTATTTGAGATGGAATTTTTTGGTTTTCATTTCTCAATAGAAGGTAGCTTAAACTATTTTTAAAAAATAAAATATTAAAAAAAAATGAACTCGCTCACTCTACTTTAAACTATATAGTAAGATTTTGTAAGCGCACACACTCAAATATAAAGTTTTAATACTAGGCGTATTGTTATACTTGAAAATATATTAAACCACGGTACCGTATTGCTTTTCCCTTATATCTATAATATATAATATCAGTATAGTTATTATATCATACATGTATTGGAGACTGTGCGCGCGTTCAAAGTTACATTAATAATTAAGTATATAACGTATTTATATATATATACACATGCACATATATATTATAGTATCCACCAGCACCAAACTAACTGTATAATATATAATATACTTGCGTGTGTTTAATGGGATGTACCCCTGAGACAAAGCAACGTGCGTTGTGTCTATATTTTTTTCCACATTTGTACAGTCCAAACCCTTGTATACTATAAATGTACACATACATCCACCCCCAAGTATATTCCATAGGGAATTGGTTGAGGAAAAATAAATATATAACAGAAATAATGTTATATTTATTTGATATTATATTTTTTTCTATTTTTCAATCGAACCTATAATAATATTGAATTATTAATAGTTAAATTATTGTTAATGAAAAAAATAATAAACAATTACGAAAAACTGAATCCTCTCCTAAAGTTTCCAACAATACTATTTGTTGTGCAGTAATATTTAAATTATTTATTTATTTCTCTTTAGGCTGTGCATAATACAACATATAGAGACTGTACAAAGGACAGTTTTCTTAAAATTATTTAGTTTATTCCAGGGATCGGATGCGGATGCAAGATGCACACGGATGCGCAAAAATGGGCTTGCATCCGCATCCGTGCATCCCAGATGCACAGGAAAAAATGAATGCATCCGGATGCGCATCCCAGATGCACGGGGAAAAATGAATGCATCCGGATGCGCATCCCAGATGCATGAAAAATAAATTTGCATCCGGATGCGCATCCACGGATGCACGAAAAATAAATTTGCATCCATTTAACACTTTTTTTTCTCTTTTTTATCAGGTTTTTTGCTAATTGCCTCTAAATAAATCTTTAACACGAGGCATATTTTTTAACTTTATTTGCCACTTGTCGTTTAAAAATTACAAAAAACAAAGTGTATTATAAAAACCAAAGATCGGATGCGGATGCAGATGCAAGATGCAGATGCAAGATGCACACGGGTGCGCAAAAATGGGCTTGCATCCGCATCCGTGCATCCCAGATGCACGTGAAAAAATTAATGCATCCGGATGCGCATCTCAGATGCATGGAAAATAAATTTGCATCCGGATTCACATCCCAGATGCATGAAAAATAAATTTGCATCCGGATGCGCATCCATGGATGCACGAAAAATTAATTTGCATCCGGATGCGCATCTCGGATGCACGAAAAAAACGCGTGCATCCGGTCCCTGGGTTTATTCAAATTAAATGCTCATAAAAGCCTTTTTTGCACCTGAAAAATGTATTATAAAATATAATTATGTTATACTGCATTATAATATAAATAAATAAATAAATAAATAAATAAATAAATAAATAAATAAATAAATAAATAAATAAATAAATAAATAAATAAATAAATAAATAAATAAATAAATAAATAAATAAATAAATAAATATTCAATTAACAATTAAGTAACTAAGGGTATGGGTAACAATACAATCATGATGCATGGTATCTTAGAATTACTATTACCCCGTGACCATGCATAAATTAATATGAAATGTAAATTACATTTCAATTATGTAAACTACACTATTCACTTTTTTTTATATTTTACTAAACATGATATTATAATAGTTATCCATAATACATATTTTATAAACATTACGCACAATATAACTATAATATACATGTCATAAATTAGCAGATTCTGATAAAAATATCACAAACATTATAATTATTATTGCTATATGCCCTTATATGGTAATCTAATATAGCGTACAGTCAAATAAAGATCTTAATTTTTCTACGTGGACAAAAATTTCAAATAGTATTGATTATGATCATAATTTACGTACTGTATACGATACTTTTAATTCTTTGATGATTTGTAATCTTAATTAAAATTAAAATCGAAATGTCATGGTGTACTTTAGTTAAGCAAGTAAATTTAGTAAATCAATTTATTAATTTTCAAACTGAAAATTCTTTAACAAAAAGATGATTATTTTGAATGCTATATTTATACAATTATTATGTCAATATTTTTAATTTTAGTAATGAATCATGTAACAAACTCTATACATAAAAATAAAATTATATAATAACTATATACCAATAAAAAATAACAGTTAAAAATAAAAACTTACGCAATTATTGACATAAGACTTGTTTATAACAAATTATTTATTTATATAAAAATTCATTTATATATATTTATTTTTACATCCAACATGCTTATGTTCCATTTTTTTTTCTTTTTTTTTTTTTATTTATCATATACAATATTTTTTTTTCTTTAAAAGTTCATATAAACGATTAGTATTTAGAAAAAGATTCTATTCTAAGAACACATAAGAGAAGAAGTTTATATAAATATATACAATGTTTTATATAACTATAAATAATGCGTAGAGGCTACCGCCGAGTATACTACTCCTCCTCGGTGTTATGGTGCCTCGTCCTCGTCTGCATGCTTACTGGGTCTCAGTATAACGAACAAATGTCGCAATACAAAAGTGTTTTATACACATTCACACAGTTTACACAGATGGAATGAGGCCATATTGTATGACGTAACAAAAGTTTTACTTGCATGTGTAATAATAGCTCAACTTTATTACTATTATTATTATTATATATTATTATAAAAAAAATATATATATATAAAAAATAAGCTCTAGAATTGCGTTTACTTTTCAGTTGTAGAGTACAAATTTATGCCTTAAAAGTGATGGTATTTTTTTTTTTTTTAATTGATTCTATAATATTTAGTTTGTCATAAATTGTAAGATTATTTTTATAATGTTTCCAATATATATGTGAGTTTGAAATATTGCAAATACAAGCAATTCTAAAATGTACTGTATATATTATTACCTTAACTTTTATAATTTTAAACGATAAAAAATTAAAATATTCTAAAGTTTAATCAACACAAAAACGTTTATAATTTGAAAAAATATATATATATATATATTTATATAAAAAGCTATCTTTATTTATGTCATAATTGTATAGCTTTATCCCATTTTTTTAACTCTCTTCTATAATATATATATATATGTATATATATATATATATATATATATATATATATATATATATATATATATATACATAATAAATATTTTAATTTAAATTTTATATTCATGGCTATTTACATTTTTATATGGTTTCTCTAAAATATTAATTGGACTTGCTTACGTAAATATAAATATTAAAAAATGTACAGTCCTTAACGATATAACCAAGATCTCAAAGATTAATAATTTTTTTAGTAAATTTGTATAATATTCATTATACAGTAAAAGTATTTAATGAATATATAATATTCATCTCCTTCAGAAGGAATGTTGGACTGATTTCCATTATAAATAAGTGAAAGTACTCTACACTACAAAATTATGTTTTAGTGAAGTTGTTTGTAAATTTTGGTACTTAATAATTGTAACTAAGATGTAAGCACTAACTAAACATTTCTGACCATGCAAATGACTCTTATCATCAACCACTGTAGCAATTTAATTATATTTTATAAGAGATGTAATTATTCTTTTGGTGAAGTGGATATGATACTCTAATAAAACACAATAGTTCATTTGTTATCAAACAACATAATTATAAACATGGTTCACATGGTACGTAAAATTTAATTGATTTGATTTAACACAATAAGATTGTATCCTTGCTACCTAATAAAGAGTACCATGACAAAGGTATCCCCGAAAAATTATGAATTCATTTGAATAAGACCCTATCGTTTGTTATAATATGATTAAAGCCAGGCTCGGACTGGCCATAAGAGTTGGTGAGCGATTGCTCAGTAGGCCCCCCCGGTTGGAGGCCCCCAAAATGTTAAAAGTAGGCCCCCCTAGGGTAAAGTAGGCCCTCCTTACATCGCGAAGCGATGTAAGATTTCATGTAGACAGTGTTCTGAAGATGTAGAGTAAAACAAGAGGCTTAAATCACATTACAAAGAACTGACTAGCTATTATATTTAATAGGTATTACTATTATATATTCATAATAATCAATTACTTCTTATACATTTCAATTTATTTACTATGAATTTTCAACTTTGAAGTGCCAGAAATTTTTAAAACAAAAAGGCAACAATTACATAATAACTTTCATGAAAAAATATAAAGGTCCTCGGCACAGTTGGAGGCCCCCCAAAAATATAAAAGGTAGGCCCTCTAATGAGGACCTATAACCTTTATTATTTTTAGGGGGCCTCCAATCGTGCCGAGGGTCCTTAAATTTATTTAAAAAAATATTGTGTAATTCTCCCTCATATGACCAAGAAGGCCTTTTATACATCGCGATCGGAAAAGATGTGAGAAAAACGAAGGAAAATAATTTTGGAAAAATAATGTAGAGTAATTAAATCAAGATGTAAAGCCCTGAAGGCCCCTTGGTCCTGCACTAATATAAGTCAAATTTAATATTAACATATTCTGTTGCGGTATATATGTTTTATTTTATTTTTTAATACGTGCACATGCGTGCACATCATCTTTTTATAATTATATTTATGTCAAATATTATAGTGATAAAAATAAGCCAGAACGGTCCGGAACGTCAATCCGGAAAGGTGCATGTATTATTGAATCAAAAACTCATAAATTTTATTTTTAAAATAAAATAAATAAATTATAGATTAAATTTTGCAAGCTTTTTTTTTTTTTTTACAAAAACTTCCGCTAGCTTCGTTTTCGTAATTCGTAGTCTTCTTCATATATAAGACTAAAAGATGTATAGCACTTGCTTATTTTTTTTTCTATACATTTTTTTTTTTATCTATTCATGCATGATTTAATGCTCAAATCACTTCTGCATATCCGGCCCAGAATGCAGTACAACTACTTTTTTTAGGAAATGGGAAAAAAAAAGAGTCAAATTTTGACCTGAAAATAAAAATTGGAGAGATTTTAACATACCGCAATATAATTTGTAATGAATTCGGTCATTTAATTTTCGAGCACGGTTAAGCAACTACACATAAAACATGACTCTGAAGTCACTGAAATATATAAAAAAAATAAACGGATGAAAATACGTGCATTGCGATAAAAAGGTTTGATTTTCCCAATTTAATCAAATTTTAATTAAATAAGAAGTAAGAAATGTATCTGCTCCCTGAAAAAACATTTTTCCGGAAAAACAAACATTCCATCCAAAGTAACAAAATATTCGTCAACTTTTGCTGGCAATATATTTTTTATTCAAAGCTTGATTGATTTTTAATTAATTTTTTTATCGTTTAAGGTAGAGATAATATGGATCAGCTGGCCCGGCCAATGCTAAAAAAATCCCATTCATAAAAATTATGAAAAAAAATTAAAATATTCTCCTCTACATCCCCTATCAGTAGGTGCAATATCAGGTATACAAAAACGAGCTAGTTTTCGAGTTATTAATTTTTAAAGTTGACTAATTTAACATGGAGAAACGGAACTTCCATGTTAAATTAGTCAACTTTAAAAATTAATAACTAAAAAACTCTCGTTTTTGTATACCTGATATTTTACCTACTGATAAGGTATGGAGAACATTATAAATTTTTTTCATAATTTTTATGAATGGGATTTTTTTAGCATTGGGCCAGCTGATCCATATTATCTCTACCTTAACTGTTCAACGCTGGCTAAAACTATACACAATTATTTTAAAATTGATGAAGCTTTGAATAAAAAATGTATCCCCAGCAAATATTTTTGTTGGCAAATATTATTTTGCGTTAGATGCAATGATTGTTTTTCCAGAAAAAAGTTTCCCTATGGAAAAGATACACTTCTCACTTTTTATTTAATTCAAAATTAATTTTTCAAATTAGGACAATTTAACTATTTTTATCGCAATGTAAATATTTTCATTAATTTATTTTAAATATTTCAGTGTAATAACATATGTTTTGTTAATTTTATATGAAATTTTAAGTGCCATGCACGTACGCAAATCGGGAAAGTCATGAAAATCCATTGAAAGAATCCTAGGTTGTTCTGTCAAAAAAATCACAGAAATTAAAATTTTTGTTTCAAAAACGTAAAAATTTTACTACTAAAAATTAAGAAATAAATTTGCTGTGTGTCAGTATTTTTTTTTTACAATATTCTGGGCTTATTGAAACCCGCAGAGCTACAATTTAACACTCCAAAGTTAGGTGACTCAATTAACTTGTGAATCCAAGAGTAGTAATCTTTATTGAAAATAAAATTTTGAAAAAAAATTTTTTTTACATATTCGGGTACATTACTAGAATTTTATTTTGGTATAATTTTATGTTCCACAATAATTTGATAAGGTTATTTTCCTAATTGTGCATTTTTTTTTTTTACCCAAAGTCACACAGAAAAATGTTCCAATAAGGTTACAATTGGGACTTTATACTTGCAAAACTCCACAATTAAAAAAAAAAAAAAAAAAAAAGGTAAAAGAAAAAAAAAATATAGTAAATATGACTCGCGTTATCAGTGTTATCACCAAAAAAGGTTTCAATTAATTTTTCCTTAGACTCCAAAAATTCACAAAAAAATAATATAAAATCTCGCGATGTTTAGACACTTTTGTATTAAAAAAGATAAGCGAGCCACGCCCCTTTTTTGAAAAAAATCGAGCCTGCGGCGGGCTGCTTGGGGGGCTCCGCCCCCCAAACCCCCCGATGGTGTGAGGCCCCCGCCTTTCATTGCTCAGTAGGCCTTTTGACCCCAGTCCGACCCTGATTAAAGCGATCCCTATTTCATTATTCCCTCTCTATTTCTCTATTTATTGTACTCCTTAAAACTTTTTTTTTGTGTTTTTTTCTTTTTTAGTTTGAAAAATATTTGTCAAATAATATTGATATTATTGTAATAATAATTATTCCCTCACGTAACTTTATTTTTATATCCCGAAATTCAATATGCCTTTTGTTTTTTCTACGTTTCTTTTTAAAATAAATAAAAATTTTACTAAAAGGTTTGATATTTTTAGTGTCCATCAGATGGTTACACCATCTTTTTTTTTCTCTCTCCTCCCTCCCTCCCTTCTCGATACCGGACACAAATAAATAAAAAACTAATGAGTCTGGTAGCGTTTCGATACGCTTAACGAGAAATCGATATAATATATAATATCTATAGGGGGCAGGAGGAGGAGAAGGCATATATAGGAACCACCACCATCACTACCAGTGTTGAGTATACACAGAGTCCCTATAGAACAACCAAGCCTGCCTTTCATGGGAGTTAGATTAATAATTTGGGAATACTTGTTTTATTATTTTTTTTTAAACGCCAAAGCGAGATGAAAATTCATGAGTTATACCCACACACAAATATGAGAAAGCCAATTTTTTATTATATATATATATATTTTTTTTTATTCTCCACCTCCTCCTGTTTCCACTCCATTCTCTCTCCCCTTCCCACCCTTTGTCCCCTGATGTCGTATTGTTAATTTATACCGATATATTGGTTACCAGCTACATATATACTGACCTAAAGTATTGTATAAATATATACCTAAGTACATCCTCTACCTTCCTCTCGTGCTTAAATAATAAAAAAATAATAATAATAACACACACATATATACATTAAAAAAAAAGTTATCAAATCTCATTCGTTTGATTCGGTGTAATAATAATATATATATATTTCAACACAGGATACAATAGCCAATAATTTCTCATTATAATGTTAATAAACTTTAAACTGATTCATTTGGACGTTATTGTGTTTTGTAATAATCTATTGTAACTGAGAGGATTGGATTTTTTTTTTTTAGTATTATTATTATTTCCACATTTATTATTATTTCTGCTGATTTTATGTGTTATATATGTATAATGTAATAACGTTGTCATTTATTTTTTTTTTTTTCAATATCATTTTTTTATAAATAATTTATTTGTAAGCAAGATAACAAAAAAAATTGCTTATGATATAATAATGAAAAAATGAAGCTCATTTTTAATTCATCCAATTACAACAATAATTTTTTCATTAGAAAAAAAAAATCAAATACAGAATGATCAAAATGACATTTTTATATATTATACAAAAAAAAAAATATAAAATTAATATATTTAATTGAACATTTTGTGAATTAAAAATTAAGCTATTACTCTTTAATACGCAACATGTCACCGCGACGTTTGAGGTTTTAATGGTTTTAATCTTTAGCCACATTGTTTGCGGCGCCGCTCTATGTGAGCTGTGCGATGATTTTATCTGGTCGCCGCGAATTAAACGCTCCCTTTGCGGCGCTCACTGGCCCGTTACCTCCTCCTCCCCCCACAGCAGCAGGCTGCTTGCTACCACCGCCACACCAACCTGTACTTGCTGTGTTACCGAGCCACGCGAACCCGCGCCAAACCTCGGTCAAAACCACCACACACCAATTGGAAGACCAAACAGTATAGCAGCAATCTGCTTTGTGGCCTGTTTTAAACCAGTAGACATCGTGTTTCTGTGGTATGTCTTTATCTTATTGATAATAAAATTATTTATTACTTAAGTCAAATATAGACATGTATTTACTGAGGATAGAATTAAATTACTGCAAGTTGAATGTATATATTCAATTTTCTTACACTGTATGTTGATTATCACATAGTATATTTTATCAAATTTATAGTATTAATTATTTTTACCACATTTCTCTATACGACGACATAATAATATAATATAAATATAATTTTTAATTAATTATTTTAAATTAATTTTTATATTTTATCACAGTTTTATTATTTCTTATTCATTCATATTAAAATAATAACAATTAGATAATTGATTACAAAATTCAATCTCAATTTAATAATTAATATTTATGTATTTTAAAAAATGAAATAATTTCCTGTGTATATAATAAGTTAAATTTTAATTTATTTAATCAATACTTTTATTTAATCATGTTGTTGGTAATATGTATTGTGGTAAAACTGATAAGCTTTCCTAAAGTGGGCGTGGTTCCACATAACAGTAGCGTGAGATTCGAGGCGATCTGACTGAAATTTGCAGCCTCTTCTATACCTCTGCTGCACGCTCTTTGGCTTCCTCGCTTGACCTCGCTTATATATACTATCTAACATAAAATTATACTTCTTTTAATTCAAATTTTAAAGTTAAAGTATTACAAATTAAACCTTATGAAGTGTCCAGTTTAATTTATATTTAGTTTAATATAGATGAGGGCATCTGATATCTAACTATCTATCTACCCTTCATGCAATTAATACAACAACCTCTCCTTTCAACCCTTCCTAAAAGTAACCCCATAAACGTGTATATAGTAGTTGTATTAAAATAGAACACGAAACGTTGTTGAGTAGAGAAGGGCTTCTCTAGAAAATACTTTTTATTTAATAAATAGAATCAATAGTATTTTCAAATATAATTTTATATACTCTACACAACATGCGATGTTATGAATATAACTGAATTGACGTTGAAATTATAGATATATATATATATATATATATATATATATATATATATATATATATATATATATATATATATATATATATAATATAATATAATCTAGTTAGTAATGTTAGTATATATTTATGTTGGAAGGGGATATTTAATAAAAAATTACAGTAGTATCATAAAAAATTGCTATATAGAATGGATATTTTATATAATTGCATTTTATAAATTTTATTGTATTATGTTATAGTTCAAAATAAATACAATATATAAATGGTAGAAATCTGTGGCATGCAAGCGTTTTTCGAGAGATACCTGGAATGAAAATTCTGAAAATTAAGATCTGTAGTTAGTAAATAAATTGACGCACCTGACTGTCACCATGCAGGTCGGGTCAACGACCTTTTATGATATTAAAATTATTGTAACGCAAATCAAATTGACGGGAGTCCTTGAATGATATTACTTTTCATGATTATATTGTTCACAAAGTTCTTGATAGTTCACGTGACGACGTCCAATGCGAGTTAGTCAATATCGTCTAATATTACTCTAGTGCATGATAATGAGGCGTCATCAGTTAATTCGTACTCAACACCGTCATGTGACTTTCACTATAGTAATTGTAACAAGATCGAAGTATCTCAACTTGAGCTTTGATTTAATATCTACTTTTTGCACCTTGAAAAAAAAAATGTAATTTTTTAAACAGAAATGGGAATATTAAATGTACCATGGACAACCTGCATGTTTTTTTTTAATGCAGAAATGAATTATGCTACTCTGATTTTATTTTCACATTTTTAGAAGCCAAGAAGTATTGCTATAAAAAGCTATTCAAAATTCAGATTTGAACTCACGATTCTATATTATATCCTTTTATTAAGAAGTGACATGTATTGACGCCTGCCTCTCTTTAATTGTACTTTCAATAATTTTTTAAAAAATAGTTGCCGGGCGGCGAGCTCTAAAGTTTGTTTTAAAAAAATCAAAGTAACATAATTTGGTAATCTCTTTTCATTTCTGTATAAAAAATTTGCATGCAGGTTGTCCATTGGTTTATTGGTTTAGTTTTTTAAATATTATAGATTTACCTTCATATATAGATAAAGTTCATTTTTATTTACTATTCTATATTATAGTTTATGTAAATATTTAATATATCAAACGTAAAAATTCTGAAGGTTTTATGTCAGAGTTATGGGTGAAAAAATAGACAGAATGTAAATTCAACGTGCGTAAATATATTAATAAAATATTCAATACACACACGTGAATGTATTATAGAATTGTTAAATCTAAACAGTACTTTTTGTATTTAAATTATTCTCTTTCTCTCCAAAGATGATTTTGTACTTATAATTTAGTTTGCATGTTAATATAACATTATATACTACTTACAAATCTTCGTCTTACATTATACACTGAAAAAAAAACGCAAATTATGTAATTTTGATAATTATAAATATATATATTTTATAACAAATATTTATTAAAACATTGTAAATTATAGGCAATGAATTTAAGTTAAGACCTAGAGCAAGATATAAATAAATTTAGGAGAAATTTGTATTTATATATTATTTCCTACCATAATAATATACTCTTGTGATACAAGTTGTTATTTTTCAATGTAAATTATATTATTATATTCAAAGTTTATTCTTAGCTTTCAATTTACTTTAGTGCATAATTATTATATAGATTTTAATAACATTGCGCAGTATAATATTATAACATAATGGTTCATATTTTATTTATAATCAACATGCATGTTATTGTACTTTATATTATATATACATACAATATTATAATATATTATATATATAACTTTTAGTCAAACTAAACTTTGTTGTATAATTATTTAAATAAATTATACTTATATATTTAGAACATAAAGTTATATTAGTATATATAGAAATCAATAATATAGATTTTAATAAGATATGTTGTACAGTATGTAGTTAGTATAGTATATAATATATAAAGTGATTTATAATTTATGCATGTTGGTAACTGTACGCAAGGCTATATATAATACATAATATAGGCAGAGTATGTTTTAGTATATGATGTAATTAGATATAAGCGTAAAGTTGTCGCAACTTGAGTTACAGAACAATACTATGTATTATTAACTTTATAGAACATACAAGTTTAGTTAGTTTTCATCAGCTAAATACTGCTTTAATATTATACATAGCTGCCTGCTAGTTTCTTCTCTTATATTTTCTATAAACGTACATGCGATCTGCTTAAGTAAATTACAGTTTATGTATAATACTCGTCTATCAAGTGAAGAAAGACTTGAAATGGGAGAAATTTGTAAAGTTATATATTATACATGAAAAGGAAATTAACATGAAGTAATTAAAAAAAAATAAAGCTTTTTAAATAATTAATCTTCATTACTATTATAAGATCAAGTATATGATATATAAAGTTTCTTGTATATAAAATGGAATTGAGATATTAATTTTTAATATTCAAATGTAACACTGATACAAAATTTTGTTTTAAATAATTTATAGTGTTACTTTTTTGTATTCTTTTAATAATTAATCTACATTATACATTAAAAAAAAATAGAAAGTAGTATATATCTCAAAATATTATTGTGACTATAATATATTTAATCAGTGATTAACTTACTATATATAATATACATATTACATGAACTATAATCAATATTATGACGCACATGAAAGTATATTATTAATATAATATTTACATGTTTATATGTATTATATTATATTATACATATCTCAAGGACTTATTTAACGCGTTGTTATTATATATTTGTATTTTTTTTGAGTAATTTAATCATAATAATATATAGTATAGATTTTTTTAGTTCAATTTATCAATAATTTATATTTATTTGCATACGAAAGTTCCGCTCTACAATATAACGTATTATATATTCTACAGACATGATATAATGCCATGTTTTCAGAGTATAAATTCGAATATTTAATATTTTTAATTAAATTTATAGGAAAGTTTGTCTTGGTGTCGCATGCGGACAGGTAATATTACTGAAGTTAATGTATTGTTCTATTGGGAAAGTCGGCTGGCGAGTTCACCTTGCGAATAAATCATTTTAACTTATTTCAAAGCCAAGGTGGTGGAAAATATCGATATTATAATAAAAATGGCCGTATATTGTATAATAATAATATTATCAAAACGTATAAAGTTTTATTTAATATAATAATTATCATTGTTAGATTAGTAGAATATTTATAATTCAATTATAACCATAGTAAAAAAAAGTAGGAAGAAAAGGTAATTTACACTGCCCAAGTTTTATAGATTTATGTATGTTGCATACAAAATTATTTATTGTCGTATAAAATTAATTTCTAATGCATAAAAAGATGTATATTCGATACTACACATTATTTTAGGAAAATTCAATAAGCTATAGTATATGAACTGAATAATTTCCCTTGAATATATAGCTAATAACTTAATAAGTTCAAAGTACTTAAGTAAAACAAAAAGTGTGAACTGTGAAGTAATTTTGTTGTAATGCAAATTCTTGTGGTAAATCTTGCACCAGTGGCGCGAATCAGAAAACAAGATGGCTGCCCCCCCTGCTAATTGTTTCGACCGACGGTGGAGCGTGGTTCTATAATAATATAATTAATTCTTTTTTTTTCTCCCTACCACGCTGCAACAAACATATTAATAGTGTCGTTTCGAACCGGAGAAAAAAACATCGACTTTTCTTTCCACTAACTTGGTATAAATTTGAGATTTCACCCATTGGATTGTTTTGCTTGTCTTTTAGACCCGTGACATTATAAAGAGAAAAAAAAAATACGTTTGAATTAAAACAGCCATTTCCTCGTTCATTTAAATCCAAGTTTTTTTTTCTCCCCTCTAATTTTTTGTTAAGGAAAAAAAAATGTTGTTATCTACTTTTGCTTAATTTGACAACTTAGTTATAATTTTGTTCTTGTTCCGCTTGTATAATTGTAATCATTTTATTCTAAGAAGTAATTTTCATGCAAAAAAAAATATGTATATAAATGAAGAATATAAATTATAGTATTTTCTTGTTTATGATTTGATTTTAATTTTAAAATTTAATAATTGATGTTGCGTTTGCACAATTAAGTTAATTATTACTAATGGCTGGAATATTATGTCGTATACATACACCAGTGTATTCAACTGCAGTTATTATTATTATTTTGAAGATTGGAAATCTACATGCATTACATTCATTTTTCTATGGGCAATTAGCCAACAAAAAGAGACATTTTAGAAGCACTCAGAAACGCATTTTAAACTATTTCAACTTTATATAGAGGACCACAGCTGTTTGATTATTGACAGCTCAAAATTTGGTTACATTGATCTTAGAGTAAAATATAGATTGTTGTGCTGATTGCATCGTGCTCCTAATCTGCCTTTTTTTGCAGAACAGCAGACTCGTGTGGGAATTAATTTACATCACCAACTTCCATGCCATCTATCCTATAATAACAATAGTTATTTGGCTTTCTCTTTTAAAGTATGAGCATTACTGCGATAGTTACGTTTATAATTAAATTAAGACAATTAACGTCTTGATTTGAACGGAAAAATCATATAAAAAAATAAAGAACGATGCAAACAAGATTTAATGAAACTAATAGTAGAGAGATATTCCATAATGTAACTAATTAATTTGAAATACACAAATTAAATAATTTTCTTGTTTGGTTGACAAATATATTGATGAATATTTATTTCCATTGTCGGAGTTATTCGTATATAATAAAAATTTCAGTAAAAATATTTCATTTGGATTACAACACCGTTGTAGAAGTTAATAACTAGACATTCATATAACAGAAGTTTCTTGGGAATGACAGGTTAGGGTTATTCTGACCTCGCCCCCTCCCCCTCTCACCTTCAACCACCCTCCCAATACTTCCTTCACATTCTCTCATCCATATATTTATTATATGTATTTATGCAATGAGATGGATTTATTTATACTATGTATTTATTAATATATTCCCTTATTTATTTTCTCTTCTCTCCCTTTTTTTTTTTCTCTTCTTACAGTAAAAAATTATATGGATATTTATGTATTTATTCATATATATTTTCACCATGACGTAGTATATTTGATATAATATAGGATATAGTCATTTTTTATATAATATATAATATTTGAATTTTTTTCCATAATGTATTGAAAAGTATATTATATATATAATATTGGACAAATTTTTTTTATCCATCAGATGAGGTCAATTTTTTTTATTAATAAAAAAATTATTATATATCCGTAATATTGGGAATAGAATCGTACCTATACGCATAATATATATAAATATATAGCATCTATTACCTTTTATTATATCAATCGAACAGTCAGATATGATTACTAAAAAAATGGCTTATCAGATGACATTCAAAAATTTAATTGAATTTCTGTTCAAAGGCAAATTTATTCATATAGGATTATATATCGTTTTTTTCTTCTCTCTCTCTCTCTCTCTCTCTCTCTCTCTCTCTCTCTCTCTCTCTCTCTCTCTCTCTCTCTCTCTCTCTCTCTCTCTCTGTCTCTCTCTCTCTCTCTCTCTCTCTCTCTCTCTCTCTCTCTCTTTCTGCGTCAATATATAATCCACGTGATGTTGGATATGATTGATTTTTTTCAGTGCGTATATAATAATTCTTTCCAATATCATTTTCAAGCTGCAGAAGGGAGGGACACGATGGGCCGAAAGCTCTGGGGCTTGCTAGGTGACCCGGGAATAAAGTATTAAATAAAATATACTTCCAGACAGCTTACACTCAAATTCTACGCTTGAACTGCTTGCAAATCCTTGACTTAATTTAATTTTTTCATTGTTTTAATAGTGTATAAGCATAGCCTCTGTTTAAAAATGCATGAATTTTTTCAATATTAAAAAAATTAAAACCATCACTCGTTTGTACAATAATTAAAATTTATTGATATCTTAAAGTTAGTTGAGAATGCATTACAGAACAAATGACATCCATTTTTGGGCAGTAATTTAATATAATGTATAAATACAAATTTGTTTAATTATTTCTAAATCAACAATATATATGTCATAAAGTTATTTATATATAACAATCAATTTTATAATTTATTGCACCAACTAAAAGAGAAACAATAATTGTTATTATTGTAGGGCCTATTATATACATACAACATATTTACATTAAAATGTTAATTATTAATATATAATAATTACAAACCAAATCAAATATAAATAGTTTGTAACTTGTAACACAGTATATTATTACCTCATTTGTATATATTGCATTTTAATGCCACTGGCTTTCTAACAATTCATTGGTTAGATTTGCTATAAAAACATAAATATCATATACGTGGCTATATAAATTAATAATAATACATGACATGTAATAATATTTACTGATTTATATTTAATTACAAAAGTGTAAGATTACAATATATCATGCTTGTTAAAATTATGTAATTATGTATTTTATATTAATTATTATTATTTTAATAGTTGGTGGTAACTTTATAACTTAAAAAACAATTTCCAATTAAACGAAATAAATTGGTGTCAAGTTATTACTTTCTATTGGTATGTTTGGTTTTTTAAAAAAAAATCTCTAATACAGAGTTATAGATAAATATTTGATAAACATTTTAAGTTAAAAACAAAGTTAATTTGTACGCACGCGGTGACCGGGGAGCTACTTTAAATATAATATAAGGAGAAAGAGCGCGTGATGAACATCAGAGGTCAAATTTCTTGACACGTTAATTATGCTTCCTGAAAATGAGCCCCTCCCACCCCCACATAACAAAAGAAAGGCGGCGGAGCGCGGTACGGTGTTATACTCGCTTGCTAGTATATATAGGCTGTTAATTTTCTCTAAAAACTCTCTTAGCTCGCACAAAATCAAGCACGCAATACAACAGAAAAAAAAAACTTTTTAATGAACGTTAATAATTATTGTGGTTTTTATATTTTAAAACAAAAATTTTAAAACTTTTTCTCTTATTTATATATAAAAAAAAAATGAAACAATTATAGAAAACGGTGTTTTAAGCGATTGCAAAATGGTTGATGACAAACTGATGGTACGAGACTAAACTGGATATCTTAATTTAGTTTACACGGTTCCCTTAGTTAAATTTTTACAATTACTGCATTTTGTGAGGATATACAAGTTATGCTATAATGGTGCAATTGTAGTATTAAAGGGGCATAAAATATGTACCCACATTCACTGATCTTATTTATTATGAGTTTTTAGGATTCATTTGGTTAAAATATTGTAATTACTTGCCTATATAAATATATCACCATAAATAGCACGTCAAATAGAGTTTAATGTTTACTAATTATCTACAAATAATATAGGTCTGTTCGTAAATACACAATCAGAAAGAATCGATTATTTGTGATGAACCGTATGTTTCATGTACAGAAGGTTCATCACAAATGATCGATTCTTTCTGATTGTATATTTACGAACAGACCTAATATAATATTATATAATATGCCTTACTCTACCGAAACTATACTACAAGTATTTACTGAGCTAGAATTTCTATACGCATGATATAGACGGCATAGAATACAATATAATAATTCAAATTATTTTGAAGTAATTAATTAATATTAAACCATCACATTTCTATTGTTTGCTTATGTATTTAAGGTATACAGTATACGCTAGCCATATTATGTATATATATCTATACATTGTTTGACCTCACAATAATATTATGTTGTAGAACCAGCTAGATTTTACTCCCCTTATATTATATATATATATATATATATATATATATATATATATATATATATATATATATATATATATATATATATATATATATATATTAACAAGCAAGCAAGGCAAGCGTTGAGGTCTGCCTATTTGCTGATTATGCTTAGGCCTTCTCTATTATGATTACAGAACACTATTATGATATAAATACCTCTAGGGATTATTATGCCGTACATTGCAATTTCATATACATACAATTATACGTATATTATATTAGGCCTATATATATGCGAAACGGTATATATTTATATAATATATATTATGTAACATTGTTACGTATTGTATGATGGAAATCCGGTCCTGCCAGAGCAAATCATCAGTATCACGTTTCTTCAATTAAAATTTTACCCTATGGATCAAATATTTTGAAATTAAAATTTTGTACATGAAATTATGTTAACGAAAATCATCATCATGCATCAATATACAAATTTGATTTGATAATATTTTCTAAAAATATATATTTTTAATATTATCTCAATATTAGTTCCAACATTGATTTAATTATCATTTCAATCATATATTTATAATTGGGCAATTTTAATTACAGTTGTAATTAACTTTTAATCAACTATAATGAATACAATTGATGTTATAACTACCATCAACCAACCAACACATCCATGACCAAAAATGAACGATGCAACATCAACAGCATTATTATTATTATTATTATTACAGAGATTTGATCCCTTCTCTTTTTGATTATTAATATTAAAACGGTAGACTAAAATGTATAAAATTCAACCATCCTTGATGTTTGATTAGAAAACCATCACCATCTCTGGTTATAACTTAACCTTAAAACAACATTAATTTTCTATTAAGTTGACAATTTGATTAGCTTATCATCCGTAAGTCTAAATGTAATAACTTCTCTCTCACTCTCTTCTCGCATCAACGATGCAACTCAAACCAAAATGTGAAAATTTTCAAATTATCGATATTTTAATAGGTTTTTTAATATCATTAAATATTTTTTTTTATGTTGAATAATTATTTTTATAAAAATAATTAATTTTATAAAAAAATGCGTATATATAATATAGTAGTTGATGAACAAGCAAGCAAGCAAATATTAATTACGATGATGATAATCAGTTTAGTACATGATGTTTAATAAAAAAAGTTAGTAAGAACCAAAAAAGTTTTGTAATTAAAAATTTTCTATATGTATTTAATATGATGATGTTTGTATGTTCAGTACTTAGTATTTTAAGTACATATACTTGATATATACTGTGTTGTAAACCTAATAATCCTTTCGTCTATAAGAACAAAAGACATACGACTATGCAACAGTATGTGAATTTGTGATTAAACTCCAATCAAGCGGAATTTTCCACTGCTCTTCTTCTCCTTCCCTTTCAGAAGGGTGTGGCTGTATTTCCTCCCTCTCTGACCAACTACGTGGTAATTTCATGCTATTTATATACACCTAATAATATTCAATACACTATGGTGATATTGTGTATACAGTAACATGCAGTGAAAAACGTGAAAAATCGTAAGTTTATGTAATAATGAAAAAAAAAAATTAAAAAAATCTGAAAATTATCGATATTTTTCCATGGTCTTTCAAGTTAATAATAAATTATTTTTATATTCTATGAATATACTCAATATATAATAGCTTTTTTTTCATCTTCTTCTTCTGCTTCTTCTTCTTCTACTCCTGCTTATAAATATTAATCAATAATAAAGTCTCATTTATATGAAATTAACTTTGAGAGGTTCCAATTTAAAACTAATGGAAAATTTAAATTGCATTTATTAAAGTTAAAATATAAAGAAGAATGAAGAGAAAATAAGGAGACTTCATGTGAAAACGAGAAAAAGTAAAATAAAAATTATTTTGATATTTTTTACTGTTGTAATTACTTATAAATTTTGTTTACAATTCATATTTTTAATTTTATGTAATAAATATTAAAAATCACCATATATCAAGAATTTTATTATAAATTCTAATTACAAGTCTTTGAAAGTAAAATCAAAATAAATTTCAAATAAATTTATGATTAAAAAAATACATTTCTTCTTTCTTTTTACATTTTGTCGCTTATGATTATAATTTAATAGATTCATTTGATATATATTTCAATATTATTATGATTGAAGTAGATTTTGGTAGGTGAGTGTTTGAAGGGTTATCACTCGAGGGTGAAGTGATAAGGTAGAACGTGGGAGGGACTGCACGCACGCACCCTTCTATATACCCTCACGCGTCACTCACATGTAAAATAATCCGCACGTGACGATACTGCTAGCCTCTAACCATAACTGAAGTAAAAGTTTGATTTTCTTACACGCACCCCCCAAAAGTTGCTACTATCACCCTAAAGAAAATTTAGAATGATGGTAATAGCTTGTCAGCAATAAGGACTTGAAGAGTTGCCCTCCTTTTTAATTTTTTTCATCCCTTTTACTCCTTTAACTTATGACTTGATACTTGCACGCAGTATCCTCTTGCCGCAATACCGCACCGTAATTCCGCTAAGTAGTCATCACAAGATATTATATTAAGGTGAGTGTCTGAGAGTTTTATATATGTATACTTTTTTGGGGGGTTCGTGTTAATAAGTTGCTATATATAAGATTTGGTTGCGTGAAAACTTGTATTTGTTGCACATTCTGATTGGTTTAAATCAAGCAACCAATCAAAACTAAGATCATTAACTTAAACCATAAAAATGAGTTTCATTTATTTTATTTTTCACCCTAGTCATTTTAACATTTATTTTCTTTACGATCAAGAAATATATAATATTATATTCTTTTTTGTAATAATAATGGTATGAAAACTACGTTGAATTAATATTATTTTCATTATTTTCATATTTTTTATATTTTATATATTTTTTTTTATATAACGGAGTTGCATTCTTATTCATTTTTTTTTTTTTTTTTTTTTCATATCATATTTTAAATATAACATTTCTGTGTTATTTTTCATTTGTGGATTTCTTATACTTCCGTAACAAGTTTGGTAAGTTTTTAATTTGCAATGATATATTACAGGTCATTTGTCACAATGAAGCTTATATGACGCGTTGTGCTTTTTATGTTATGAAGAAGAAAAAGAAAAACTTTTACGTTTTATTATATTTTTTCTTTTACTTTTTTTTTACTTAAGACGATATAGTTGTTTTTAAGCAAAAAGGTGAAAATATCCTTACGAAAAAAAAAAAAAAAAAAAAAAAAAAAAAGTGTTGTGTGTGTAAAGAAAACCTAGAAGGGAGCATTTCTTCGTTAACTTTTGGCAGACACGACTATAATTTATTATTGTGAGTTTTTTCAGTTTTTCTTTTCTTATGTATTTTTTTTTCTTCTCTTTCTCTCACTCTCTCTACTTTCTATACCCACCCACCGAACCAAGAAACAACCCTCCCTGCGTGAGTTGCTTAATTTAGTTTAATATTTTAAGAAAGTAACGAAGAAAAAGGAGGTTACTAGATTTTGATTTAATTTAATCAGTGGTAGCTAAAAGATGTATGTTTTTTTTTTCAAGGGAACCAGGGGAAGGAGATTTCCTTCATTTAGGCTAATGGCGTTGCTAGAATATAATATATTACTACTAGTATATATTACCAACGTCTTGAATTTTGTTGTTCTTACTTGTATGCTGGATATATTAATATGAACAAGAAGCTACAGGAATGTTTTCTTATATATTACATAAGAATGGTGGAAAATCATAATGCATTAGCTATATTTTATATTATAATAATTATATATATGAAATCGATAGATGGAAAATCGTACAACACTTATACACGTCTTTCTAATATTATCGATAAAGGTTATTGTCAAAGAATATAGATAGAAAACAGCTCTTATCAGGAATTTGTGCAGCATCTGATTGGTATTTTTTCTATTTATTGATAATTATATTCCTGTATCTGGCCTATTATATTTTTAAGTTTTATTGGAAACTGTTACAGTTGTTATTAGTCCCATTTTGTTTTAACTAACAATACACATAATATATGACTTTCCAGTACATCATGGAGGGGGAGTAACTTTAGAGCTATCTCAAGGCATACATTTTGCCAATAAACGTATTTGGAGACACGTAAATTTACCTTCATAATTATTAAAATTCTGTATTTTCATTCGCTTATGTTTTTCAAAAATAATAATGAAGTTTTATTATATTTTTAAGGGGGATGTGATATTTTTGTTACCATGCGATATTTCATACCGTTTCATTATTATTTATGTTAATTTTTCCATGAAGGTATTTTATGGTTTGCTGTCATCAGGCACATATAGAAAAAAAAATAAAAAGATGAAAACACAGCCCTTTTTGTTGATCATTAATTGAATAAAAAAATATATAATTTTGAATAATTTGAATATTAATGTATTCTGTTAAATTTTAGTTTAGTATTCATTTTTTTTTTTTAATTTTAACAATATACGCATGATGGTATAGAGTATAGTGTTTTAAAAATATATTTATATTTTTTTCTGAATAATAAAAATGTCACCAATAGGAAGAATATAGTCAGTCAACCAAAAATAGAATTTTATATTCTTTATTTTCTTTTTTATACGTAAAGTTCAATAAATACTCGTATATTTTACAGTGTAGTATTATATATATATTATAATTTTTATATGCTCACTGAGGCACAAAATTTGTTTACAATAATAAAATATATATATTTATATATTTTAAAGAAAATAATTCTAAAATATATTATTAATATATGAAAATCAATTCCATAGCAATAAAAAATAACAGATAAAATTCAGAACTTACATTTTTGTAATATTAAAATAATAATAAAAAAGAATCCGTCGTATGTGGTCGAATTATTCAGGGCTGTCCAACTGAGCAGAAGTAACAATGTATTCGAGCTCTCTATCGTCGTTGCTACTTTATGAATGTTTATTTATAAATTATGTAAACCAGAACAGCATCCCTGTGTTGGTCCAGTGTATATAAAATAAAATGAGAAGACTGCTGCTTCATCTCTTTATTCAACACGATAAAAAATAATATTCTATATGAAATTCTTATTTCATATTTCCTAAGAAGTAATGCCGTTTCTCAAAATATGTAAATTTTTTTACCACTACATCTCCCTCTTTTTCTACTCATTTTTTTAGTTTAAAAAAAAATCATCTACACTTTTATTTTATTCAAACTTTTTTTTTTTTTTTTTTTTTTCTAAGCTGAAAGTTATTCATAAAAATATTATATGCTTTCATATTTATGTGGAAATATTTCAATTTTATTTTTTCAGGAAATATATTATAAAAGTTCTTTTTCTCTGTGCCTTTTTTTATATATATATTTTATATTTTTATTTTTTTTTTTCATTTGACTTACAATATTGAACTGAAAGCCCCTACCATTATTGACATTTGTTACTATAGCAGCCTTGTTGCCCTTATATTATATTATATATTTTCTCTCTCTCTCTCTTCGCTTGCTCTCTCTACTTGGGTCTTATTTTATTTGTACCGGTAAAATACAATTACAATCAGGGCCCTACGCTAGCTGGTCGTCCCCCACCCCAATTCTCTTCGTCCCCCGCCACCCCTACATCACTAATTCCATTTCTGTTCCACCCTTGCTCGCCGCCACCCGCTCGACACAGCAAGTTAGTGTTGGCGGATCTCTCTCTCTCTCTCTCTCTCTCTCTCTCTCTCTCTCTCTCTCTCTCTCTCTCTCTCTCTCTCTCTCTCTGCTTTTGCCTCCTCTTCATAACTCAGTTAGTACAATGCACAGAGCCAGTTAATTACTTTGTAAGAACTTACAGAGGCTAACAAATACTCAATGTCTCTTCTCTCACTATGTGCTTCCTCTTTTTAGTTTACTAAATTGAAACAGATATAATAAGATTGATTTTATATAAAATTTCAACCCTCTTTGAACAGAGAGAGAGAGAGAGAGAGAGAGAGAGAGAGAGAGAGAGAGAGAGAGAGAGAGGGGGGGGGTAGGTCTATATTAATGTATTGTTCAAAAGAAAACAAAATTGAATTGGCTTGTTTTAAAAACTGGACCTATCAAATTTTATATTTTATTTTGCCTAAATAGAATAAAATAAAACTCATTATAACGATTTCTAATTTATTCAAAATAAATATATAGGTGATGTTTCATATATATATTTTTTTTAAGGTATGCATGCTTTGCGTCTTTGTTTTTTTTTTATTGCTATCAAGATTTATTTTTAAAACTTTATTATAAATGTATTCTTTTAATTTCTTAAAATATATTAAAAACATGCATAATATAAATATGTATACATATAATTTTAAATCACAACTCCATTACTCATTTTAAGATTTCTTTTTATAATTATATTACAATAAGTTTTTCAAATTGGTGTTTTGTAATTATTTTACAATTACATTTCTTACACCATTTTTTAAGAACAAAATAATTATCTTCACTTATATACAACTTTTATATAGTCATACTGTGATACAAGTACTTATTTTTTTTCTTTGTTATCAAATTGCTTATAAAGCTCTTTATATTATTATATTCATTCGTATATATATGATGACGAAAGAATAAAAAAAAAAGTTTAAAAACGTTTCATGAAAATTAAATTCTACAGTGTATCAATTGAGGCAGCAGGCAAAGCGCGTGTTAGCTCACAAACGTTCGCGGCTGTGGCAGTGGTAGGAGGAGAAGGGCTGTAGTAGTGTCGTGTAGTGGCTCATTACCAGTTGAAAGGTGCCTCTCTCTCTCTCTCTTGTGAAAAACTCTGACAGCTAGCAGAGCAGCGTGTCGAGTTTTGGTTTGAAAGAGAGGGAGAGACTGATCCTAGCTATATAGTGAATGAGTGTTGCGCTATCCGCTTTAAAAACAAGCTGGCTGGTTGGTGGTAGTAGTGGGCTGGGTTGACTGCTGTGGCTGGCGACAAAATGCCAACAAGTGTCTCTCTGGAGACGACTGGGCCATACCAGACAGTCGCTCCCCAAACCTCCTACCATGACCTACAATTGAAGGCACCTCGTCTATACAAAAATTATTTTTTTTTTACCAACATGATCTCATGCTTCGTCGTATATTGTCAAAATATTGACGGAGGTAATATTTATAATTTTGCATTAAATGGTCAATTAAAAATATTAGATGATGAGATACATGGAATCCCTATAATTTCAAATTATATAGGATAGGAGATAATTAAAACCTGATATTTACACTGAATAATAAATGACAATAAGGGGCGCGATTCACGAAGCAGTTAGCCAGGTTTCTAACCACTTTTAACGTAACCACGTTTAACTAGGTAGTTTAATACGTATAACGGGTATAGTTAAACGTGGTTAAGCTAAACGTTAGGAACCTGGCTAACTTCTTCGTGAATCGTGCCCAAGAAGATATCCTTTATCGTAATTGTTTTTATCTATAGTTTTGATTCAGAAGGTCAGTTGCCAACTTGGAGATCATTGTTATAATTAACATGATGTTGACCTAACTCAATAGTTTTCTATCTAACTTTTTTATCAAACACAATCTTGATTTAATAATCTTGCAGAGCTAACTGAAAATTATTATAAATTTCTTCAACACATAAAATAAAAAGTTTCTGAATTTCCATAAGTTGAAGTAACTACTCAGTATACCAACAAATTTTTATTTTCTTTCTTCGAACCTTTTCAATTGTATCATTCTATGTGATATATTAATTGCATATTTACACAGGCAAACTCAACTTCAAACTGTAGCATTTAAATAAGTATAATTTTAAAACTGAATTACATCATCTATTACTTTCGTTATTTAGTTAAAAGCAGTGCAGAACTTCAGGAATTCACACTGAAACTTCAAAGCAAAGAGCTTAGATTTTCTTAGAATTTTACAATACAAAGTTGAAACTTTTTAAATTACCTATTCAAAAGCTAAGATTGTATGATAGAATGTTCCAATAATTTGTTTTACGATTATATCGTTATCTGGTTATACATCTAATGTCAATATTGAATTAACAATCATTTGGTCTGAACCAGAATCGTCGAGTTGTTTGTGTTACATGCACGCTTCAAAGTTTTGCATGAGATTTCGAGGAACATGGCACTATCAAGGAGCAACAAGATATCAAAAGCGTTTGTATATATTAATGTCTTATAATAAGTATATATGTGGAGACCATTTAAAGTTTATTGACTTTCCTTCATTGACCAGCAGGTATAGCATGAAAGAGTAAATAAGCAAATTCTTATATTTTAGAAGTTATTTTAAATTTAATTATTTTTTTTTAAAACTTTAAATTTATATTGGAGAATTGATTTTATTTATATGAAATACGGCATTGATTAATAAAATGGAAATTCTGTAAATTTATATCATAACTTTTATATTCAGTATTTTAATAAAATTTTGTTATTAAAATCGTAAATCTATTGCTTTTTTTTATAATTTAATAATAAAAAAAGCCAAAGTTATGAATCAAAGAATTACGCATAATATAATATATATATAAAAAGTAAATTAATTTTCCCTCCTTTTTTTTTCATTCTTGTTCCATTATTATTTGCTAATAATGAAAATAAATATTCAATGATAATCAATCTCATATATACAAATTAACGATTTTACTGACATGTTGGAGCTTTTTGTTAAAATGAATTAGGGGAGGAGGGGTTTACAAATTATACTACAATTATATAGCAGTTGTAACTGAACAAAATTTAGTAGTTTAGTTTAAAGAACCTTTAACCTATAAAGTTAAATTAAACAATATAATATTTATAAATATATTTTCTCTGTTTCAAATTATTATATACTTTTTTATCTCTGTCTAAAATTTGATAAAATACACCAGAGAAGAGAGAGAGAGAGAGAGAGAGAGAGAGAGAGAGAGAGAGAGAGAGAGAGAGAGAGAGAGAGAGAGAGAGAGAGAGAGAGAGAGAATTTTCGTTATTGAATTCTCTGTTAAGAGTTATGAGGACCATAAGTTGTGAGCCGGTGCAAATAATATCAGTGTGCCGGTGAGCTGTCACAATGGTACCAACCTTCAGTTAGGCGCACTGCTGAGGTAGATGCTGGCGTTAGTGCGGCGTACTCGACAAATGACGCTGTTTACTCCCAGCTTGGCTAAACCCTAAAGCCATAACTTATCACCCTGGCTGGCTGCTGCTACTGTTGGATGGTGCCTCTACTTTATAAGCGCCCCCGTTCACTCGCGAGCTCAAAACCATGAGGGAATATAACAAACTATTACGTATTATATTATATATATATAAATATATATTATATACATTCTCTCTCTCTAAGTAGGATGTCATTATTATTATTATACATCTGACACTTGCTTATATAACCCTATTTATTTATATATACATTTTAGCTTATAAATATCTATGTTAACTATACTTGTTGTTAATTACAATAATATTAAATTTTATAAATAATTATAATTTGTTCATTCATAAAATTATTTAAAAGAGTTGAAATATTAAACAATTTTATAAAAAAAAATCTGTGTAATTTTTGTCATAAAATAAAAGACATTTAAAGATTATACGCGATATAAAAGGAATGTTATGAACAATTAACTTGTAATATTTTTTGACTGTTGAACATGATATTATAGAAATACCATGTTTTTTTATTATTATTATTCTCAGAGTCAAGAGAGTCGCGTGCCACTCGCTATCTCAAGCGGAACATAAAACAGTGGCCCCCTCCCCGCGGCAGCAGCTCGTGCGGTATTATATGGTAGTGGAGTTGACGGTAGCTCTCTGTGTGATCGCGGTGGCGGCGCTTTACTCGCTGGAACGCCGCCTGATCCGTGATTGTACCTCGACACGACCCCCCCCCCTAACCAAGCTGACATGATACTGACACCTATATATGTTGTAACACTTTTATATGACACGTTATACGCTTAGTAACACGACCAAAAAAAAATCACGCACCTTTAATCCGTAAAATACACACAAAACCACTAAATACCAAACACTGTATATAATATATACAAGCTTTTATATTTATAATATAAAATACTACTACCACACTATACGTTAAGCGTAAAACATTCTAAATATATATTATATATTGTGTTATATATATTTAAATGATGAAAGAGCGAGAGATATTAAAAGCTTTCATCACTACACATATATCCGTTTTACTATTTTAGAGGTATGTATTATATACGTGAGGATTTATATCCCAAAAAAAAGCCTCTCAAATCTCATTCATAAAATTTTATGATGTACTTGTTTAATTAAATTATTTTCTCCGTATAAGTGTATGTATTTGAAAATGAAATTCTTTCTATACTTGAATTAATGTTATTGATGTAATTACAAATCATGCATGTATATGGACCTTTTTATTGACGTATAATAAAATCATCTCTTTATTTAATTCTGACTAACGTCTCAATTAAAAATATATAATTTTTTCTCTCTCTCTCTCTCTCTCTCTCTCTCTCTCTCTCTCTCTCTCTCTCTCTCTCTCTCTCTCTCTCTCTCTTTTCATTTCGATCATGTGTTCAAATTGATGGACCTATATTTTGGCTAAAAGGGAGGGGGTACAAAGGGCTGCTTCACAAGGCATGGTGGCTGTACATTCATGCAAGCAACTGGTAAGCTCTGTTGAACAGGCAACGTTCTTTTTTTATTATAATCTAAAATATCACACGAAATATTTAAATCACCGCTGCATTTTTTTTTCAATTTAAATAATCTTGTAATAAATTTGATGGCAATAAAAAAATTTAATTCTAACATAGTACTAACATTTAAAATTTATTATAATACTTTTGACATTATTATTTTAAAAATAGAATTTATTATCATAAGAATATATTATCTTTTTTATTTTTTCACTTTTTAAATCAAAAGTTAAATCTGAAATAAAACAATAATATTATACATAATTTCTAGGATATTTAGCAATATGGATATGGTGTAATTTAGAATTCTCTCTTACATGGTTATATAATATTGTTATACTCTCTATTAATAATACTATAGAAGCTTTCACAATACTGTTGTAGTATACTTGTACATGCAAAGTACCATCACACACACTGCCACTATATATAGATAGATAGTCAATCTCGGTAGCATGCTCTTTCTCATTACAATCAATCGATGTGGAATCAACGTTAATTATAGAATAGTTGGTAGTAGTAGGTGGTAGGTATAGAGGGATGGATGAAGGGTGTGATTCTGGTTACCACGATATACAACACAACCCTCTCTCAAACCAATCCCCCTTCCCTTTCTCTCTCTCTATAATACATATATATATATGCTCCCTTATACCCAGGGCTAAATCAATCCAATGTAGCAACATCCATCTATGCCACTGCTAGTTTATAGCAAAACTTAATTGCATAGTAGATGTATTCAGTTGATTAAAATTTAATTAATTTTGTGTTAATTTTTTTTTAATTCAATAAAAGAAAATTGAGTGTAGACTGTTCCGCAATACAAAAAAGAAGATAAAGTTGCATACGTTTAAGGCGATTAGTTTTACGTTAAATGTTTAACTTTCATAAGTTCCATTACGACATTTGATAATAACAAATATTAAAGTTTAATATTTTGATTAAATAATATAATTTTAAAAAATTAATGTCCCCCTTAGCCTTTTACATTGTATTTTAATATGGCAAAAACAAAATATTTCAAATTATTTCAATTCAATAATATGACAAATGTTTAAAATATAAAATCATAAATATATAATACTGTATAAATACATTGATTAAAAATAAATTTATGATAATTGAATTTTCATATTTATTTTTTTATATAGCATTAAATTTTAATATTTGTGGTAGATATGTGGCTTACAGGCATCATCAGATATAGAAGGTATTATATATATATATAGAGCGGTAGAGATTTGAGATTTTATGTCAAAGGCGTGACGCGATGATTGGCAGCAATGGCGCGGTGGCTAGAGTTTGACTGGTGAGGGCGGTGGCGGCTTGTGGACAGATAGCCTCAGGCGACTAGCAGGCAGGGGGAGGGAGGGTGTGAGGAGACCAAGCTGGAAACGGTCGAAGCCCTTTTGCTATCGATCGTCCTGCAAGTGTGAAGAGCAATATAGGGGAGAAAAGGAGGAGAGAGTATAGAAGCTTCTCTCTGCCCATTTACTACAACTATATCCCCAACCCCCAATTTCTCCTCTTACCCTGACTATATATACTATCCCCTATAACATTCAACCCCTCATTTTACTTGCTTTATGTTTAAAACCTATATACAGTACTGTAAAGGATTGATATATTTAGTAATACAACCCTCTCATTCTCTATATATTACTTATATATATAACCTCTATGGCATTATACTAGGATTTACAATTGATCCTATATTCACACCGTAAAACCACGTTTTATACATTGTTGTACTAGTTATTTTGGTGGTCATCATAGACAATGAGCTTATACTTAGACTATTTTAATATATATATTTAATGATATATCTATGGGATATAATTTAATATATTACATGATGGTTGTTACAATGAGAGCTAAAGCATTGATACGATAAAATTAAACTCTACTGTGGTTATTGGTATGTATAAGTATGTGTTTATGCAAGAAGTAAGTACAAGTAAGCAAAACGAACAGACAGAAGGAGGGGGGCAGTGTATATTGCTCATATAAACATATACAAAGGCTCCCTAGACTAAATAAAGGTCATTCAACCCAGACACACATATATAATATATATATAAAAAATATATAATATATATTAAAAAAATAATATATTTTTTTCTTAAAGTCAGTTATGTTATATGGTTATGTCTCTTTTTTATATTTATATAAGTAATAAGATGAAGGGGGTGGGGGGTAGAGTCTGTTACTCTGTTCTCCACTATCCCTTTATTTGTATTTTTTATTATTATATAACATCTTTGATGTCTTGTCATATAGATTGCTATAAATGAATTCTATAGTATTAAAAAACATACTAAATTATTCTTAGAGTTCACATTTGGACAATAGACTTTTTATGAAACAGAAAAAAAAGCTAAAATGTAAATAATGTAACATTATTTAATTAAATAATATTTCTTTTTTTTTTTAGAACATTTTAATTGTTCTATTTAATAAATTAAAACTAATAGTCTTAGTATGTAAGTCATGGAGTCTATAATTTTATATAAATATTTTTACTTTATATAATTAGAAATTGTCTGTTATTTAATATAACAACGTTACTCATAACATTAAAAAAATAACATATTTTTTACAAATTAATTAGTATATTAGAGAATCACAGAGTGTATTATTTTATACACCCACTGTATGTTTAAAGCCCAGGAAATGGACATAGTTATTAAGGGTGTGTCCTAAAATATGTCTAAAAGATTGGATTGCTCTTTTTTTTACTTAACAAAATGGATGGTATTATTTTTTTTTTAAAGTCAGTAGTATTACGAGGAGAGGGAATGAAATAGCTTTTGGCACGAGATGGTTGGGTAGGTGGGTGCGAACCCGGGACCAAGGAAAGTTCAGTGTTTGCCCACTAGAGGGCTCCTGGCACAGTGCCCACCCCTCCCCTTATATAAATTGATGAAATTGAATGACAAAAGGAATTAAAATATCTTAATGATCTTAATATATAACGCAGTCGCTTCAATAAATTTAATTTCTATTTTATATGATTGAGTTTTGTAACTTTATTAAATTATTAAATGAATTTTAAATTATTAAATATTTCTTGGTGCTCACTTTTGTATTTTATAGGATTATTATAAAAGTTAATTTTGTTAATGAAAAATGCAACAATTTTTCAAACCCGCAGTTTCATCTTTTAGACAAATATTAGAAAAGTATTTTAAGGTTTCTTTCACATAGATTACATCTATTGACTAAAAATGGTTTGTATGTAACAAAATTGGAAAAATTTGAAAACAAAATTGTAGATACATTTGCTTTACTATAATTTGAGATCGTAAAAATGATGTATGGACAAGAAAAAATTAAATTTATAAATAATTATATACTAAAGTAAATTTTAAATTGTAATTGAAAATTTAAATATAAAACACTAAAAACACATAACACACGGGTTACTTTAAACCACGTTATGATGTTCTATATACTATATATACATATACATATATACTACATATCATCGCGATCACTGACTTGAAATAAGCCAGCTTGTCTGTGTAGTTTCAAATCATAAGAGCAACGAGGGGTGTTCCTGATAGTCTCTTTTTTTTTACATCCCCAGTTCCGGCATCAGGGGGATTTTTTTTCCTCTTTCTATTTTCCCCCTACTCGAGTCTTCAACAGGTTGGCCTGTGCATGCGACTGACGTTGTGCCAGCCAGCAGCGACATACAAAGTTTAATCTAAGCGTCCTTTCTCTCTCAAGCCGACCGACCGACCGCCTCCTCCGTCTCTCGATTAACCTAGGTCATGCTCTCACAGGTCACTGACCTTTTAGTATGTAGCCAACCAAAAAAAAAAGGACTGTAGCTTATATCTTTTAATATCACATACAAGCTAAAAATATTTCTGTAGTTTTTTTGTGTTTGCCATTAACCAAGGTTATGCATCATGACCTTCAACTATGACCTTGAGAGGTTATGAATACGCTGAGGTCATGTAATGATTCTTTTAATTACGAATTTAATGTAATATCTGAAAATTAATTTTGTATAGCTACTTGATTTTAATTTTAATTAAAAAATTATATAATTTTAATTTGAAAAAAATAAAAAATAAAATAAATGCATGCATATAGTGTTATGCGTGTATATCAATGCAAGCACCATAGCAAATTTTATACTTTACATAATTTAAATTTTTAAAATTTTCTTAAAATATTTTTAGGGAAAATATTTCATTTTAAAAGAGTTGGTAAATTTTTATAATATTGTTATGAGAGGAGAACTACTGCATGCATTTTTGCATTCAAACCAGTAAAATTTTCCATGTTTTAATATATTTTCAAGAAGGCTTTATAGCTACGTTCAATGTTCTTCTACTAACATGGCAAGTTGTAAAATTTTCATCACGTTACTCCAACCCTATGTATAGTAAAGCTTGAACCTCGACTGTACAGCAAGCACGGCCTTATATTTTCTTATATATATATATATATATATATATATATATATATATATATATATATACTACATGGCTTGCTCATAAATTTAATAAATGAAAATTAATTAAAGTTAAATTAAAAACCATTATTAATTTATATTTTTAAGAGCACAAAATGAGAGAGAGAGAGAGCGCGAGAGAAAGAGAGAGGGAAAAAATATATGGTTATTAGAATATTATATTAAAAATTTAATATAAAAATGGAAATATATTATTAAAAGTAAAAAATGTGGAGATTGAAAAGTTGATTAGATTGCGAGAGAGTTGTTATTTGCAGAGCTCTCGTGCAAAACTCTACTGCTGTTCGCGGTGGTCTCATTTCGTCTGCTCTGAACCCTCCAACCCCCCTTCTTCTACCCTTTTTTTTATTTTTTTGAACCCCCCGCCCATACTTGTGTATATCCCTCGTAGTACTCCGCGATTAAGCTTTTTCTTAATCCCCGACTACACAACACAACATTTGCTGACTTTTCGGCAGTTTTCAGTTCTTCATTTTTACTACCCTATACCCTATACGTATACTGGTGAAAAATATTGTATTATATAAAAAATTTAAATATAAATTATAATATTGTTGTTTTATTTTTTAACAAAATCTATAAGCCAATGAAAGCATTTTTTTTTTATCGGATGTAAATTTGTAATTTATATCCACATTTTAATTGGTTCACTAACAATGTATACATATATACGAAACGAAGCAATACTAAAACCAATTTATTTTTATACATAAATATATTTTTATATTAAAAACTTCTATGAAAATTAATTCTGTTACAAAAATACCATAGAGTAACAAAAAATAATAATAATAATTATAAAAAAAAAAAAATAATTCTGTACTTTATACACATAATTCATACATGATGTATTTCATGTAAAGTGCAATGCTCTATGGTAAAATTTAAAATTATATTTTTAGAATATGATGTATCTTAGAATCGCAAACTCAGGCTTAAGATTTATTATTTTAAAATTTTCTTATTTCAATAAACTTTGTAGCTACGTAACATTAGCGGGGGGCGGGGGAAGAGATAGGGAGGTAGTGTGTATACACTATATAGAATATATAAAAGAGGTGGAAGTTATAAGTCGTATATTATTGAAAGTGTATAAAAAAAATATTTTTCAGGCTTATTTTGCCCGTAGGCTTTATATATATAGTTTACAATTATAGATCTAAAAGCCTGGGGGTTATACATATTATAGTGTATATAGTAGTACAGCAGCAAGCAGGCAAGAGTTAGAATTTGTATATGCATGCATGACGAATATATATATGCGTCGTCAGCACGGGTTATAGTGAAGGGGGGGAAGAGGGCGGTATGTGTGTATATTATGTTTATTGAAATGATGAATTCAACCTTGCAGCTACAATTAATATGACAGAGCCTCATCAAATAGAAATATGACGCTTGACCTCCCTCTGGCTATATAACTATTCATACATCGCAATTTTTCATTTATATATATCATATAATGTTAAAATTTAATCTTCAATTTTCTACTCTCCATTTTTTTGTTTTTTTTTGTTTGTTAAAATTCTATTTTTTTATAATCAAATATGACATTTATTAAATTATAAAAATATGTCAGATTTTTTCTATTTTTTTTATAGAAAATGGGTTTGTTTGAATATATTTTATTACTATAATTTTTTTTATTTTGAGTTCTGATTTAATATTTTTTTTCTTCTTTTGTTTTGTAGCTAGTGGTAAAAATGATGCTTCTGCTGCTGATAGGGTATTATAAAATACGAGTGCGCACGGTATATAGTGTATTTGCTTGTTTGCTAACTTCTTCAATCGTTCGTTAATACTCTGAGTATTGTTTCGAATAGGCTGTGCAAATATAACCAACCCTGCCTGTCTACCCCGCCATTGCATAATAAAGTAGGTAGTGGCATCGGATTATAGCAAAATATAAAAAAAGAAAAAAAAAACTATATAGGGTTGGGGGTAAATAGGAGGAGGTAGGGATTTGTTTTATTTGCAAGACTATTGTATGAACTATTGTTCTCGCATTAACTGCTATTATGTTAGTTAATAATTTAAATTAATGGTGAACATTCAAAATAAAATGCACTTTATTTACTAAAGAATTTATGAAAATTTTGCATAAAACTTTGATATTGAAATTTCAACGTTTGATCTTATTCCTGTATAATATTATTTAAACGCAGAAAACAATAAAATATCTGAGGCTTTGGTTAATTGTAACATTCTTTGTGTTACCAACAAAATAACAATGACCTCATGCTATACCAGCGATTTAAAATGCTGTATCAATTTATCTATCTCCAAGTTTTACACTTATAACGAATAAAATGCATAAAATACCATCATTTTTCATTTTATATTTTAAAATTCTGTTGTTGGTTAATATTATGTGTTATTATTATTTTTTTATATTTCACAAAGTATATTGTTCTAAAAACATATATGTAATAAACCATTAAGAAAATAATGTTTCAATTTATATGAACCTATTTCATACAGTATATAATATAATTTTATTTAGTATCCATGATATTATATACTATAATAAAAATAATATTTATAAATATAATACATTTTTATTATTATATAAAAGACTATGATATTGTTATTATTGTTTCTATTTAATGTTCCACGGTGTGTGAACTGAAGTACGCTATGCTCTATTGAGTTGTTGCTAGGATTGCATACTATATGATAATAACAGAAGTGCAAGTACTTGGATAACAATCTAGTGGGTGGGGCATTCTGTCTGTGTATCTACTGTACTATGGTCACATGCGAGGATGGATTCACGAGAGTATATACTATCATATCTCCCTCTATATGTGGACTACGGATGGATACATAGAATTTTTATATATATTATTATTTGTATGTAGTATTGATGGTTGGCTGGTTTGCGGTTATCTTACAATAAGTGGATACGTGAAAAAAAAAAGTGATAGCTCATATCAAATATATATTTGAACATAAAAATGGTAAAAATGTTTTTGATATATATGAAATGTAAATTTATTGATTAAAAAAAAAAAGGGTGTATTGTATATTATAAAAATAATATAATCTTAATTTGATCTTTTAGATGAAAATTGGTTAGATTATGTGTCTCATTGTCACAATGGTATACATTGGCTTGTTACTGGTTTAGAAATGGTCTTATTATTGCTTTGGTTGTATCACGTCTGCTCGTATCGTTTGCAGTTGAGGGTGATGGGGAGGAGGGAAAGAAGGGTTGGTTGGTTGCGGCGAACGACGGACGGGGGTTCAAGTGTGGGAATTTGACGCGTCGAGAAGAACTTCTCTCTCTCTCTCTCTCTCTCTCTCTCTCTCTCTCTCTCTCTCTCTCTCTCTCTCTCTCTCTCTCTCTCTCTCTCTTCTCTCTCACCAATCGATAGCCACTCGGTTGGCAAACCGCTCGGTCCGCCCCGGTGGTAGCAAGGGTTGGCCGCCCGCCGCACCCCTCGGCATTCGCCGCCAACGTCACACCCGCCGCGCCCCGATCTCTCTGACAACCCCCCCCCCCCCAAACTGTAGCAGGCAAATTTACGCCTTCCTGGTACGTAACCAGTTCATTCATCTTCAGGATTTTAACACCAAGTGACCTAAACTGACAAATTGAAGTATCCACTCAGCTTTCTGTAAATCGCAATATAATATAATACAAGTACTTAAGTATTGAAATCAATTGAGTGTGATTTTAATAAATTGATTAAACAATATTACTTTGATAGCGTTTATAAAATCTTATTTCTTAGCCTTAGAAAATATATTGTTTAAATTATTTCACAATTTAAGACAGTATATTTAGTAATTTTTGTTAAATTTATAATTGTAACTGTAAATTTATATATAAATACCTATAAATAAAATATTTCTCAATTTATTTATTATGCATAGTTATTTTAAAACACCTTTTTCTTGTATGCATTGTAAATAGCTAAATACAAAATGCACCCCTTTATTTACATTTCCTTTTTTCTTTTTTATTCTCTCTTTCTCTGTTGCTCACCAACCAAACTCTACCTTGAAAAACATTAATTATCTGGTAGAGCGAAAAAAAACAATTTAGACGTCTGTGACGTCATTGGTGGTGCTAGCATGACTACTACCCCTTGTTGACTTAATCGATTGACGCTGCTTCGAATTGAGATGTACAGAGGCCTGCGACATACAGACTCCGTCCGACCTTTTGCTGCCCACGACTTAGGCCACTCTCGAGCAGTTAAAACCAGCCTAACATCAATTTTTCAATGCCATAGCTTAATTTGATAAAATGTTCTTTTAAATATAAAATTCAGATAAAATTTTACTTACAGTAAAGTTAATTTGATTTTTTTTTATATAAATATAATTATAGAAAGACAAAAAGTTATACTTTTTGCAAATACTATTTAAAATACCAGTGTTTGAAGTAAATTTTTAGCAAGTTTTTCATTGTGTTTTATTATTATATGGTTTATTGTATTTTCTCCTTTGCACATCTTTCAATATGAAAATTGAATAAATTTAATATTTAACACCTCATTAAATAACTTATTTGATTGCATCTATCACACAATACCATACGGTATTGTTACTTGATGCATGATTATTACCTTATATTGTTGATTTTAATATACATAGTGAACAATGGAGCAAGAGAATATTAGATAGCAAAAAAAAAAAAGTTGTCCAGTTGATAAAAAAAATTGTTTTGTCGACTGTTGAAGCGCAAACATAACGTACAGTACGTGTATGGCCGGGTAGGCTGAGTAGAATTATTGTGCTGTGCGTGCATGTGTGCACAGCTATCGGAGTTGCTGCTGCACAATTACAGGGGCAGTGCAAATAGACTCGACCACCACCAGCCCCCTTTTCTGTCTACGCTCGACGCCATATTGCCAACATATTGTATTATTACAATTAACTATAGTTTCATATTTCAAAGAAACTTAAAAATAAGTAAATATATATGAAACACACCATGCATACTTTGAATTTTCTTTTTTTTTATATTAATTATTTTTAAATTTAAATATATAAAAATGCACCTTATTCCACATAAAAATAAGTCCACTAATTTTGTCCCAAGTTCAGTTTTCTATACATGCAGTGAAGCATTGAAAATATTACATTTTTAATTAATACGCTATTTTTTTTTTAATTGTATGCACGAGAAATTTTTTCATCTTGCATAGTTACAGACTGAATGTCAGCAAAATTTATATTGTAATATTTTATCAGCACTTGTCCATTTTTTTTTTTTTTTTTTTTAAGTCTGAAAAAATTTGGGCAAACAAAATATAAGGATATTTGGATAATATGTACTAACTTGACTTGGATTTGAGACTCCGATTATGTTGATGCATTTTAACATGAGTAGATATAATATAGATTCCTCTCAGGTTGCCTGTGGGAAATATAACAGCCTGACAGAACTGTTAGTACACAACTGGGCTACCTCTCTAAAGACAATCTCCAAAGATGAAACACCAATTAATTATTGAGAATTTATTAGATCAAGGGCACAATATTAATTAACAAATAATTATTGATGCTTGACTATATATTGAATCACACGCAGAGATGCAATTTAATAATAAATCATTATTACAAAATTATATCACAAACATAATTTAAGAGAATTCTATAATATTTAATATATAATGTTATAGAGATAACACTGCGTTTTAAATATTTTGTGACAGTTCTAAACGTTTTTTTTTTTTTTTTTTTTTCCAAAACTAAGTGCTTTTTTATTTTTCTATACCATGATATAAAAATAATAAACATATATCTTTCTCTCTACACATTTTCACTATCTAATATTTAAAGCTAGGTATTATAAAAGGATAAAGGTATATGTATATTTTTTTTGTCAGTAAGTCAGTTACTTTAGCTACTATATAATATGTTATTATATATAAAGCAACATGGCTTAATATCTCGACAGTTGTTGTGGCTAACTCTTCGTATGAAGTGTGGAAAATAATTTTATTAAATTTTATACTGTTTTACATAGAAAGTAAAAGTAGAGGAGGGATTTTCTGTGTCCAGTGTGTCCACTGGAGAGGTTATTATTTGCCATTTGCCAGATTCATTCTCACGGGTCTCATATTATAACATGCAGCTCATGCAGAATATAATACTGTATAGCAGTATAGGGTACTTATTTTATATATATATATATATGAATGGTACCACAATCATTACCACAGTATGTAGTGGCTATACTACTGCATCCTCTCTCTCTCTCTCTCTCTCTCTCTCTCTCTCTCTCTCTCTCTCTCTCTCTCTCTCTCTCTCTCTCTCTCTCGTCTATGTACAGTAGTACGATGATGATGGTTGGTCTCTATGCTCCATTTAACAAGCACATACACACAAAATACGATGACCGTTTTGGAACCACATACTACACGTATCAACAAACTAACCAACAAAACGGTGTGGTAGATATTTATACAAAAACCTGATGGCTGTTCTAAATCTAAAAATATATGTGTTTGTATATAGGTATACAAACTTTTCTCGTTTTAAAACTATAATGTTTTATATTCGTAACAATTATATGTTTATTACTTACAATATTGTACTTTATTCACCATAATTAAAAAAATAATGCAGTGAAGTAGAATTCTCTATAATATTTTGAACTGACAGGGAGGTGTCTGAATATGACTGGTCCTTGAACACTGCATGGAACTATAAGTATATATCCACCTTGCCAAATCTTTTCACCGTGAAGCGTCATGAAATGCGTGCCTGCCTCTTCCGCATAAACATTGATAACCTGTAATCCGTTCTGTTTGAATGCTTAACAAATTGCCTAACTACACGGCGAGATGTAGGCAAGGTGGATATTTGGGTGTTTAAAATGCCAAAGAATGTTTTATTTGTCGAATCTGGTGTATTAATTATTGAAGAATAATCAAGCAAATGGCTGCGTATATGTCGTGGTGTAGTCAGAGTGCCATGTGTTGGCTATAGCATGAAAATAGTTTAATTCTCCACTTTTTTTTATTTTTATCAACCTCCCAAACTCCCTTTTCTTGTCCTGAAATTTTTTTATTCACTCGTTACTGATAAATTCAATGTTTAAAATTTCTTATTACTTTATGAATTCCTCTTGTCATATTTGTCATCACCGTTCTTGTTAGTTAAAATTGTGTAGTGGGACAGACAGTAGCGTGTAGTATATATTATTATATATATATCTTTATAATACGCTCTGTCCTACTCTTTTTAGCATAATTTGCAATCTCCGTTAAACTAAAATATTGTAAACAAACAAAATTATTATCAGCAACGTAAAAATTGAAATGTTTCGATACAAGAGATGTTTGGTAATATTGCGATCAGCAGCAGTCGGAGGATCGCTTGAGAGGACGGCGGCAAGTGGTGGTGGTGATGGACTCACTGGAGCGCGTACAAAGCGCAACTAATCATGGCCACGCCGCGATTTTCACGAGCCACCACCACTTCTGTTATATAGTTTTTAATGAAACAATACATGTGGGTGAGCCAATCCAAGCGCCACTGATCTGCAATAAGAACCTCCTACCACCAGTATCGCTCGTGCGCTCTATGAACATCGGGCGGTGCTCATATACACTGTTCATCCTGTTCAGGAATAAAAAAAAAGTAATCCTTTTTTATTAAAAAAATAATAATAAAAAAATTGCTTGTTACAAGTGCATTTTATACCATTTTACTGTTAAAAAATTCATAACTTTTTATTTTTTTTCCATTGGGGAAAAAAGCTTTCATCATATCAATTTCTTTGGTATAAATGATTCATATTGACTTTATGTGATCATTGATGGATATTTTGTATATCATATAAGCCAATGAGGCTCATATGCAAACTTTTTATTATTATTTTTTATAGAAAAAAAAAATGTTTTATAATGTACCTTGTTAAAATGTGTTTTTTAACAGATACACTTTTTCAATTTAATATCCTTTTGACTTTTATCATTAATAATTTACACTTATACTCGTTTGAATAAAAAAAATATATATATTGCTTCTTATACTGAACATACTTACCATTAAATATTAATATGTGCTGATAAATTTAAATACATCAAACATCATGTATATTTTCTGAGCTTGTACAATTGGGAATTAGGAATTAATACTAGGAATTAGTTGTTGTTAACTTTTGCCTGATACATAAATAGCCCAATGGTTGCGCAAAATATATTAACAAGTTTTTGTACTGCGGTATATAAAAAAAGCAATAAATGTTTTTATCAGGCACAACGTTAAAATTTTGTCCAGCTAGAATGGAGTCTTGGACATCTGATGTCCTGATGGACTTGAGTCTTTTTGTTACATAACGCGTGTCAAATGAAACATTGGGGGCTTTTTCGAAAAATTTATACAAAAAATTATCCACGTTTTTCACTAACCACGTTCAGCGTCAGCCTAATTTATTCAAGACAGCATAGCCTTGCCTCCTGCTGGATTTGGGAGCTGCAGCTCTAAGAAATGCATGTATATTTCCTATTTTTGGGAGGTAAGAAAAGCACTCATTCCAGCCACCTATATTATATGTAAAAAACGTTCAAAGTTGCAATGATCCCACACATAGACTGCGTGAAAATGCTCACAAGCAAATATAAACAGAGGTATATTATATAAACTCCATTCAAATAATATTGTCCGATCCGGCTATTCTTTAGCATGGCCAGATCGGACATTTTTTTTTTTTAGAATGAAGTGTACAAGTTCGTGGTGTTCCGTGGTGTCAGTTATAGTAATTTGATGCTTTGCGGTATTATAATTATGGAACATTAGGTGGTTGCTTACATGATTAATATTTATATGTTAAATTTTCAATGGACAACTTACATGAAATTTTTTTACTGCAAAAATGAATAGAGGGTACCAAATTATGCTACTCTGAATTTTTTCACATTTTCTTTAGTGTTGGAAACTTGGAACTATTTTTAAAAAAAATATTGAAAGTTCGGCCACGCCCCCTGGAGGCGTCAATATGCGTTTTTGCCCTATCCTTTTTATTAAGGCTCCAGAGGTGCCAACTTTTAGAGAAATTCAATAATTATTTAAAAATAGTTCCGGGACTCCAAAAAATCTGAAAAAATTTAGAGTGGCATAATTTGATACCCTCTTTTTATTTTTGCAATAAAAAAATTTCATGTAAGTTGTCCATTTGATGCTTTTAATTATTTTCAACTAAAAAAATATTAAAAAATTTGCTGTGAATGATTATTCAAAGGTTAAGAAGATATAATATATATATAGTATCATATACAGTATATAATATATTATATTACTATAACACTGCATAATATTATTTAATTTCTAAAAAACTCCATGTACAGATCTGATCATCCAAATAATAACAATAATACATTATACATGTATATTATATTTAATTATAATTTGTACGTACAAATACACTATTATTATTATTTTTTTTTAGTTGTTCAAGGTTAAGTCTACAAGAAAATCGTGATGTGTTTTTAAACTTGAAAAAAACATTAAAATAATAATTTGTTGTTGCAAGTTATTGATTTCATGGTTATGATTATATAGCTTCTGACTGCTGGCTTGACTAACTACTTGCAGTACAATTGTGATGCACTTGGTTGCATTAAATTGTACTTCTCTTCTCTCTCTCTTCTTTCTCCCGTATTAGTCACGATCATAATAAGATACAGTACCCTTTCTCTCCCCCTCTTTCCCCTCTCTCTCCCTCTGTATCATTCTATGAGATTATATTTACTTTTATTATTATAGTTAAACATAAATTCTTATTACATTTCTCGTCGTCGTCTCATTATTATAGTTATATTTTATTTTTTTTTATTATTATTATGTAGGACACGTATATAATAATAATATAAGAGAGAGAGAGAGAGATTGAGAGAGAGAGAGAGAGAGAGAGAGAACGTAAAAATAATGTTTGTTATAATATAATATAAAATATACATACTAATATATAATGGTAATTATGTTACATAACATTTACATTAATGCAAAATGTGTTGATTAGAAAATGGAAGTATGATATATTATATAATAAAGGATCTGTATGTTTGATAATATATATAATACCACATATCATATACTAGGGTATATCATTATAATAATATACGTATATATATAATATATATGAATAAGAGCAGTGTGAGTGAGTCTTATTATATTTTACAATAATAATATTCCCATAAGGATTCATTAATTAGCAATATTCTACAGCTTGCATGTGAATGATATATACATCAGTACAATATTATAGGATATTAGAATCTATATTATATATTATATGTATATCAGACATCAGACTCTTCTCACGCATACATTATTAGTACCGTCTTTTATTCCTTAGAGATTTATATATTATACGTAATACTCTACTATATTTTATATTTTATATCAAAATAAACAAGAGATAAAGAAATATTGAAATATATTTAATGAGAAAAATATAGTCTATTTCTTATTTTAGAACATAATTTTACTGCGCATAAATGTAGTCAAATTAATTTAAAGTTTAGTGTAAAATTTCAACTTCACAAAAAATGCAAGTATTGAAGAGGTGGAATGTTATTTGCTTGTACACTCCATTCGAGTAAAAATGTCCGATTTGTGCTTGTCTGTAAAACAGAAATATCAATACAAAATATTCATTATCCAAGTCCTTATTTATTACTGTAATGTTATTTTAAACTCGATTAGTCCTTATCACTTCACCATGTTGGTATATATTTTATATATATATATATATTTTTTAAAAAAAAATGCCATATTCATGATAATATTTCTAGACAATACTTGCACGTGCTGAGTTCCCGCGCTCTAAGGCTGTTCCCCTTTATGATAATGGTTATGATAATAGTTAGTGTTATTATAAATATTATTATTATATTCTGGAAAAAGCAGTCAGGGTTTTGAATTCTCTCTCTCTCTCCCGTCTGCTTTGCCGTGCCCCGTTTTCTCTTCTATATTTCGATGATTATATTTCTCCTGCTGCATTAAGTTTCAAGTTGATACCAAAAACCCGGCATCGTTCTCCGCCTCGTCTCATGTGCTTGGCTATATAACGTAGCTTGCTGCTTTTGTTATATATTCTAATGTGTATAACATTAAATATATTAGCATGAATTGTAAACGCTCTCATTATTGTTTTGAAAAATTATTTCACATTATATAAAACCATAAATTTTTATTATTATTTTAATATTATTTCTTTTTATTATTATTAAACTTGAATATAATATTTTTTTATTATATAAAATTGTTTTATAATTTAATGAGAAAATGATTGTAAGTTATTTAAAATTGTATATATTTATAATTTTTTTTTGTCCTTATTTTTATGAAAATAATATATTTCATGGTACGTTATTATTTTTTATATTAATGTAAGCTATTGATTAATATTTAATATATTTTTTAATATATACATATATGAAAAATTCTTTATAAATAAGTAACTACCTTTACTTGAATATTTTATTAGTTCCATTATTTATTTTTTTATAAAAAAGGGAGAAATATACAATTTTTTTTTTTAGTATTTTAAGTCAATTCATGTTGCAATATACAGTACAGAATACATTTCTGTTGCTACGAGCTTTTCTCGTTAATAAAAATTGTTCAATAAATAAATTGGTCTTCTCATGCATCTTAACATCTTGTATGTTGGTTAGGGGTGACTTTTTTTTTTTTTTTTTTAAATTGACCCTTGCTACGACAAATCAAGATAAAAAATATAAAAAAGAAAATGAAGGTAGAAAGATTTATATAATATAATCTTGATCTGAAATCTCGTAAGTGGGTTCAACTGTCCTGCTGAAGTTCCGCTTTAAAAGTCAGTAACAGCCAGCGTCTGTTGAGAACATCAGTAGAGAAGCGACAGTGTAAAGTTGCCGCCTCCTCTTTGCTAAGCTGTAGGCGCCGGGTGGTGGCGTCGCCGTCGCTATGGCGCCCCCCTCCCCCTATCCCTTTCTACCCCACCCGGCCGTCACCACGAACAAGTGATCCCCCAATCCCTCCTACTTCTTACCATTCATGAAAACGGTTCAAGAGGAAGAGAGGAAAAAAAAAAAGTCCCTGTGGTCTCTTTGAGAGTCAGCTGATCGTCTTGTGACGTCACGCCCTTGGTAGACAACGTGGCAATAAGACTGATTGTCTCCCGCCGCTTCTGAATAAGTTTCAACACACCTTTTTTTTTCTTTCTTAAGTTGTCTGACAAAAATGTAATGAAAATAAGTTTGTATTTATTATTTACTTTTCCTTACTGTCTTTCTCAATTGCCAGCAGAATTTAAACGTTTAAGCATATTAAAATCAGTGGCAGATAACCCCCCAGGATCCCAAAATACTTTGAAGGGGTATTACCTCCATCCCCGCCGCCCCCCTTTATTTAAGTCTGAGAAACAGATTGCTGGATAGGGCAAAACCCTCCTCAAAAACCGAAAGTTCGATCCGTCCTTGCATGATTATAAATATTATAATGTACATAATTTTTTATTTATATAATTAATATGTTTTTGCTATATATATATATATATATATATATATATATATATATATATATATATAAAATGTATAGGTACACAGGTTTTGTTGTTGTATGTATGGTATACAGTATAATAATATAATTATGTATTTGATAGAACTAAATTGGTACTGTAATAATTCATTATCGTTTATTTATTTAATAGTATAAACAAATTAGTATTAACACAAAAGTTTAGTTTGATTTGCGAGTGAAATTTCTCTAGTGTAACGTGTTGAACAAATTAATGAGGTGTATTTTACGTGACATTTACATGAGAAATGGTTGTAGATAGAATCCATCTGCTTTCAACGGACACCAGCAGCAGCAGACATTCTCATTGTACGTACATATTATACGTATTAGTTAGTAATGAAACAGCGAACCTAACTGGATCTGTATGTGGGAGTTCTCATGTAGCTTTTTGGGAAAGCTAGAAAGACAGAACTAGATTTCTCGCTCTCTTCTTTTCTTGCTATCTGTGTATATGTTAAGTTTGTAGACAGTACCCACCCACCCAACCCACCTTCCCTCTCTCTCTCTCTCTCTCTCTCTCTTCTCTCTCTCTCTCTCTCTCTCTCTCTCTCTCTCTCTCTCTCTCTCTCTCTCTCTCTCTCTCTCTCTCTCTCTCTCTCTCTCTCTCTCTCTCTCTCTCTCTCACACTTTTTCTTTTTACTTGAGCATGTATAAATACTTGGAACCAAAAATATCTTCTTTGCATAAACGTGAATTGTACACTACTTCTTCTACTAACCATAAATACATGTTAGTATGCATATGTGAAATGTGCTGTTAGTACTCTAGTATAGCGAGAGTTCTAAGCATTATTTTTAAGACCTCCCCTAGCAGCTAGTATGTGTGTGTTACAGCTAGAGCGTACACCATGCAGTAGCTTCTGATATATTTATTATTTCAGACTAAATTTAAATTGCTTGTTATAATAATGTTTTTTTTTTTTTTGTATATACGCGCATGATGCTGATGGTATAAGCACATTACTAAAAATGGTTAGGTCTGATTGTGATTATATATTTAAAGTTCAAAAAAATATAATGCGACTAAAATTAATGTTCTTTTATTTAATAATTATTTATATTTTTTCTGTGTTTGTGCCCTGATATTTAATTAATTCTAACAAAAATAATTAATATGATAAAAAATATATTTTTAATTTATTATTGTTTCATTATTTTATTTATTTTTTTTTTTTTTTTTACATCGAATAAAATTTAATTAAAAATATTATAGAAAAATAATGTTTTATATAAAATTATATATTTAACGTATTTTAATATAAAAATTGTACAGTTATAACGTTATATGAAATATATTCAATATAAATCTTTATATATTATTATATATATCTAGCTATATATATTATTCTATATTTTAAATGTATGGTTATATTTTTATTAAATATTTTAAAATAAAGTTTTTATATTCATTTTTCTCACAATACATTTTCCAGTTGTACAATTTTTTGTTTATAACTAAAAGGTTATAAAGCAAGGAATAAATGTAGAAAAAAAATATAAATGTTCTTTTTTTTTTAAGTTATATTTTATGGATATTCAATATTTTACACTGTTCTGGTGTATGAAATGACTTTTTTGTGTCTTTGAAAAGCGCGAGTAGTGTGAGAGATGAGAGGCGGATGGAAGTGGCTCATTCCTGTGGCAGTGCACAATGCGAGAGAGTGCGGCGTTCAAAACTCTCTCTCTCTCTCTTGCTTCTTGTCGTAATTGCAGCATCTTATTGTAACGAGGTCGAGGGTTGCTCAAACGCTGCCAAGGGAGGAAAGGATAGACACCCCTTCCCCACTTCCACCCTCGCACCCAAACCTTCCTCCCACAAAAACGTAATCAACGTTTTCAACCCTCTATACGCTTTTCTCTTAAATTTGTCTAAATGTTTGTAATATTTATATCTATTTTTTTTAAATTAAAATTACTGCAGCGTGTAATTTTAAATTGTAATAACGTAAAAACATAAAGTTTGATATTTTAACCAAATTTTGAAGTTATATTTTCATATAATTTCTCCATCATGATTATGTTGATGATGACAATATGATGATTGTTCTTAAGAAAATACAAGGAGGATGTTTAATGTCATTTGTAATATAATGTTTGTTTAAAATATCAGAAGATTAATTATAAATATTTATTCTAGCAAACATAAGCAAATTTAAATTTAACATACTATACAGTACCATTGCAGGATTGTCTGTAAAAAGACCTCAGGCAAAGTTTTACCCCTTTTACTTAAGAATATATTTTGATATATATAACCAGTATGGTTGATACCCAATTAGTAATTATTTTTAAAGTGAACTCCATAGATTATTACAAGCAAAATGTGACAGATTTCAGAAAAAAACATTCTTAAATTAATGACATTATCTTTTTAGATTGATAGATTCTATATCTTAGACTGGAGAACCTAACACAAATATTTTAAATATACTACATGTATACAATATTATGCTTTTGTCTCTTTTTTTACGGATACTAAATTAATTCCTGTTTCAAAACATTGTATATAAAAATTATAATGATTGTATCAGAAAAAGGTGACATTTTCAATCGTTTTCATTGTATAACTTTATATATTATTACTTTTTTTCAATTCCAACTAGCTTTGGTCGAGTTTCCATGTCAGTTGATAATCCCCCGAGTATACTGCCACCAGTGTGATTTTCCATGCTGTACATATTTGCTATATATATTTATCGAGTTGTTGTTGATTACAAATTTCTATGTGCAACACACCACGATAGGGATTGAAAACGGGTAGGGTGTTGGAAATCGGGGATTAGTGGGAGGTAATCTGTCAAGCGAGGAATGACGTATCTGCACGAGTGCATGGAACAGTAGGCGCCACTGGACCAAACGTGCATGCCCTCCAGCTGCTCGATGTGTTGTTATGTTTTGGTTTCGTGCTAATTTTGAGAAGTTTCTTATTATACTTATATCACTATACGCAAATCTCTCTGATTTCTCTCTCTGTCTCTCTGCATGTATTATAATTGCTTACATTGGCCATAACGTCGATATATATATTTTTTTTCTCCACGCGACGTCTCGGCTTTTGAGTCCATCTCGATATTTGCCTTTGTGATCTGAGGGAACGAAGGAAACTTAAAATAGAATGGTCGTGACAAAAGTTTTGACTTGAAGTAGGACTTTGGGAAGAGATCAAGGTTTCGGTGGATGAACATAAATTTCTGGATAGTAAAATTGCAAAGAATAATAATTTATTATACCTCTCAATTACTTATTTTGTTTTAGTAAAAATAAAGTAACCGTACTGATATTTTTTTATATTAAAATTTTAAATTAGAATACAGAAACTGTGTAATGAAAGTTTTAAAATAAAGTATAGTATTTTTTTAAAAAATATTTATAAAAATTACACTATAACGTTTTTGTTATAATACTATAAATATTTAAATTACAACATATAAACATAGCAATTTATTTTCTTTCCATACTTATTTTTATCTTAAATATGAAATCTAAAAGATTTGCTTTGCAAATTCATAATATCATTAAAATATATTTTATAATTTACATTAAAAAACATTTCTATATTCAATTAACATAGACAGTTATTCAAACTCTTATACGTGTTGTTATGATACAGTAGCTAGCTTATTTGTTATAACAGCAATGAAACATGATAATAAAGATGCAAAACGGTAGCAATGACCCTAAAACACACCCACTGTGTGTGTGTATTACGTATTTAGTATTTATCAACCCAGCCAAAACCATCACAACGATTGCACGAATAATAATAATGATAATAATTATTCTTGGTTGCCAAGCCCTCTTTTTTTTTTATTTATTTTTTTCCATTATTCATGAAAAATAATATATTATATATTTTTTTTTACTTTAGGAATAAATAATAATATACAGAAACCTACCGGCTTTTGTCCAAAATTATAAGAAAAAAATATATCAAATTATTATAATCAACATAAAATATATTCAAATATATTTTATACAACAAAAATAAAAATTAAAGTTGATATATGCAAAAATATAAACAAGTTTGTTTATAAAATATATAATATTGTGTTGTTCAAGGTTACCAGACCTTAAATTTTTTAAAAAAAGAGAATGTATGACGGGAAGTTTGATATTAGTTTTATATTGTATTTACATCATTTTAATTATAGTCCTTTGAATTTATAACATTTCTAGTTTTAATAATAATAAAGAGAGAGGGAGAGACAAAAAAAGTTTTAAGTTTATAACCTTGAATTTTTTTATTTTTTTACTAAAACAAATTACTCTTATTATTTTAATAATCCTTATTATTGAATTAATGAATACTGAGAGTTTTGTGTGTGTTTTTATAATTTTATTTCTCATACCATATGCTGCACGACTATGTAATGTTATAGTATATATTTGATAATAAGGTTATGTACTTACTGACTGGAAACGCCCCATTTTGATCGAATTTTAATATTAGGAATTCAATTCATGTAACATATGATTTTATTTTATTTATTTTTTTATATATAAACAAATTTTAAAGACAAAATCGTGAACTAAAGATGTCAAAACTAAAACTGATTTTCTGATAATAGTTTTCCGCTATATAGCAGTTTAATGAAATCCTCTTATATTTCAATATTAAAATTCAATTATCTGTACTTTAACTTTTGATTCAGATCAATGATAGTTGAAAGCGAAGGAAGGGCTTCAAAGAACTAATACAATCACTGCAATGTCGTCGATGTACCATCTTGAAACTGTCTAGCATAAAATCTTCTTTACTTCGAAGGGCATGCACTTAACAATTTACGTACCCCCAGGGTGTGCATATTCTTTTCCCTCCAAACACATTTTAAACACAGACAATTAAAAATATGATACGGTGGAATGTTGAGTCTTTTGTATAAATTTTATTTGATGATATAATTAATTATTATTATTACAGACAACGTGTGTTTTTATTGCAAATATGTGAAATCGAGTTTATGTAATTGATTTATTTTTACCATGCCAAAATCAAGGTAAAATATACTGACAATCAGACTTTAACCATTTCAACATAAATACATAAGGGAATTAATTTTTAGCATTAATGTGACGTCACACCATATAGATGTTAATATTAAAAGATTCTGTAATTCATACGTAACTCGAGATCCTCCATACGCAAAAGTATTAAAAATATTTCTAATGGTCCATGCTTTATATATGTCCATCAATTAATGCAAAGAAGTGATTTGAGTGTTAATATTCTCCTAATATTGCTTTAATTTTCTTTCTTCTAACATATTTTATTCAACAAAAAACTTGATGCAAAGCATGCATGAATAAAACAATTGAATATTTTATATTAAAATTATATACTTGACCTGAGTGGCATTCTTTCACGTACTAAAGTAAATTTGAGTGGCATTCCTCTACAGCTAAGAAATAAAATAATGATTGTATTATAATATTATATATTATGCATAATGTATATAAAGTATAATTACAATATTTAATTTTTTCTTAGAAACAATATAATATATTATAAGAAATATAATTCTTTATTGTTATTATAATAATAATATATATAATACTATGTAACAATTCTACATTATATTTTTAAATATATAATTACAATCTATGGGATTTATTTTTTTATTGTTGTATTGTTTTATTATAAAATATGAAAATTATATTATGGTGTTACTACAGCATTGTATTATTTTTTTATAATATATTAAATGTTGCATATATAATAGTTAAGACTTTATTGGTCCGGAAATCCTGTTTATTTATTTATAATATATAAAGCTGGTTGCATATATAAATATATATAAGTATGCATGTGTATATATAAGCCAATGTTTACATGCAAGATGAATGGTATAATATATACATATCTAACTAACTACCATTATTTTTTTATTTATTGTGTTTTAAGTGTAAAAAATGCGCCAGTTCGGATGGTTAGGCTTGCAATAAACATTAGTATTACACGTTACATTCGCATATATTTTTTTTATGTATATACGATGCTATCGTCACAATACAAATCAGTACTGTGAAATGTATGGTGAGAAAAGCCAATCGAGTATATACGAATATAATTTTTCAAAGAGACTTAGCACCCTCGTCGCATGCTCATTTTTATTTTATTTTTACTTCTATTGAGCCATAAAAATGCCTCGTTACATCATGCTGTCATGTATATATATAAATACATAGCATATATATTAACAATACAAGGTATTATGTGTTTACTGAGATGAAAATATATTTATTATGTAATACCTTTTTATATCATATTTGTAATCGTTCTAAAAATACTCATCATGGTAGTTGTTTTAAATTTTTAGGCATGCAAAGTGATTTTTTTTTTAAGTTTATAATATTATTGTTGAAATTTCTTTTATTTACTATGTCAAAAGCAACATGTTTAATTGTTAAATGAAGTAATTATGTTCTTATTTGGTGTTTTCATTCATTGGATTTTTTTTTTTTTTTTTTTTTTTTACATAATCCATAACTGCTTATCAAACACTAATTACTTATGAGTTTGAGTTAATGTAAAATATCTATATAGATTTCAACTATTTTTTTTTTCTTTACTTTACAAATATATCTGATGTAAATTAAAAAATATTATAACGCAGTAAACACTCGTTTACGATTTAAAAAAAAAAAACAATATCAGAGTTATCTTGTAAAAAAAATTCTGTCGATTTAAAATAAACAAAGAGAAATCATGATTTACAACAAAACGTTTTATTTAGAACGAACGGATATTTCGTAGTGCGATGTAATTATACATATACATCTCCACCATGTATAAAATATATATGCGAGGAGAAGGTGTAGGAGGCTTCCTCGTCAGTCGACTTGTCACTCGATTGTAGCCGGCGCTAAACACAATGAGATATATTAGAACAATTAGAGCAGCAGCGTTCGCTCGCTAGCTCTGCCTTCAAAAGTACTCAAGCTAACGTATTACCTTTATTAGTTATAATTAAAAGCAATTTATTTCTTCATATATATAAAATTATAAAGCTAATTTTTGTTTCAGTACTCTTCCTAGTCTATAATATTTAATATAAATTATATATTTTTAAAATATTTATTAATAAATTTAATTTATGTAATAGACAATTTTATTAATAAAAACTTCATTGTATAATAAATGATTTATTATTTAAATATAGATGATAAATTGTGTAATAAGTATATTTATTTTTGCTGACTATTTATATGCAGCCCTATTATGTAATTATTATTATATTTTTACTATTCAAGTGTTACACAATATATAAATACTTCGCATTTTCTCTTCTGTATTTCTAAACGATTATAAGTGTATAATATATTTTATAAACAAAAATAATTTATATATATATTATAATTATTATATCCTGGGCATAATTTATGAAATTATATTTATACCAGATCTAAAAATATTGACAATAAATCGAAAGGAAAATCATAAAATTACTTTTAAAATAATAAATATAAAAATACAAAATTTTTAAATAGTATAAGAATTATGCGTAGTAATTTAACCATAATAATTAGGTTGATCAACATTCTTCTTATTGCTGGACATATGTCATGGCTGGGCAAACCATCAAATAAGCTGACATTGAATTGAACAAGCTTGTACATACAATGAGAGGCCACTATAACTAGTGAACATGCAGACATGCAGCAGTCAAGTTGCTGGTCCGTGCTTGCTTGCTCCAGACAACTGGCATAGCAACGCTATAATTATCCGTGCTGTTGCCCGCCATCACTATATCACCACCCCTCTGCCCCTCCCTCCCCCGCCCGACCGCCAGACTACGCGTCATAATCATAATAATCAAAGCTCCCTGCCTGCCAGCCTGCTGCCTACTACCCTAGCTCTCTCCCTTGGTAGGCAGCAACGTAGCAGCGGCGGGAATCAAACTCACGACTATCCATGCATGCCTGCCTTGCTCTCTCTCTCTCTCTCTCTCTCTCCAATTACACCCGGTCAGAGAGAAAGAGAGAGAGAGAGAGTAATGTTAAATCTATATCGTGCGTCATACTCATTGTAATTTAATCAACAATTTCATTATAATTATTTATAATTTAATTAGATTAATGAAATAATTAGTTTTAGGATTTTTTTTATATAACTTTTTTATCTTTAATATGGATTCTAATATAATTGAGAGAGTAAAAAAAAAAATATTCTTTTACTAATTACAATAATTTGATTGTAAATATAATCATATAGAAGGAAGCGTATTATATATTTTTCGTATATAGTATCACGACAGTAATTAGCTATTTCACAAAGTATTCCACGTTTAACAGCAGTTTTCAGCCCCCCTTATCTTTCCTAAAGTAAAACCCTCAGTTCACCTCATTATTCAACATTGTGTCATCACTTTGATAAGAATTACAATACCCCACTGCATCAATGGTTTAGATGTCATACACTTGAAATTCTAGCCACTAAAATCTTCAATTTTTATTTTCGTACCACATTCCATTACAATTTTTCAGTATTTTCTTTCGTCTCATGTGAATTTTTTATATAAATTTATATAATATAATATATAATTTGACTTGAAGCCATTTTTTTGTTATAAATTACGTCATTATTTTACGCTCGATTAGACCTTACCCTTTTTATATATAATATTTTTTTCTTCATATATATATCCTTTTATTCTGGATAATTAAGGATCTCACATTTTTTTTAATAGTTTTTCACGCCAGCTACTCGAAAGTATTGTTCAATCCCCTTATTTTTTTTTCCCTGACATTTTATAAATATAAATATAGAATGAAAAAAATATATATATATTTCGAACTCACGACCAATGTGACAAAGTAAAAAAATATTTAATTGTACTGCCTAAAGGTAAAGAGGAGAGGCTTTTTAGACTGTGGCTTTTGTTTTAATCCCGGATAATGTGTTGAGGGAGAGAGGGTGGGTAATATTCTAAACCTTTTCTGCTACTGCTGAGTTACTCCTCTCGCGCCCCTGTGCCGCCTACTATGTGCCGCCGTCGTCGCGACGCACCACCGAGTGATGGTGCTAATGACAGCAGCCAGTTTGTTGGGGGTGGAGGAGAAGTAGTTAGCATACTGTGGGGAATCCTCTACCGTCTAAAACATATCCCAACCTCGATCAATAATCACTCATAAGAGCTTTTTTTTTTTTTTTTTTTTATTTTATATATATATACTTGGAATTTGGAATACAACAATAGATTTCTTTTTATATATACGAATAAATATATTTGTTTCAATTTATTGTAATATAAAATTAGGTGTAAAATAGAAATTTCTATACTATTTTTTTTTTTTCTATGATGTGCTCAAATATATAGTTTAAAATATTATACATATCGTTTAACTTGTTGACAGTTGTTTTTAAAAAGGTTGTATTTATGACATACAGTTCTATTTTGTCTATGTCACTGGAGTCAACAATTTTGAATTATGTTGACGTCATTTTAATCTTTTCAACTTTAATCTGTCTCAAACGTACAGAGCAGCTACATTATAGTAATTGTTAAAGTTCATCGCAATGAATAATCGCAATTGGAGTATATATAGAGCTATGTTACGTACGTTACGTGCGTCACGAATCTTTACACACTAAGACATTATAGCTGTCGGGTCAACCTATGTAATATTATATTATAATTATTAATGCAGCTTTACTATTGAGTCCAGAAAAGGTGTACTGTATATTTCACCTCAAAATGAGCTAACCACTTAAACACACACCTTTTTGACGCTTAGAAATTAAGTTTAAACGATTAAAAAGTTTCGAGGGATATAGAATGTATACGTATAATAATAGCATAAATTTTAGCCTAACAAAATTTTATTAACATAATTTGATAACATTCATTCTAGTACTAAATATGGTCCACATAAAATCTAGTAAAATCTGTAAATCTAACTGTAAGTCGTTTGTGAATATTTTATGTACAAAGATTTTTCACATTTTTATGCTGAAAGAGTATCATAGATTTAACAAAATTGTTATTATAATTTTATGTAAAATAACATTCACAATATATCCAATAATTTGAAAAGCTTACAGAACTTCTATCAAACCATGATGAAAATCACATTATTTTCATCAACCCCATATTCTATTCAATCTATTCACTTTTAATATTTTTGACCATTTCTAGCTGCCATCCATTCAATTTATTCTTATTATAGAGAAAAAAATACTTTTATTTAAGAACAATATCAAAATTAAGATATTATCTTTTGTATATAAATAAATGTTAACATTATTTAACACAAATTTTGACTTAAAATTTTAATACTACAAAAAATTACGTCACTATAATATATACACGTGTGACACTTGTAAATTCTCAGGTCGCGTCTGGTGCTGTTAGAGGACGAACCACCACGCGCTTCTATCTTACATGCGCGCACCTTATTCCCCACCCCCGTAAGAGAGAGAGAGAGAGACGGGGTAGTAGCTGCTACATGCATCATTGATAACGTCATGAATGCTTGATGCCATGACGCGACGTAAGCACTGCCTGACTGCCTATGTTGCCAGCAAGCTTTAGGGTGGCCATAGCTATATAGCAAGCAAGCTCGCACTACGTTATATGGAACGTTTGCAACCAGATAATATTACCTTGTAGTAGTCACGATGAGCAATAACATAACCCTTTACCACGACATTTTCATTCTGGTAATATACACTTTATACATAACAACTTATATCAGACGATGAAAATTCTTTTATATGTATATATATATATATATATATATATATATATATATATATATATATATATATTATTTAAACCCAACCGAGTTTACCCGCCAAAGGTAAGAAAGAAAATTTTCTGACAATTATAAAATACCGCCAATGTTATGTAGTTCTGTAAGTTGAAAAACTTACTTTTCAATCATCTATATAATATATATACTATATAATATTGATTGTAAGATTTTAGAAACATATGAAAAGCTTTTTGGTTGGATGTTTTCAATTTCTGTAACTATTTAAATTAATAATAAGATAATTTAATTTATCTTAAGACAATTTAATAATCTACTAGCACGCACTGCATGAGAGCAGAATTTCTCCCAAACTTCTAAATTTGATTACTAAAAGGATGACGCTTCAAGTGTTGCCTATCCTGCAGGCGTCTAAATAAATATGGCGCGTAATTTGTTTTTAAAAACTTGCAACATTAAAATGAGACTGTAGAAAGTATATGCACTGTATAAGAATCAACATTAACAGTTTAACACTATTCTCGAACGAAATGACCGATGGCGGCGCTGTCTGCAGAGTGATGACGTCACAAAATGGCGGATGTAATGCGGCTCGAAAGAAATATGGAGTATGAAAAGCAGGTTAATAATTTGATAATGTGCGATTAGAAGCTTACATACAAACGTAAAATTTGACGCACCAGCTGTCAAATTAAATTCAGGGGCTTTACAATATTATTGGAGCCAATCGCACCCCTTTCAGCCTTTTCAGGGGTGTTTTTTTTCCCCCATAGGAAATACGAAAAGTTTTTCCAATGAATATGACCGAGATGTAACAATTTGAAAACTTATAAGAAATTTATGGAGAAAATTTCATACAATAGGTAATTAATTTACACCTCTGAAATAATTAATTAATACAGATTCACTACCACACCCCCGTGGCACCACCTCTACCACGCACACCCCTGGAGTGCTACCCGGCCGTACCCCGTTATTCAGACCTATTAGTATTTTCCACTTTTTTTAATAAACGAGCTAAAATTATAAAACTTAATTTTCAAGGGGTTATCAACCCTCCTGAACTAAGAAATAATTTTAGATTTTCTCCCCGACGCACCCTTGAGTGTTAGATAACTACCCCTAAAACCCATTTCCCTTAAAAATTGTGCTAAAATTATGAAATTAATTTTCAAGGGGTAACCGACCCTCCTAAACTAGGAAATAATTTTAGATTTTCTCCCCGACGCACCCCTGAGGGTGGGAAACTACCCCTAAAATCCACTTTCCTTAAAAATTGTGCTAAAATTATGAAATTAATTTTCAAGAGGTAATTGACCCTGCTGAACTCGGAAATAATTTTAAATTTTCTCCCCGACGCACCCCTGAGGGTGGAGAACTACCCCTAAAATCCACTTTCCTTAAAAATTGTGCTAAAATTATGAAATTTATTTTCAAGGGGTAATCGACCCTACTGAAGTCGGAAATAATTTTAAATTTTCTCCCTGACGCACCCCTGAGGGTGGAGACCTACCCCTAAAATCCACTTTCCTTAAAAATTGTGTTAAAATTATGAAATTAATTTTCAAGAGGTAATTGACCCTCCTGAACTCGGAAATAATTTAAGATTTTCCCCCCGACGCACCCCTGAGGGTGGAGACCTACCCCTAAAATCCACTTTCCTTAAAAATTGTGTTAAAATTATGAAATTAATTTTCAAGAGGTAATTGACCCTCCTGAACTCGGAAATAATTTTAAATTTTCTTCCCGACGCACCCCTGAGGGTGGAAAACTACCCCGAAAATCAATTTTCCTTAAAAAATATGCTAGAATTATGAAATTAATTTTCAAGGGGTAATCGACCCTACTGAAGTCGGAAATAATTTTAGATTTTCTCTCCGACGCAACCCTGAGGGTAAACGGCTACCCACCATATCCTTCTTTCTTAATAATTGAGTTGAAATTGTGAATTAAATTTTTTTCGGGATTTATCGTAATTTTTCATAGAAAAAAAAATATATCAGACTCGCCTCTTTACTTGCAGTATGATGATGGATGTCCACCGTTATAATAATTACATGGCGTGAAGGCTCATGTTGGGGTCTGCACAATGAGGCTATGTGTGACTTTAATTAACAACTGAGGTGTGACCATCAATTCCACATAACTTCTATCACTTTCAGCTCGTCAATGGTCTCAAATCTCTTTCTGAAGCAAAAGGTTTACAAGAAGAGATTTGAGACCAATTGACGAACAGAAAGTGGAGATCAGACGTTGCATGGAATTGGTCACAACTCAGATGTTCGAGGCCATGCACCTACACACATAGCCTCGTTGAGCGGACCAACATGTGCCATCACGCCAATTAACTGTGCTGAACACATTGAGTGAAACCATCATCATACTGCAAGTGAAGAAGTGAGTCTGGGATACTTTTTCTCTGAAAAATTTCGATAAATCCCGAGTAAAAATTTAATTCACAATTTCAACTCGATTATTAAGAAAGAAAGATATGGTGGGTAGCCGTTGACCCTCAGGGTTTCGTCGGGGAAAAAGTCTAAATTTATTTCCGAGTTTCAGAGGGGTTAAGAAATACTTGAAAATTTAATTTTTTTATTTTAACACAATTTTTAAGGAAAATGGATTTTAGGGGTAGGTTTCCACCCTCAGATGTACGTCGGGAAGAAAATCTAAAATTATTTCCGACTTCAGTAGGGTCGATTACCCCTTGAAAATTAATTTCATAATTTTAGCACAATTTTTAAGGAAAATTGATTTTCGGGGTAGTTCTCCACCCTCAGGGGTGCGTCGGGGAGAAAATCTAAAACTATTTCCGAGTTCAGGAAGGTCGATTACTCCTTGAAAATTAATTTCATAATTTTAGCACAATTTTTAAGGAAAATTGTTTTTCGGGGTAGTTCTCCACCCTCAGGGGTGCGTCGTGGAGAAAATCTAAAATTATTTCCAAGTTTTTAGGAGGGTCGATTACACCTTGAAAATTAATTTCATAATTTTATCCCAATCAGTAAGAAAAATTAACAATAATTTAATATCATATGGATCGACATATACATATTATGCATATATACCACGCGCCGCGCGCAAGACTCTATTTAAAGCAAATGACACGGTGTATGGTCACATTTATCTGTTATTTTATTTATTAAGACTATTATTTAACTTTATTATGATAATTAAAAATTTGCAAGTGGCTAATATTATATAATCACGTAAATTAACTCAGGAATGGTATGTTGTTCCTATACTGTTATGAACAGCTAGCCGCATTCTAGTAGTTCACACTTTTGGCCGCTAGAGGGCTGAATTTGGTTGCGTTCGCGAATAGCTTTGTGTACAATATTTTATTTATATAAGCTGTTTTGATTTTTTGATGTTTTTTTTTTTTTTGTATTTTAATACATTATTTTTATAAACTGAGAATCTATAGTTTTATGAATATTACTGTTCTGATTTTCTTTACTGTATATAATATTAATATCACACATATAGACGTATAATATCATGTTAATACTTGTTTTTCAAAAGAAATTCTTATATAGTCTTCTTATTTCATTAATTAATAAACATATACTATGCCTACAAAAACCCATTTATCTTTCTACTTTTTTTTCTCTTCTTCTTTTTATTTTTAGTAAACTTAGGAAGGGAAAAAACATGTTACATTTGAAATGGGCTCTAAACATAAATTATTCAATGTTTGATTTTATTATTTAATGATATTTACAGTACGAGTTTCTTCTTGGCCAGTTATTAAATGTTTTATATTGTATCTACTAGAAAGGCCATTGTGATTAAAATTTGATATCTGGCAATTGCCTCGTCGGTTCTTCGTGTATTATTCATGCGGGCCACAGATATAGTGGCCGGACCCCATGAATTAAAGACAAGCTACTATCGATTGAGACGACCAAGCCAACAAGCAAGCAAAGAGATACCAAACTAAATTATATATAACATAAGAAAAAAAAACGAATGTTATAGTATAGTTGAGTAAGATTAAGAAACTTGAGTACTTACACAGATATTTTATATATTTGTTAAACATTTAAAGTGTTTATATATTATTTTAATGTACTCTTTTATTGACCAATCATTATTTGATTAAGAAAATAAGTTTTATTTATATAGATTGCGTTTTTAAGATAATATTATTTTATTAAGTTGTATAATATAAATAATATTACATTACGTTTTTTTTTTAAATATATAATTTTATTTACCTTTCTTTCAAGTCCATTTATAAATTTGTCAGAAGATAAAATTAATTTTAATTTACCAGAATTACATTGACAATTTACATCAGAACATATTGATAGCTTTCTTATATATAAAAATTATGGTTATAACATAGTTCCATCCTCCAGCTGTGATTTAAGCTTTTCTTTGTAAATTTCTTGATACCAATTTTCCAAATAACTTATTCTTTTTTTCTCTTCCTGTTATTGTTAGTTATAATGTATTTATAAGTTATATTAAAAAATTATTCGTTCCAAAAATAATGTCTAAATAAAAGTGAATATATTCTATTTTTAATCTTTATAAATTTGAACTAAACCATGAATCCGACATATTATGTGCATTGATGGACAATAAAGCTATGTATTTCCAAAACTATTTGTAAATTATTGACTAATATTTCAAATAATTTTCTCTCACCTTGTAAAAAAAAAGTAATTATTAAAAAAACAACAATAAATCTAATTGATAATTAGATGCCTAAATGAATTGTATAATTAGATTGTACTTGATGCTACACACAGGTATCTAATAACTAATAACTGTATTACTTTAACTATTTTAGATCATAGACATTGTTTTAGGTTTACATAATTTGAACATAATATACGTAATTCTGTAATTATACTAAAAAGATAAAAATGTTTTAATTTTTTAAGACTTCGATCACATACCGTTTTTACAAAGTATCTGACGATCACCAATCTAACTCGAGACTCGTTCTTGTGTTGCAGGCGAAACTGCTTGAGTCTTCTCATGCGTGGCTGGGGGCCTCAACGTCTTCAATCACCGGTAAGTTGCCCCTTCCCTCGCTCACCCCTAGACCTTACCTGCATCTAACCCCCGTGTGCGAGATCGTGGTGTGCGAGAATGAGAGTTGCAGCTAACATCGAATGTGAATTTTGTGTACAGTCAATTGCAAAGAAAATTGCACCATCCTACTAAATCAAAGACGTCCTTCTCCGGTGGTCCAGGATGCTAACTTCGCTCACCTGCTGCAATTGTACATTAATTAATTAATCGGGACGACGTCGTTGCAGGGGACCTCAATCGAATAACTATAGTATCACTATATTATAGAGCCGAGTGTTTGGATCAGAATCTCTATAAGGGGTGGTTTGGAAATTTCAAATATATTTTAAATTAAGGGTTGACAAGAAGAGGAATTTACCTTCAAATCCACCGTTGTTCCTTGAGTTGTCTTCAAGCTCTATTTCTTTTTCATTTAGCTGTTGTATATATTTTGATTTCTTTGAATTAACTTTGTAAAAAAAAAAAAAAAAAAAAAAAAAGAAACGTTTTGTTTATTACTATATATAATATGTTTGTTTTTTTGTAACAAATTTTATGCAGAAGGGAAAAACAATAATAAGTCGTTTCCTCGTACAATTAAATGTGTTTTTTTATATTTGTTTTATTATTCAATTTTTACAAAATGTATAAATTATTGTGATATCATTTTGACTTTTAATTGAAAAATTTTGGATTTTTTTTTTTTGTATATTTTGATCAAGAAGGAAATTAAAAAAAAAAAAATAGTAAACTCGTTTGTATATTAATTTTTTTTTATGTGTATATTATAGTCAAAATGATAAATATATAAAAAATGTAAAATATGAAATATTTATAGTTATTTTTTTTTAGCTTTCTGTACATCAAAACAAGAGTTCTCCGAGTTTAAATATATAAAAATTGTTAATGTTTGGCCATTGCTTCATAGTTTGCTGTGCCAAAACTGTCCATTCAGTTATACAATACACTTTATGATTGATAGATACTCGAATGCCAAGATTTTTTAAAGAATAAGTAGACATATTTAAGAAATGTTGAAGTACTTACTAAAATATTATTTGTCCACACTGCCAAAAACTGTATGATAAAACAGAAAAAAACATAAAATTACGAAAATAAAATTAATATTTCAATTTCATGTCATACTGTAAAATATTTAATATCGAAATCGAATGATCCACTAACAATAAGTTGATCTATACTAGGATCCAAAATCCCTAGTTATATTATAAAATATAGGGGACGTTCGTTAATCTAATTTAGAATCTCTCTCGTCCGGAATGTTCAATGTGCCCCTAAGCATCGTATATGTATGAGCAGTCTAGTTAAGTAAAGAAACGAACACACACACATACAATCTCGTATATTATATAATATGTATATTTTCACCGCGCGCGCGGCGGTTGTATGTTAAATTATATTATAACGTGTATAACCCTTATAGTTTTGCTTGATAATTACGAATTGATCACTTTACGAGAGCAGCTTGAGCCCAATGAAGCATATAATGTAAAACAACCAATTTCCCTACAGGTAAGTTTCAATATTTTATAAGGCTTGGAGGTTCAGCCCTGCTATTTTTTTTATTTATTTTTTTTTTATTCCCTCTATTTTTTTTAACCTTTCAATATTTTTATCGTATATATTATATATATTTTTTGGAGGATTTTATTGCGTGTTTATTAATTATTTTCTTTGAACATTTTTTTATTTGTTATTTGCAAACATTTTAAAATAATTGTTAATATTTTTATTTGTAGCATGCTTTCTAGTTGAAATAAATTTTTTCCCTTTTATTAAAAGTGCATGTTAAGACTAAAATAATTAACTATTTTTTTTTCTTTTGCTTTAAAACTTGTATACAATTAGTTAAAGTTAAAATGAATAAAATTTTATAATTAAATTTAAAATTACGTTATACTAAAATAAATTTAATCTAAAATTTATTTTATTTATATAATTAGATAAGAGCTCAGCATAATATTGATTAGTTTGCCTCAAAAAGGTGCTTTTCTGTGGAATAACATTTAGAGCGAGCATTGAGAAGGGGAAATTACGTTGACGGGGACATGTTCCTTGAAAAAAATAATATCAGTTTATAAAGACTTTCCTTATCTGGACCGAGTATCTGTACCAAAATTCACGTCTATGAAAATAGTGTAAAGTTTTATATTTTTGTTGAAGTAACTCATAAAATTTTGATTCAGAAAATCTTAAAATTATAGACGTGACTGCAGTGGTTAGATATACGCAGGGGGCGATTATGATACAGTTATTCAGAAAATTATCCAGGTTTCTCACTATAAATATAGCCGTATCATGGTTAGCGTAAGCCTAATTTAAATGACACTAAACGTGGTAGTGAGATTCGTGGATTCTCGTGAATCGCGCCCATAATGGTCACGATTTACGAACAATTTACACAAAAATATACCTCTATTATACTATATACATATCACATGTTATAATTATAACATCTCACCATAACCATGTTCAGTACGTGTCATTTAGCTTGGCTGACGCTAATTGTGGTAAAGGAAAACCTGCATGGTTATCTTATTTCGCAGAAATTAATTTTAAAAAAAGGCTTACAAACAACAGAAAGTCGACCTTTTTTACCCCATTTTTTTTTCTTTTTTTTTTCTTGAAAATTGAATGAATCAAATTAACGGGAATGCTCTATTGCTCTCCATGGACAACCACCTTGAAACAAGCTTGGACTCTTCAGCTTATTCTTACTGTTGATGCTCTCATTTTCAGCGGTCCCTCGCCGCTCGTCTCTATCAGACGGTGTCACTTCTTTCTCCCGTTCTGGGGGTGCAGAACCATCAAGCCGCTCCCGTTCAGCAGCCCCTATTGCTTGGCGGGCTCTTCAAACATCTAAAAGCGCAAGTTCTCGATGGACTCAGGGTGACCTTTTAGCTGCCTTAGAGTTAGTACGTCGTGGTACTCCCATCAAACCTGCCGCAGAGCAGTGTAACATCCCTGTGATGACCTTATGGCGGCGAACTCGAGCACTCGGCCTCGTCAGTAGCCGGGCGATGGTGCCACCCTCATCTCCTCCAGCGTCTCTCCCTTAAACCTTTTTATTTTTTATACTTAGCTTAGATTTTTTCTCTTTTTGTTTTAATGATTTAACACTGGTTGACTGCCATGATGCTGGAGTTTAGAAGCCGAAAGCGACAACGTGGACACAAGCTTAACTTTTAAAATACAATCTACCACTCGGAGAATAAACTATTTACAAACAAGCATCCATGTACTACAAATTGAATTTTAAAACAAACATTTTATGATAATGTTTTTGGCAAATCAAATAATATGAATTGCTTGAAAGATATCTAACTCAAGAAGAAGAAAATTTAGTTACAGAGCTTTGTTGTGATACTTCAATATTATACCTTATACAATCGACATACCAAGAAATCCATAACATCCATTATAAATTTTGTATAGAAAGTATTACATTACAAAAGTAAGAGAAACAGACTTCACTTTTACTGCTGAACTTGCTAGCTTTCAAGCTTTCGTTAACGGTGTGCGTTTTATACAAAAAACATCATCTAGTACTTCTTGTTTCACTTTACTTTAGTATTTCTATCATACATAATAAGAGCAAACTATATTAATTAACCTTTAATAATATTTATAATGTTTAATTATGACCATTATTTCCTTCGTGTTCCTGTAAATGTGTCATAATATTTGGTGAAGAACGCCTGTATTAATTATTTAGGTAAAAATATATGACGTGTATTAATTGTAACCTATAATTAATATTTTTTTTAATAATATGTACTTTTCATTGCGTGAGAGTAAGAAACAAAATATGAACATATTTTTGCAACATGCTATGAATATTATCAATATATAATATGCCTGAATGACTGATATCCATACAAACTCCTGCATGGCCTTATTAATAACCGAGGAATTTTACAATATTTTATTTATTGTTTGTTTTACCCTTGAGGCAAAATCTTTAAACAATTAATACAAATTATTAATTGATTATTTATTTATTAAAATTATTTGGATGTGTATATTGAAGTAGCTAGATGTTGACTTTTTCTTTTGCATGAATTTATTTACATCACGTTTTCATAGTTTTTGTCACTTTTTTATAAAAATTTAAATTTTGATAGTTAATTTATATAATATGTAACCTGCTTGGTAGTCAGTATAAATTTAGCGTGTCTGTAAACGTCGAACAAAGTTAAGTTAATAATTTACATGCCATGATGCATGTATATATATATGTGCGTGTGTACCGTGTACCAATGTATGGGCGCACATTATAACCCAAACCAATACTTACTATTATTATTAAACGGTGAATAAGAATTTTTATTTCTTTGTTATTTTTTTATACTTATACATAAAACTTGGCATAATATTATAGCGTTATAACTTTAGGTATATAATTTTCTGTTCTTATAAATTCAAGTTTCAACAACTGTTTTGTAATACTTTGTTATTCAATATTATGGTGATACATAGTTACATAATATCTTAAACATAAAAATACATAATATTTTATAATAATATATCTATAGCAATATAATTAAATTTCATAATCAAGTATTTTAAAATTTACCATAGGAAAAACAAAATATATCATTTTATTTAGTACAATATTTATTAAATATATTGCAATGTATTTTTTTTATCACATAATTATTTGAAGGGTATAATGTATATTGAGAACGCTAGATGCAAAAACAGACACTAAACTTGTACTTTCTGATAAAAGAGCTATTTTTGTTATCTGTAAACGTTGAAAATAATATATTTTTATCTTTATTGCATATTTTTAATTAATTATCTGGTGGTATCATTTAATAGACCTAAATTAATGATTATTATTTATTATATTAATTATGATTAATATATTATATATATTTATAATATATATACATGCAGAGTTTATTTCCCCGCGATATAATAATTTATTTGGCCTTTATAATTAAATTTTTTTTTTAATGTAAGTCTGAAAAACGCGAGTCTTTATTTTCTCTTGAAAATGTCACTTTTTAGTTGTTTGCTTCAAAGGTTCACAAAAATAAAGGTTGATCTTCAAAAAGCATAATTTTAATTATCGTTTTACTTCAATTTTACTCCTGGAGTTGTGCTTCTTAATTTTTTGATCGTTAATAATTAATTTCCAGATTTATCCAAAACTGCATTAGATTTTTTATAACTAATAATATTTCTGCATACAAAAATCTTATAACAATTTTTAACTGTCCTGATTTAAATTAACTTACTAAAAAAAATATCTGTGTTTGATTTATTATTATCGATATAGTGGTCGCTGCAAACAAAAAGAAGCTCACACATACCAGTCATTCATGAAGAGTTAATTAACTCAAGACAAAATTTATTTACGAGTTCCTTGGGCAGCGACCAATATCGAATATAATTAAATAATATTTTATTTTTTATGTGTACATAATATCTACATTTCTAACAGAGTTTTATAATTTATGTTTTCAGCAGACAGCTATCAATACCAACTTCAGTCGATGTGGCAGAAGTGTTGGAACACGAATCAGAGTCTGGTTCACAATCTGAGGTTTCGTGAACGCGGGCCGCTTAAGTCCTGGCGTCCCGAGACCATGGCAGAGGCAATTTTCTCAGTTCTCAAGGAGGGACTCTCGCTTTCCCAAGCCGCGCGCAAGTACGACATCCCCTACCCCACCTTTGTGCTCTACGCCAACCGCGTGCACAACATGTTGGGACCTTCCGCCGACGGAGGGGCAGGTGAGACTTTGCTAGGCAAGTGACCTGCTACCACACACGACACATTGCAACCTTTTTGTCTTAAAATGTATAATATATGTGCATTCACATATAACTTATAAATCAACTCGACAATTAATGTAGAGTTTTAAAAAAATGTATAACATTTTTTTACAGAATCTATTATACACCAACGCTCTATTATATGATTTGTTTTATTAATTAAATATGTGCTATCCAATTATTAATTACCGAAAAATAAAAATTAGACTAACTTTTTTTTTTTCAAATATTTAATAGTACATAAATTCCATTAAATTGTCATGGCTGTGTTGTTGTCTGTTTTATATATAAAGAAACACAAATTCTGCTCAATGACCGAACGATGCTAACTTGACGATCTGCTTACAGACCTGCGACCCAAAGGGCGGGGGCGGCCCCAGCGGATCTTGCTAGGTGTGTGGCCGGAGGAGCACATCAGAGGCGTGATCAGGGCAGTCGTGTTTCGAGATCCACAGCACATCAAGGAGGAGGCGCAATCCCTCGCAAGACTGGTGAGAATTAATTAAATCGCACCAAATTAGTGAAATTAGCTAGGTGGAAGACGGTGAATACAATTTAATTGGGGGCGCTTTTTAAAATTGGGTTTGAAACTTTTATACTGTAATTATATAATCGCATGTTGTACCTGTATGCAAATTTATGCATGCACGTTCTTTCCAATATAATATACACTATAGAGGCTTCAAGTGATGTGCTTGCGCTGCGCAACTGTTTGTCGCTAAGGTCCATCTTGCACTTGAAAATGAAGCAAAGTGTTTTTTTTTAACTTTTCTCGGTTATAAATCAAGTAAAAAATCTAAATCTTGAATTATCTACTTTATTTTTCAGTGTGGACCAAAGTTCCGTAAAGGAATTTTTCCTGAAAAATATTGTTCTTAGTGAAAAAACGAATTCACGTTTTTTTACATAGGTTTGGTATAGCGGGTGGGAACACCGAAAAATCAGCTGACTTGAAGCCTTTATATAGTAGATATAGCTTGCGTTTTTCAGACCTTCGGAATCAATGATCTGCATCGGCACAGATCCAGAAGGAAGGGGGAGGGCTCCCCCCCCCCTCCCGGCATTTTAAAATTAACATGGACAGTATACACATTTTCCCTATATTCATTTTTTTATATTAAACGCCTTATTAATATGCTTTTGTTATGCCCCTCTCTGCAAGCATGTACATGCACGTTGCTCAACATATTACTTGCAAGCGAGATGAAGTCGCTGCGAGTGAAAAGGGTATCCTGACGCAAACTGGGAGGGGGAAAAAGGGCTAAGCCATATTAGATCATGTCATCATGTGAATCGATTTTGAAGGCGTTTGCGCGAGCAATGAAGTCCAGCAGTATCACAATTAATATATGGAGCTATTAATGATTAATGTGTCCCGGAGTGAACAACTATGCATAATGCCCAGCTAGGTTCAGAAATCTTGTCAATTATTAAACTAAATTTTCTTTTTCTTTTTTAGTAAAGTTTAGTGGATTACTTAATTAGGCAGGTTGAAATGCATTACAGCAAAAAAAAAAAAAAAAAAAAATACATTTAAAATATATTAAAAATTTTCTGTTATACAAACAGCTATATTATTTTAGCATGTCCACTTGTCAGCACCGTTTCTGACCCTGTTGTTCAACAGTACTGCTTACAGGACCCTCTATCGCAGTCTCCACAAGGTTACTCAAGCAACGGTCCATGTAACGATGGAGGCAGTCGCTCCGAGACCCCCACTCCCGGGTCTGCTGCAGCCGCTGCCGTGGCTGCGGTGGCTCAAGGCCTGCGACAGCAAATGTGTGGCTTGGCAGCGGGCGGAGAGGGAGGCAGTCAGCAGGGCCCAAGTGCAGCCGCCGCGGCAGCAGCACTGGCTAACGCCATCCTGGGAAGAGAGGCTGCCGAGAGCATGCACTCCGCAGCAAGTCTCAACAACAATACTCTCAATGCAATGATGAACAACGGAACAGGAAGAATGGGGGGCCTTGGATTAGGTAACATAGGAGTCAGTGGAATGACTTATAAGCCAGGAATGTTTGCACCACCGAGACCAGAAAATCTTTTTCAAGAAGATATTGAAGATATTGTTAAAAGCCCATTAGATCATGTAGATAGTATGGATGAAAGTGATTCTATTCAACAGGTTAAACCTGAGCCTGCATTAGAAACTTCAGCAGATTAAAAAATAATATAAATATTCTTAATTGTGTCAATGGCCCAGATTTTTTTAATAATAATAAAAAAAAATCACTATACTCCAAAATAATATAAAATCGGTACCCATTTAAAAAGTAAATTTAAAATATTTATAATTCTAATTTTAAAAATTATTATGTAACTTCATTTTGTGTGTATTAATAATTGTTCATTCCTGTTGCTTTGAATAATATGTATAATAATTCAAAATTAAAAATAAATAAATACTTATAATATTGCCATGTATACCCCCTTGATAATAAGGGGCCATTATTACTTTGTGGCTGTGACGTGTACCATTCTAGTAGGCACAATCAAATCTACCACTCTGTTAAGTTACTGTAAAGAAGAAATAAGCACACAGCAATTATAGTAAAACTTTGTTTATAAACAACTTAATATAATCTATGTCTAAAACAAATTATGATTCAAGGGTTTTTATGTCTATAAAATATATAAAACTATAATTAATAAACCCTTCAATAATTTAAAATGTAAATTAATTATCAAAGATTCATGTACAATAATAATTATATGTTCCATACTCTACAGTTTATTATCTTTTTGCAACCTTTTTTTACTATTTTTTTTTTCTTCCCTTTAAAATGGAATCTCCAGACATACATACAATGCTAAAAATATTTATTATTCATACCTCTGTAAGTATGTAGTCTAAAATTTGCTTTTGCTACTGCAGAAGAAAGTACCTTTCAAGTCATTAAAATTATAAGTTCATATAATATATTGAAATATCATGTTAATCTGGGTCTGTTTGTAACTGCACAATAATTACACCTGATTTTAAATTTTTTGTTACTTTTATTATTCTGAATTGATTGTGCATTATGAACAGAACTTAAGTTAACTTAACACACCACTTTCATTACTATTCTATTATCTCCAGATTTTAACAATACTTTTTATTTTCAGAACTTTAAATTTTCTTAAAATACCATATTGTATTTTTGACAGCACCAAATATAGCATTTGAATTGTCTGGTACTGAACTTTTATCAACTTTGTAGCAATCCAATATTCTGGTTTTAGAGCTTATTTAAAATAAATTTTAATAGGCGTTTCAGAATGCATGCCCTATAATTATAACAAAAATGAAATATAGTATTACAGACTTTTTTTTTTTTTCTTTTTTAATTTAGTAAATGTTGCAAACTATCTATAATATTATAACGTAATAATAAACTCTCATATTAATCAAATTGATTGAGATCTGATGTAATACTAATACTTGACAGTTATGTAATTAATTATTGTTAGACCAACACATGTGCATCCTTGTAGCATCTACGTAATAGTAAGAAAGGAAGAAAAAAAAAACTTTTTATAAATGTGCTAAAAGTACCAATTGTTAATTAATAACATCATAAGCCTTCCTGCCATGGGGGTATGCCAATGATTTGTATAATAATAACAAAATTAATGGAGTGAAGTGATAAAAAAAATATATATTTTAAGTGGCCTTGCATTTTAGACACAAAATATATACTTTAATTCTGTTTGCTAAATCTGTCAAGAAGACAAAAAAAAATTCTAATAACCAAAAATATTAGTAATATTCTTGATAAATAAATTTTTGCATCTAAAAAGAAAAAAAAAGTTAAAAAATATGTGTAAAAAAATGTATAATGCATTAGACATAGCATTTTCTTAAAATTATCAAAATGTGCCTCCATTGCAAAAAAAATAAATGTAAAATATTCATAGTAATGTTAAATGGCGCAATATGTTCATGATTTAATTATTCTTGGCTTAAATGTGTTCAAAACAAACTTTAAAAAAATATGATTACTATATATAAACAAACAAAAAAAGTGCCTTCAAAATGTTTAAGCAAATTTCTCTTTCTATTTAGACCACTCTGATGTAATCAGGTATTTTTTAACTTATAAACAATTTTAATATAAATAATTGAGCCACTCATTTTCTTGGTTATACTTAAACAGCAACCCCAAACCATGGCACATAATCGCTGATACCATTAGTGAACCAAAATAATGAAGAATCCAGAGGGGAAAAAAAAGAGGACATGATCTAATGGTTCAATAGTCCTGGATTGAATGAGGGGGCTACCTTATAAATCTCCTTTACAAAATTTTAAATATGAAAATAAATAATACATGCTTAATTTTTACCCTTATTACACATGGAGGAAATATAATAATTTATCCATGCTTATTACATGATGCTATTTTATCATGCCTTTTTACAATAAGGCGCTGCTTCTCTATTTATTTATTTTTATTTTTTATTTTTTTGTTGTAATTTTTTATAAATGCCAACTTTTTTCAATCCATTACTTCTCTAAAATGTTAAATATTACTTAAGGGTAAGGTAACGCCACCAATGTTAAATTTTCCACTCTCATTTGTTCTTCCGAAAATATTTCAAAATATTCTCCTCTATGTCGTTCATTAGCTCTTAAAATATCGTCAATACAAATACGATCTAGTTTCCGAGTTACGTGTATTGAAACTAAACCCATTTATTGAACAAGCATACGCTGCATTTCAGTGACATTAGAAAAATTCTATAATCCAATTGTCCGATTTTTAAAAAAAACTAGAAACAAACTTAATGCACTAGGACAAACCTTCACAGCAAAAAAAAAAAGACAATTATGAGAGTGGGAGCGACGTAAATTGATAATAACTGCACGATTTTTGACACTCGCACGTCTCACACACCCCTTTTTGGTCGGCCATTAAACAACTGGCGAATGAAACAGGCTGACTAATGAACCAAAACAACGCTTATAATCCACTCACATAAAGTAAAAACTTTCCAAAAATGTTTTATAGTAATGAAAAAAAAGTTTTATAAATAAAACAACCATAACAGTTATTATTTAACTCATTATTTATAAATAAATTGAATATAAAACTGCCGTGACTTGCGTGGTATCTTTAGAGTGGGACAATTTGAATATTGATATAGAGGCGCTGCGATCGCGGCACAACTCTGGCGTTCCCTTTCCCTTAATTTATATAATGGGACCTCTAAATATCAACTCAACCAAACGACCGACTAACAAATGTTGCTGATCAAAAGAGACCGCAAGTAATTTTTTATATGGATTGTTATCATTGAAAACAAGATAAAATATTACAATGGATTGCTTCTCTTTTTGATTTGAAACATAAACTGTGCATGACCATGTTACATAATATAAAGTTATAGACACCATATTGAGTGTATATTGCTTATGTTGCTATAAAAAATGCCTACAAAAAGGCTAATATTAATTAATTTAAAACGTGACATATTCTAGATCCTAATATTGTAATAAATTGTGTTATATTATGCTCTCCATGCTCTTGCTTATTAGCTACAACAACAATATATATTTATTCAATAGGTTATAAATGTAGTTATAAAAAACTAGATATCTCCAAGCAAGGAAAAAAAATATTAATTAAAAATAAACAATATTAAATAGAACCAACCGATCTGACTATATTACTAGTACAATAAATAGAAAATACAACTGTAACTGTACATACACTGTTTGCATAAATTAATTTATTTTAAGAAGAAGAAAAAATTGACTAATTGTCAATATACAATCACATGCTGCTCGGTACAAATAATCACTGTTTTTAATTTCATTATTCAATTCATATAGTACAAAATTGAAAAAAAAAAAAAAAAAAAAATGCTTTGCCGATGTTTAATCTAAGAGAATTAAAATATTGTAAAAGGTCATTTCATGGATTGTTTCTTTAATTTTATATAGTTTAAGAATTAGTAAATTGCACAAATATATTCAACATTCACTGTATTATTTATAAAGCCAGTACTTTTTAAAAGAATAAAAATAAATTTACTATCCAAACGAGAAGTTTAAAAGGTTTGGATTTAATAAAAAAAAAATTATATTATTTTTTATAGTGATAATATTGCATACCTTGATACATCATAGTGGTATTTAAGTGCCAAAGAATTACAAACATTTAGTGTTCCGATTATTTGCAAAGCAAAGATCAATGGATAGCAATTATGCCACGGAGAGGATAGAGATTTGTACATTACTGAACGCCACAACAGATTAGAACGGTGTCTCAAATATCAACAATGGAGAATTAAATGTAAAAAGGAAAGGTCGGCAAATGTTTTCACTTTCTGTTTAAGTCGGTTATAATCCTATGTTTTAAATTAGTAAGAAAAGGTATATGTACATTAAATGTAACACAGAAAATTGTTTCATACAATCAATTTGCATTTTATGTTGTTCTCTGAAAATGTAAAATATAAATATATATATATATATATAAAAAAGTATGAAAAGTGTGTGGATAGATAGAGTAAATTATTTAGTGTAATTTATATAAATATAAAATAATTAGTGTTCATAAGAACACAAAAATGAATAATTTAATATAAAAAAAAATTTAAGATTGAATTCGATTTTTTTCTTCCCTGTGCTGATTTGACATCAGTACAAAACTTAATTTATAAAGAAAGAAAAAAAGAAAAAAGTGATAATAATATATTGCTATTATCTGAATAATTTCTTTGTCCTACCATCATTTTAAAAAAAAAAAAAAATTCAACTGTATTCAATGTAAAGAATTTTTTGTGATCTTTAAGTTTGCTATGTGTAATGGTGTACTCAATAAAACTATAGTTATGAAAGCTATAAAAAAATGTATTTTTTTTTAATTACAAAATTTGTTACAGAATACTTGCCGTAAGTGACAAGCCTTCTACACATAATTATAAGTTCATCGTTTTAGCTCTTACATCCCATAAACATATAGATGAGTTAGTTTAGTTTAGCCTACAGCTAGGTAACATATCACTAAGAAATCATTCAGTGCTTAAGATGGAACTAAAGCATTAATAGTAGTGTTACTAGCAAATTATTTGTCAATAACGACCAACTTTCTTTTACAGTTTTTATAAACATTACGCACAAGATTTGGTTTTCCTTTCAAATAAAAATTAATGTTTAGCAAGTACACAGGGAGAATCTGATGTGCATCAAAATAAATAAGAACAATTTGACGTCGTCATAAGAGGGCCTTTTATAATTCTTATAATAACAGGTGGAAATTCTTTCATACATGCAAATTTTTTAATTTCGTTAATAAGCTAAGTTACTGTACTTGGCATTTTTAAATATTTATAATTAACATCACTATTTATTTTCCTAACCACACAAAATTGTCAAAGCAAAATATACAATAATTATAGATATGTAGAATTACCTTAATTATAAATAATTACAAACCTGTACCTGCCTTAATTGACTATTTATGATAAATTCATAACAAAATAATGCTGTGTTATTAGTTTTGTTTCTTCTTAGAATTAAAATTTACATACTTAAATATGCAAAAAAATATTAGATATGGTACTAGTTTTTTAAAATCAAATTAAGTAGTTAGTGTTTTAATATGATGGAAAGGATAGCATAGAACTTGAGCAGACACAAAGAGTGAGAAAATATAAAAGTTAAGGATTCAAGCTCGTGGTTCAATATTTATAGAAAACACCGACGTTATAAACAACTGCAGTCCAGAGTGCACAAAAGGCAGCTTGCTCACCTCACGGTTGGGGCTTGGGGGCGGGAGCAGCACCAGGATTGGGCAGTTGCGTGGGGGCCAGCTTGCTCATGGTCACCACCCACTCATGCTGGAGCAGCTGCTTGAGTGGTAGCCGAAGACTAGGCTCACGCTGCAAAAGCTGCAAAAAAATAGGCTGCGTTAATGCAACTATCGAAACTTAACTAGTAGAAAGCAAGACAAATATGGGAGTAACAGTAAATAATATCATATAATAATTTCACAATTTATTATAAATGTTAGCTTAATTAAGCCCAGTGTACAGTAAAATAGAATTAATACAATTAGTGCAGTTTTGTGAATCTTTAAGAGTTTAGACAAGAGAACAAAATGCTCAAAAAAGTTAAAAAATGTTTGATTCAAAATAATCTAGCTTGACCCCCAGTATACTCAGAATTCCTTTTAACACCCTTTGCTAATAAAAGACACACTCACCCTGCTGATGAGGTCCCTAGCCCCAGGGGAGACATGAGGAGGGAAGCGGAGGGTGCCTTGCAGGATACGCTCATAGGTAGCATCATAGTCCTTAGCTTCAAAGGGTGGCTTGCCCACGAGGAACTCGTAGCAGAGGATGCCGACACTCCAGAGGTCCACCTTCTCGTCATGAGGGTCTCCAGCTACCATTTCGGGTGGCAGGTAGTCCAGCGTGCCACACAGCGTCTCTCGTCTGCACGCACACAACTTGGTTAGAAATTAAATCAAAACAGTGAAAAATGTTTGCTATAATTGAATTGAATTGAGTATATTTATTAGATTACCTAACTAACAAAATATAATTTCAACTGGTGTCGAGAATGGTGAAAGAGAATAAAATACAGTAAATGTTAATAAATTCAATAGCACATAGGACATGCCTTTCACTGTATGTTCTTAATAATGAAAATTTGGCTGTGAGATTTACACTTAAAGAAACATGTACCTGGAGGAAGGAGCGTGGACAGACCATCCGAAATCTGCGATTTTGAGAGTATTATTGACGCCGAGCAGCAGGTTCTCTGGCTTGATGTCGCGGTGGATCACGTTCTTGGAGTGGCAGTACTGCAGGGCGTCAGCTAGCTGAGAGATGTACCGAGCAGTCCTGCACAATATCAGATGTCACAACAAGGTAGTAGACAAGGGTTCACGCGAGTTCAGGAAGGCAAATATAATTATGCAACAACATAACAATACATTTTTTTTTCCGGCAAGAATGATACCAATGCATTCAGAGTAAAAAATAATAAGTAAAAAAAAAAGTAGTGTAACTGAAAAAAGTAACAGGGGGAAAAAAACATTGATAAAAATAAATTGTAAAAAAAAGCAATATACTTTCGATTTTATGAAGTCTCAAGGGACCTAAAAAAACATGAATTCATAGAATCAAACTTCACAAAATCTAAAGTTTACTGTATCATGATTTATTTCCAGCTGCAATTAAATATCCTATTCGCAAGAAAATAATTTATTAATTATCAAATAATGATAAAATTATTTCCTGAGATAGTCACTAATGGTTGAGATCATGTAATACTCAGAGCTCGGAGAACTCACGTGGGCTCGGAGAAGCGTTTCTCCACCTGCTCCCTCATGTACTTGTAGAGCTCGCCACCAGGTGCATACTCCAAGATGAGGTAGACGCGAGACTCATCGTGGAAGTAGCCGTACATACGTAGGATGTTGGGGTGTCTGCATCACAATCAAACAATGTCAGCTAATATTCAAGCAAATATAAAGCTAGTAATCCACTCAATTTTGTTTGCATCTTGAATTACAATAGTTCACACTTTAAAAAATAATAATAATAAATAAGTAATAAGTTATAAAGATTTTAAATTTACATTAACTACAGAAAACTTGACTTATTTTAATTACAGATTACAGTAAAAATTTAAGCAGTATAAACCTCTATTAACAAGCTCAACGCAGACAGCATACCTGAGGTGGGACTGGATCTCAATCTCCCTCTTGAGCTGGTGGTCCACCTTGGCCTCCTTAATGTTCTGCTTGAAAAGCACCTTGAGCGCCACAATGAAGTGCGAGCTCTTCTCGCGTGCTAGGTACACCTGGCCGAACTTGCCCCGGCCGAGACCACGACCAATGTCAAAGTTCTCCAGCTTCCAGCGCTTCCTACAAAACACAATACCTGCATTAAACAAGCTTCACACTATAATAACTGGTAACACTTTTAAAAAAAATTTTGGACTGCATATGTACATGACATCTAGATGATATCTGGTTTAATTTTGAAGCTATAAAGGGTCTTAAACATACAAAATAAACAAATAAGGAGAATTGATATATATATATATATATATATATATATATATATATATATATATATATATATATATATATATATACTGTATGTATATATATAAAAAAAATGAAAAAAATGGTTATCTAAGCAGAATTTCAGGCTTTCTAAGTACTTGGTGTAAAATTTTGGTATGTAAAACTATAATTGCTGTGCATATTGAATACATTTTCAATACATACAAGTAACAGAAGTATTAAAATATTACAAAGACTTCAAAACAGAGCTATGAAAATTATACTGGGTTGTAAAAAAATAACTCATATCATTATTGGGGGCATACATGACCAAAATGTGTCAATTGCCCCAAAATACCAACCAGCCAACCATCATATTTTATTATCTTGATGTTAGAAACTTTGCAATGGCTAAATGTTAAACAAAGGTATGATCTAAAAACACTTTTCTTTTCTTTTCCTTTTTCCCCAATATTATTCATGATAAATTTCCAATACATTTTAAAAACGAACTTGTTAAAAACAATGAAATGTATGCTTAATTATAACACAAGAGGATGTAATAATTTCTTCAGAAAATGTGTGAACAAGAAAGGATCTTTAGGATCAATATATATTTGTAGTAAAAAAATTGTTTAATGAATTACCACAAAATATAAAAATATGTCATAATAAAAAAGTGTTTAAGAGATTATGACATGTACTGTATTGAATTTGTAAAGGAAAAGTTTCCCTACTGCAAATAATTATGCAGGGAAAGAAATATATTGTAACTCATGTATATTTTTTATTTTGATAATTCAGTAAAATTATTCTTAATAATATTAATTTGTTTGTACTGTAGGCATAGAGAGTAAGATCAAATTGTTTCGTGTTGTTTAAAAAAAAAATATATGTTAACTATTGTTACTAATATAGTACATAAAAAAACAAAAAAACTAGGCAACTTATATATATAATATATATATTTATATTTCGAAGAAAGTTGTTGTAGAGAGAAAACATGCAGCTCACCCTCCTGCACTCTGCTGATCGGATTCCTCTCCTATTCCAGAGTCATTCTTGCTATTTTTCTGAGGTCTAGCAACCCGCGCCTGGGCAGCTGCAGGCTGCTGGGCGGGAGCATTTTGTTGCTGCTGCTGCGGTGCCACCGGAGGAGCCACCCTTTGTTGTTCAGCTTGCTGCTGTGGTTGTTGAACCTTCTGCTGCTGCTGCATTGCCTGTTGTTCTTGTACTTGCTGTTGTACTGCAAGCTGTGCTACTTTGTGTTCCACTTTCTGTTGGTCTCCCAGCACTGACGACTGTGGCTTGCTCGTCTGCAGTTTTAAGTTAGGCTTGGTGTTGCTGACTGATTTAGGGTGGCTACTGGACGAGTACGGCTTGGGAATGTGGGACGAGGACGCTACCTTGGTAGATGTTTGCAGAGGGGGTGCGAGTTTAGCTTGCACGGATGCTGAAATCTTAGCTTGATAGGGGGCCAGTATTTTAGAGGCAGGTTCTTCTTTAGGTTTAACAGAAGCTGAGGTAATTTTAGTTACCCCCAAGTCAGGTTTTGGTGGCCCCGGGATCACCCTGTAATAAGTAAAGGAGCAAGTTAGTAATTATTTCATACAATTTAATGTTTGGCGTAGCTCATTATTGTATACTGTATTAATAAAACCACATTATTATTAAAGGTGAACTGAAGGGATTGCTTTTTTTTCCCTTTAGGGAACCTTATATTACCTATCCCATCCCTCTGCACTAATTTTTTCATGGCAGATACTTATTGTGCTGCTGTAGGACAATTAGTGAAAAAGTGAAGTTGTGACGTATCAGCGACGGTTGGTTGACTTAAAACTCGCCGCCGTGAAAAAACACACGAGCGACCGCGAGCGACCGCGGAAACTGCCGAAGGAGCGGCGATCGGCTCGCGATCGCCACTCTCTCGGCAGTTTCCGCGGTCGCTCGTGTGTTTTTTCACGGCGGCGAGTTTTAAGTCAACCAACCGTCGCTGATACGTCACAACTTCACTTTTTCACTAATTGTCCTACAGCAGCACAATAAGTATCTGCCATGAAAAAATTAGTGCAGAGGGATGGGATAGGTAATATAAGGTTCCCTAAAGGGGAAAAAAAGCAATCCCTTCAGTTCACCTTTAACATCCAGAGGGATCGCTAGAAGCAAGGGGGGAAAAAAGAAGAAAAAAATATACATGTATGCAATTGAATGAAATTTTACAATTAAAATTAACAGTACTCCGATATCACATGCATCCTCTTTGTATGACATTTGTGGAATCATTAGAGGTATGTGTCTATGTCTATGTCTATGATCTCAATAGACCACTTGCAATACTATGTTGTACCAAAAAGTAAACAAACTCATCCACCCAGTGTATTGTTGTTGTTGATTATGTGTGTCAATTTCGCTTATACATTGGACCTTATGGAAATTTTACGATTTTCACATACAGATTTCAATATATGACAAATGTAGAATTGTAAAAATGAATATATCACTGATGAAATCTGTGTGTGAAAATCGTAAAATTCCCATAAGGTCCAATGTATAAGCAAAATTGACATACATATAATCAACAACAGCAATACACTGGGTGGATGAGTTTCTTTACTTTTAGTTTTACAAGTGGACTATTAAACCTAAAATACGAGCTTTTTCTAGAAGTCGCAAAACCAGTAACGCTCTCTCTGATTGGCCGTGACGTCACCATCACACATCCCCTCCACTTACATACCCTGGCTCTGTCAGGGTTAAAAGTTGCGACTTTGGAGTTGCGACTTCTGTTTAGAAGTAAAGCAAAAAGCTCGTATTTTCAGCATTAGAAAAAGCTGCTCTCTCCCATCTTTTCCCGTGCCACACACAGCTTGCGACTCCTCACCCAAAGCTAGTTTGTTTCGCTCTTGTTGGCCCTGTTTTGGGCTAGCTATCTTATGTATGTACCACGTAGTATGCATATATGTATGTATGATATGCATATTATACTTATGCCACATATATACCGGGTGTATATGTATATATCAATATCATTATGCATATATGCAATACAAAATTATCACCAGTTGGAATAAAATACAATTATACTGCTGATGTGACAAACGTGCAGAAGAAGTAATAAGAAATTAAAGTAATGTACAGTATGCATACCTAGCAACACTTGGCGGCTTCACCACAGTCACACCTTGGGCACCTTGTGACGAGTCCATGCTGCGACCAGTTGTTCGAACCATCCTGTGACCTAAAGGACCGGAATTCACAATCACAGTGGTACCTATAGTCCTCCTCTGCTGTTTGTGTGAGTCTGTTGTAACTCCTGCTGAGTTTTGAATTCCAGTAACAGGAGCAGCTTGCCCTGCTTGCCCCGGCACATTGCTGGAGGAAGAAGTCAGGTTGACAGTAGCTTTTACAGGCCCTTCGGTTACAACCTTAACCGTTCCGACTGTTGCAGTACGCACGGATGTGCCCATTCTTAATCTATTTTCTTTACCACGAATCATTTTAGTCTTAATAATAAGAATTTTGCAACTTTTTTAATACTTTGGCCAGGCCACTGAAAGGACCTTGATTGCTTGCGAGTACCCAATACTGAGAATTTGTTTTCTGAAAGCAAATACACATAAAATAATTCATATATGTGTTTAAATTACCCACTTTGAAGTATTTTATTACTTGTGAACATTATTTTTTACAAAATTTACCTTTTTTCCGAGATATTTAGCTAAATTCTGGACCGATGACCGTTGAAACTTCAAAATATTAAAGGGCGCGAACTAATCGAGTTTCTAAAATATTCGATTCGATTGTACAATTCGATTTTTTTTTCCAGAAAGTGCTGCGCTCTATAAATTTTTTCCAAACTATTTAGAAATAAAATATGCGGGAAATTAAGAAAACAAATTTTAAATAATTTTATTTGCAATCGGCGGTACGTGAAGTCCCTACTATGCTACTATACAATCTTTCAAGCGATAGTTTACGTCTGGTCTATGTAATCTTCCATGAATTCCACGCCTGCATGCTTAATATGTGGGAGATATATGTGGCGCGCAGTGCGCTTGACCGGGCCGGTATAATTAATACAATGACGGGCAGATCGAGGGTCGGTGTGGCCAGGGCCGCTAGGCCGCAAATGCTGCCCGGGCCCCAGCTGTGGCGGGCCCCAAGGGCCTTTGCAAAATGAAAATACGAAAGAAGAAAAAGAAAGAAAAGAACGGCAAAGTAAAAATATTGAAAATAATTTAACTTCTTTGCAGACAATTTAAAAAAATTGGCGTAATATTTTTTTCTGTGTTAATTTTTTTTTTCTTACACCATTAATGATTAACTTACAAATATGTGCGGGCCCGGGGCCCCTGGCGGATAGACAGCTAATTTTTTTACTAAATATAATAAGGGTATTGCTAGAGTGTTCTTAATATATAATTGATGTGTCAATTCACTCTCTCATGAACTCTGAAAAATTAGCAAACCTTCCGTATTATACTTAATAATGCAGAGAGCAAATCCAAAGTCAGACTGAACGCGGCATGGGGCCTTAACTGTCAAAACCCTTCGATTCTCAAAAGAAAGTTTGTGGATTGGTAGCTCATCTCGTACCACCAACGAACTTTCTTCGAGTAAATTGAGGAGTTTTGTCAGGCAATTAAGGCCTCATGTTAAATGCCATGATACGTTCTCTCTGACTTTGGAATTTTTTCCTGGAGAACCATAAATATGACCAATTCTATGGAACGTACACTTTTAACCTTTTTTTTTCTTTATCTTTTTAACTTCAGTTCCAGATGGAGGAGCGCGCGCTAATTCGAACTATTTTTAGCAATAAAAATAATTACTAATTCAAAGCATTAATAAGTCAAATTGAGTTGGCATTGCTTTTTCCTGTAAAAATAAAATAATACATTAAACAAATTCTGCTGAAAAGTAAGATTGCTGCGGGTTATTGTGCACTACAGAAATGCAGTTGAGCAGTTGAATCCACAAAACAATAAAAAAAAATGTATATTAATAAAAAGGTGATTTGATTACATGTCAACTTTTCACACTAAGACCACGTGACTTCCAAAATATTCGTCATGCTACTTTTCATTTAAAAAAATTATAAGAAAAATTAAATACAAATGCTTTTGTGAATGAAATTATTCAAATTATTGACAGTATATTATATATATATTATATCGTAGCACATGTCAGTAGAAATTCATCCTGGCAGTTGACATTAATTGAAAAACGCCAAGAGGCTTTCTGAATAATATTAATTATTAATATTTCATGATTTTTTATCGAAACTTAAATTTTAAGTAATTTTTTAATGCATTTTTAACAAAATTGTTTTGTGAATGAAATTTTTGACAGTATATCGTAGCACTTACATGTCAGTAGAAAATCATCCTGACAGTTTGACGTTAATTGAAAAACGCCAAGAGGCTTTCTGAATAATATTTAATGATTTCTTATCGAAACTTGAATTTTAAGTAATTTTTTAATACTTTTTTAACAAAAGTGTTTTGTGAATGAAATTTTTGACAGTATATATCGTAGCATATGTCAGTAGAAAATCATCCTGGCAGTTTGACATTAATTGAAAAACGCCAAGAGGCTTTCTGACTAATATATATTTCATAATTTTTTATCGAAACTTGGATTTCAAGTAATTTTTTGATACTTAATTTTTTAACCAAAATGTTTTGTGACTGAAATGAATGACAGCTAGTACATCGTTTAGCACATGTCAGTAGAAAATCATCCTGGCAGTTTAATTGAAAAACGCCAAGAGGCTTTCTGAATAATATAATACTATTTTTCATAAAAAGACACGACCCTTTTTCAATTTTTTTTTTTTCACCTCCGGCGAGGTTCCCCTCCCCCCCTCCTTCCCCCCACGCTGCAAGGACGAAGGGCCCATTCACGGCCCGGCCGGGCCTTTTGCAGCCACACCGACCTGGGTACGGGTCTCGATCGTCAAATCACTGAAGTCAAGCAACGCCGAGCATGATTAGTAGTTGGATGGATGACCATTTCCAACAAAAAACACGTTTCCCACCCAGGGGTAAATCATTGCGCTTTTCCACTATCATGTGGTTCTCTCGTAGCTGGCTTTGAACTATTGCAGTTCCGGTTCATTGCCAATATCTGTAGCGTCTAGCGTCCATTCTGGCTGAGGTTTCCACGTTTCCCTCAGTCGCAGGCAAATGCCGATATGGATTGCAAGGCCGTAGCCGCCCCCGTTCCGGAAGAGCCCGTGAAACGCTCAAGTTATCTAGAGTTCAAATTCGGAAGGTTCCGGTTTTAAAGTATATTAAGCATGTAAATACTAAGTAGAAATACGTACTGTATACCCGATATAGGGTTTAATTGATAAAAAGAGAAAAGAAAACAAAAATAAATAAAAATAATAAAAATACACTATATATATATGTTGGCATCCGGACGCGAATTCGCTTCGGACGCGAGATTTTTGTTCCCAACGCTTTGGGATCATTCAAAAATTCCAAGAAGCGAAATTCGCGTTCGGAGCATCGTAATTTTGATCCCAACGCGTTGGGCACTTCAGCAAAATTCACAACGCGTTGGGATCAAAATTATTTGATCACAATGCGTTCCGGAACAAAAGAGAATGATCCCAACGCGTTGTGAACAATGTGAAAAACGTCCAACGCGTTCGGAACAAAATTAAGATGTTTTTTAATGATTTCCATGACGCGAAATTGATGGCAAGAAAGTCAAACTCATTGAAATTTGAAATAGGACGAATAATTAATTAGACTGCTAATTAATTGTGCCCAATCACGTGGTGAAACGGATAAATCATGCACGTACACTTTACTGAGAGATAATATTATCAGCATGAACCAATGTACAAATCAGGTGTGGGTTACAATGCGCTACCTGTGACGTCATCTTGACCGTTGATAAATTGATTTTGTACTTGGGGCGGAGAGGAACAATCGTCAGTCTGCAAAATTCTCCAAGCATGGACGAACGTAAAAAGTCTGACGTGGTGGAGCCGCAGACCCGTAAGTGCGCTACACAGTTCTCTCTGTCCCTTTGTCCGAACTGTAATTTTGCAATCAAGTATTGATACTATGAGTATTTGAGCCACTTTGGTCTAAAATTTTCTGTTTTTTTTTTTTTTTTCTGCTTTTTATGTGGGAAGGAAACTATAGCCTATATGCATATATAAGAAAATTTATCTATGATAGATATAATTGTTAAAAAAATATTGTAGAGAACACATGATTATGATTAAAGCTAAGTGCGCACCACAGAAAAAAAAAAAAAAAGAGAAAGAAAGAAAAATCGAGTTATAGCATTAGTTAGAATGGTATAGAACTGAAATTCAATAAATTTTATCGTATATATTATAGGTCCCCCCCCTCCCCCCCCCCCCCCCCCCAGATTCGTCGCTTAACATGTAGACTTAACCTAACAAAGACTATGTCGCAAAAATAAATACAAGTAAGCCGCCAGTCTCGGGTCGCCGTATGTTAAACGACGTGTTCGCTGGGACGTTTTTTTTTTTTTTTCTGAAGAACCTAGCTATGTAAGATTAAAGTTTTTGGATTTCGGTTCGATGTGTATGTCCACTTGAATTATTTTTAGAAACGAATAACAACTTTTTTTTTGCTTCAGCGCACTGAACTTAAAATTGAAATATTTTATTTTATATTATATTTGCAAAATTTTCAATATTCATATACCATTTAAGAAAATTGAAAACACACACACAGTCACACACTAAAAGACTAAAACAGATAAATTGGAATATAGCTAACTGCATTAAATTTATATTGAAGCTCTAGCATTTTGGTTTTCTTTAGTTGCGTTTATCTTTTATCATTTTTCTTTGCGATCCCAAAAAAATCAATTTAGTATAAAAATTGATAAGAATATTTTATTTTCTCTGTAAATCTGAACCAATTAATTCACTTAATTCAAATGTTGTTTGATTTTTTATTAAATATTATTATATAATAATGACTTTTATGCTATTCCGGACTATTCGAGTTTTTTTCTTAAATTTGATATGATGATTACTTAATTCTGTAAAATATCATATGTAAAAATCAATTGTAATTGAAAGGCAATACAATTATGTTATACGACTAGTAATTGACTTCTTAATTCGATATAATCTCAAGTGCAGGGACTCCCCATTGTGTCTCTCACAATCTAGTTTCTTATCGTACGTACGTTTGAATAAGGACTTGTTCAAGTTAAAATGTGGCCTGGTTTTAAAACTAATTTAAATCGCTTTCAATCACAATGGACAATTTGCATCAACTTTTTTTAGTAGCTCAATCGAAAGAGGAGGTCGAAAAATACACCTGTGAATTTTATGCGATTGTTATTCGTACTGCATCATGGCTAAAAGAGAGGTCACGTGACCTGGAGCCGGCGCCCGTGTCGCCCGTGACGTCACTTAACTGTTCCGTCAAACAAACGATCGACTTTATAACGCTTGCAAACAACCACGTTGCTATGGAAACAAGCAACAATTAATTTATTGTTTAGAAGCGTTATATAGACAATCGTTTGCTTGACCAGACAGTTCAATGACGTCACGGGCGACACGGGCGCCGGCTCCAGGTCACGTGACCTCTCTTTTAGCCATGATGCAGTAAGAATAAAAATCGCATAAAATTCACAGGTGTATTTTTCGACCTCCTCTTTCGATTGAGCTACTAAAAAAAGTTGATGCAAATTGTCCAATATCACAATAATAAACATTCAATTTTCTAATAAATAAAATTCAATTAAATCAGGGTGTTCAACCAGAGAACACATAGTCTCTTCTCTGGTGCTCAACAATGTAGAATGATTACAAAAGCATGACTTTGTAATGTTTTTTAATTGATGCAGAGTTAATCGTACAGTACATACATATATAGTTTTACATAGTGGTGTTGATCAGTATATTACAGGTGAAACTTATACAGGCGCGGATCCAGGGGAGGGGGGCTGCAGCCTCTCCCGAAATTTTAATTGGATTTAACATGAGCAATATAGGCATTTCCCCCACTCCATTTTTTTTTTTTTAAACATTGGCCTTATGGAGGCAGCCCCTCCCGAATTTTTTTCCTGGATCCGCGCCTGAGCTTATATATATTGTTCCTGACATTTTTTAGTTTTTTGACTATTTGAGTCATTTTATATACTTGCATGAGTATAAAATTAAAGAAAATATTTATGTTATAAATTTGAATTCTCAATATAATTATATATATAATAATAAATAATGTACATCAATAACTTGATTTAATTTTTTTTAAATGTTCTCTTTTTTTTTCTTAACGATATTGAGTTTAAAAGCAGGAAAATAAAATTCATCTCGTTTCATTTTACACACTGGTACGGATATTCTTTTGCGTATAATACAAATTTACACTAGCTGTTGCCTCATCTAAAAAAGCTGGCATATGACGTCATAAAGACAGGTATGGACATCTGGTTGATTTTATCTGATTTAGTAAAAAAGTGACATTGCTGTGATAACAGAGCTTTGTCGTACTGGCTAAATTGCACGTGTAGGGTCATACTGACTACATCGAGGAGGTTTTCAATACCATCTCGAATCTTGGTGCTTTAATTGTAAGTTAAGCCGGTATTACACGATACAATTTTTCTAACTATTGAATACAATTTCTCCTTACAAGAAAATTTTATCTCCATACAAACAAATGGAGTTCAAGTTTTCTTGAAAGGAAAAATTGTATTCAATAATTAGAAAAATTGTATCGTGTAATACCGGCTTTACGGTTGTGCAGAGCGGATGCATTGCATGATCGATGTCTCATTGTCAGGTAGCATTACGTGCAAAAGAAATTCTACACAATATAAATATGCAACTATAAAGTGAGTTTCATTCTTCTTGCAAATGACTATAAGTTAAAAAATATATATTCATGAAAATATAATTATAAAGGTCTTAATGGTGGCGATAATCAGCTCTTACACTAAAAACCGAGGAGATGAAGTAAAAACGTCAAAAAATTAAAAAAATGTAGTTTTTATAGCAATAAAAAAACTTATAAAAAATAGAGCAAAAATTATATATATTTTGAGAGCATGGCATTTGCAATGATTATATTTAAATTTAAAGAGGACAAAGTTCACCATTGTAAGAAAATATGCAGAGGGAATGATTTATCATAAAATTAATGATTTGTAGATAAGAAAATTATTGGAAGATGAGAATGCAAATTTAATGTAGCTGTATAAAATACAAAATAACTAATAATAAGGTTCATTCACAAAGTCTCAAGGCCACATTTAGGGCTCGATAATTTATAAGACCAGAAATTTTGGGTCTAAAAAGCATGCCTAAAATCGAGCTTTAAATTATCGAGCCCTAAATGTGGTCTTAGGGCTTTGTGAATGCCCCTTATTATATATAGATAATAAAATCTTAAGTAGACAATATACAAAAATATAGATTTGCATGAATATATTTAAATACTGCAGTGAATACACGTCATTATAATATATGACCAAATAATTATAGGTGTCGTTAGCGCCTTGGAAAATTTTCGTTTGCAGCCTTATTAATCACCATGCTCTATATAACATATCATATAATATATATAATTATATACTCACGATGGTGGTTAATGGTTAACAAGGCTATAAGTGAAAATTTTCTAAGGCGACGAGTGTACAATAAATGCATGTGTTGTGCAAGTAAAGAACAAATTATTGTATTGAAGTACACTAATTTTCAATTATTGACATATTTTTATCGCCGCAAATTTTACATTTGTATTATTGAATAAATTGTATAATTTTATACGGTAATTCGTTATAACGCTACAGCATGATCTCAATCCGGCACCTGCATGTCGCAACTCCCATGTTCATTGCTCAGTGCTCATGGGCATCGTGTAATACTTCAAAATTTGATTAATTTTTAATTATAACGTAAAAATCAATTAACAATTAAACAATTGGCATATTATTATTAGTCTTTTATTAAACACAAAAAGTGTACATACAACATAGTATTATAAATATATATTCATTATAAAATAACACTGTAATAGAACACATAAAATAACACACATACAAACTATATATAATAGTTACAGAATAATAGAGAATGATAATAAAAAAATTGAATTGATAATAAAAGAATATAAAATAAAATAACAGATGATATTAACAGCCTGTTACATCATAATATATCATATATATAAGCACATATATAAAACAAAATATGACATAGAAAATAAATAGAATGAAAAACTTATTGCTTAATTGCTATTCAAAATATAGACTATATGAAGTCTCCCTTGGCATAATCGCTGATAGGTTTAATTCTAGATTTACAGATATTTAAATGATATTGGCTACAATATTCATTACATAATTTACATACACAGGATTGTTCAGCTTTATGATAACCAGAGGATTTACAGATTAGATGATGGAAGCCGTGAACAGCTTGGCGAGTTAAGACATTTCTAACATTGGATCTATCCAATTGGGGCAGACACCAATGTTTACATGTCATAGCATCAGTGCTGTTAAACTCAGAATTAATATCCTGAGCTTTTTGATTCCTGTCAGCTAGAAAATTGGAATATTGATCTGTCATTGGAAGTTTAAACATTTCTTTGATTTCTGTAATAAAATAATTGGAATCTATCAGTTTATAGGCCAGTCTAGTTTCGGTAAATTTTGACAGACACAATAGTCTTTTAACAAACATAGCTTTTACTGATTCTAATTTATCAAAGTCGGATACAGATAAATGAGGCCATACGATTTCAATACCATAAGTGGCCACAGGGGCGACTTTTAAATTGAATAGTTTGAGCCCTGTTTTGACGGATAGACCAGACAGCCCTGAGATAGTGTACACAACGGTGATAGCATTCTTACATCTTTCTGTTATATGTTTAGAAAAAGAGAGCCCTGTCATTTGAAGTACTATGCGGAGATATTTAAATGAATTTAGGAATTCAATCTTTTGACCGTCACAATAAATTTCATCGTTTTTGCACAGCGGTCCGCCTCTTCTAAACTTTACAACCTTGGTTTTCTCTGTGTTAATTTCTAGACCATTTGTTTTGGCCCAGATAGATAGATTGTTTAGCGCTTTTTGTAGCTTGATTTTGCTCTTTGAAATAATAGCAAGATCATCTGCATATAAATTTGCATATTATATCAGTATAAGAAATATGAAAGTTAATTTCTTAACAATTCTACTATATTAAATTTATCTGCCATGATATGTACGATTACATATTGGATATTGGGTTAGATGGAAGAGTGGGCCTAATGCCCTAAAACCCGCCCTCAATAAAGACGAGTTTATTTATTTATTACGAAACAATCAGGTAAACAAGTTTAATTAATATAATTAAAATCAGTCACTTGTCAAGTACTGTTCATAATAGTTAACATATTCTTGTTACTATAGGACGATAAAATATATAAATTAATTATCGGTGTTTTGATAAAACTTCTATATAGTTTGCATTATCACTTCATTTGGCGGTCTTCCCACCGGTGTGTTATCAGTGCGTCAAGAACAAGGCTGATGTATATAATACATGAGATAAAGTGGATTGTTTGTCTACTTATCAGCGCACGTGATTTGCGTGATTCGAGCAATTTAATGACTGGCTAGGAGAGAAAATTTCACGTACGTGGTTATTGAGAACTCTTGACCTTCGACTATAAGAGTGTACCTCCTAATTAGCAGTAGCCACGTGTCTTGCTGACAGGGGCAATGTCGAAACAACTGAAAATTTATTAATTAATTAAAATTAATTAATTAAAAATCATAAATATGAATTATATTTTAAGTCATCAGCATGGTTTGGTAAACTAGAATAAATTTATATTTATATATATATATATATATTTATATCTATAAATGAAATTTATTATAAAAAGTTGGGCTAAGTGGCATGAGCATTATATCATTAAAATATGAAATGTCCTTAAACTCCTTAATTCTAATTGTTTGTAACTAAATGAACAGCAAGACTTCAGAATTGATATTCACAAATCTATCCTTCATACATCTATAACAAGCACGAAAATTATAGACCTCTCTAAGCCGTTATAATATACATTTAAAAAATTAAAAGATTATAGCAAAATTTATAACGGAATGTTTTTTTAAAAAAAGAAGAAGAAAATTCAAATTTAATCTTATTGTTGAGTGTTTTTTCATTTAAGATGTGTCTTGTCTTTGTTTCAGATGACGCAGAGACGAACGTAAAGGTATTTACATATTTCTACATAAATATTTTTTATTATGAAGATTGTGAACTTTGAAGTGTCAGTGGATTTTCATCCTATATTGTGATACGTCATCATATAGATAATATTAATAATTTTTTATTTGAACATTTAAGTTGTACATAAACATGTGATCAAGTCAAGTTATTTCTTTCTATAACTATAGTAAACAAACACAAAAACATATCAAACAAAGGTACATACATTAATAAAAAATAGAAATAGAAAATAAATAGAAATTATAAATAATCAATAATAATTTCTAGCTCTAACCTAATCTTTATAAAAATTATATCAGTTTATCTTATTAATGGTTTAATTTATTAATCAAAAAATTCTTAGCGAAATTGCTTAGAGTATTTATTTTATAGCTATATACCTATGTGTTTAGAGATTAATAAGTAAAAATGGGCGTTAATTAATTCAGGCGCTTGCATAGAGTGATGTAGCTAAAAGATCTTATATATAGATAAAAAATTTATAAATATAAAAGATCTTAAATTATATAATAAATCAATGCTTTGTCATTATTTGTTGTATTTAGTTAATAGTTTAGTAAGATAAGGTTTTTGATTTTATTTGTTTATTGGATCCAATACAGAAATTCAAGGTTTTTGGATACAATTATTATACACGTTAAAACATAAAATAAATTCCAACTAGGTCTCCAGAGATAAGATAAATCAAATAATTTTAGCCCGTATTAAAATGAAAGTAATAAAACATTCAATTTGTATAATAATATTCTTTTTATAAGAAATAAAATAAAAGCTCTGCTTTCATGTATGTATATATATATATATATATATATATATATATATATATATATAGTATTTTGAACACAAACGCATGCATAAATTAATTTTTTTATTTCAAAATCCCTAGATTCCACAATTTTAAACTTACTTTTAAGTGTGCTTACATCTCGAACTTGATGTGTGGTAATTGAAATTTAATATTGAGATTTTCAAAAAGTTATTTTTTCGTTATTTGAAATTCTCCATTTCTTGTTATAGAAACTCAAGTACCCCAAGGCGGTTTTCTTCATCGTCAGCAATGAGTTTTGCGAGAGGTTTTGCTTCTATGGCATGCGCAGTAAGTTATAATCTTCGTCCTATATGGGCTGTAGTAATTAACTCTATGGGATAATGTGATATTTGTTACTTTTTCCTCAATAATATATATATCTCCAAAATAAAATTGATGAGTAAAAGTTATTTTTTCTCTTTTTAATGAATTAATAATACATACATTTACATTAATATACACATTTTAACTTTTATCTTGAATAATAGTGACATCGGGTAAATCAATTAATTTACTATCCCAAACATCAATTTGAAAATTAAAATAACAAAAAAAAAAAAAAAAAATGTAAAAAAGAGACAGGCAGGGCAGGGCAGTTATCTGTGTTGAACAGCTAGTGTAGCCTAACTCTTTATATAAAAAAAAAAAAAATAATAATAAAAAAAGGCAGTGAGAGGAGGACGAAGAAGAGCAGAGCATAATTCAGATTCAATTTTTTTTATTTAATCCATTTTTCCTACAATCAAAATATCACAATAGACTTTTGTTGAGGTTAGTATCAGGAGGTGGGCCCCAAGTGCTGAGCGTCCTTTGTTGCAGCGATCCTGGCGCTGTACCTGGTGCAGTCGCTTAACTACTCGGACGACTCGGCCACCGTCGTGTACCACGCCTTCGTCAGTTTCTGCTACCTCACGCCGCTCGTGGGCGCCATGATTGCAGACAGCTGGCTCGGCAAGTTCAAGTACGTTCATATGTCAAATGTCAAGGTGCATTGATGTGGGTACAAAATTCTGAATGATGAGTATCGCAGTTATCATCGAACCAGACATCTAAGTAATTGTCCCATCAAGTTATTTTTTTTTATTTGCCTTGAAAATTTGTAATCTATTGGCAAAGGAAATTTTTTAGGGATGATGACTACATTTTTTTGCATGTTTAATAGCAACTTAATTGTACAATTTAATAAAATTTTAAATTATATTTATTAATAAAATACAATAAATTTGTAGCACTTCTACATTTTTTTTTAAAAAAACAATTAAATTGTTTCCTTATAATGCAATCATAAAATCGTTTAAAAAAAGTATTTTAAATGTTAAAATTTCTTAAATACAAGCTTGTTTACATTTTCTTTGTATCATTCAAAATAAAATTAATTGATAATACAAACAAAATTACAATGTCTGTATATATTACATTTCAGGACCATCTTTTACTTATCGATAATCTACGCGATCGGGGGAATCATCATGTCTGTATCTGCAATGCCCATTGGAGACGCTGCAGAGTGAGTAATTAAAATATATATACAAGTGTATATTAAACTCAATTGAAATAAGGCTTTGAGTTTTCATGTTGTTTTCTATTAAGCTATTTCTTCCTTCGTTGAAGACTTGTATTTGTAACGATTTCATCCTCACTAGGGCCCTCACGTACGTCGGTCTGGTCCTGATTGGGTTCGGTACTGGTGGCATCAAGCCGTGCGTGTCCGCGTTTGGAGGTGACCAGTTCGTGGTGCCTGAGCAGGAGCGCTACCTCCAGCAGTTCTTCTCCGTCTTCTACTTCTCCGTCAACGGTGGTAGCATGCTCTCCACCTTCATCACGCCCATCCTGCGAGAGGATGTTGACTGCTTCGGAGCGAACGAGGGCTGCTACTCCCTCGCCTTTGGGGTGCCGGCAATTCTCATGATCGTTGCAATTGGTAACTCATTGCCTCTTCTGTTTATGCATGGAATTGAGTAGTTATCAATTTTTCATTATTATATTTCAATTTAAAATATTTACAATTGTACAGTTAAATGCATTGAAAATACATTTTCGTAAAATATTATGAAGTGTTTTATGTACTGTACTTTAGAGAACACAAAAAAATATGCTGTATTAGTTTAATATTGATCGAGTCCTTTTTCAGGTATTTTTGTCGCTGGTAAAGCTGTAAATTTGTACAAAATAAAAGCTCCGGAAGGAAATATTGTTTTGAAAGTCAGCAAATGTATTGGGGTAAGTTTTTGATGTCGTTATATATATATTGTAATCGTTTTGAAAAATATTCATACACTTCATTGAAGCTGTTTTGAACACCAATTTGTAGAATTCTAGCAGTTTATATGATATTAGCAATAAATATTAAAGGGTACCCTCTCATATATTAATTCTTTGATGTAGTGATATAGCCTCAGGCCTCAGTTTGTAATTGACAAGCATCGATGTTAAATTCATGTCCAGAACGCCGTGTCACGGAAGTTCACGAAAGGCACCGGCAAGAAGGAGCACTGGCTGGACCACTCGGAGGAGCGGTTTGGGGCCAAATTCGTAGCTGAAGTCAAGTCCGTGCTGAACGTGCTCGTGCTCTTCATCCCGCTACCCATCTTCTGGACCCTCTTCGAGCAGCAGGTACCTTTTATACGTCCTACCAGTCTGCATGGTCGTTATTTTGTATTTATCGGATGCAAAAAGGTATACTTTTCAGTTTTTAGCTTTGCATGTGATCATTCAAATGCACACCTTTTTATAGCTCCGATAATAACAATTCCAAGTTCTACAGTCAAGCTCCTTGTAATTATTTTTTCCAACTTAAATTTCCAAGTCCCTTCTCTTTCAATGAGATATTCAGACAAAAGTTGTTAATTGTTTTACTCACTCTTCCTTCATACATGATTTAATTATAGCGCTGACTTAAGTTTTTGGTTGACGCACCCGCCTTTTAGCACTGCATGTCTCTCTGATTGAGGTTTCCACGGCCCCTTATTCACACTAACGAGGCTTATGCTGCAGGGCTCCCGTTGGACGTTCCAAGCTACCCGCATGGATGGCTATTTCGACGGCTACACCATCAAGCCAGACCAGGTCCAGGTGATCAACCCCACGCTCATCCTGATCCTCATCCCCGTGTTTGAGACTGGAATCTACCCACTTTTCAAGAAGCTCAACATTCTGCAGAAGCCCCTGCACAAAATGATCGTGGGGGGACTTCTCGCCGCGCTTGCCTTTGTCGTGGCAGCTTTCGTCGAGCTCGCCATCGTGGTCAGTTAACTGGATTGAACATACAATATTACCAAATGTTAATTTGCATAATTACATAATTGATTTCAACTGAAAAAAATGCAAATAACAAAATTGCTTAGAATTTAGGATTTAAAATAAAAATAGCTAAATTTAAATAGGATTTAAATAGTTTTCCTTTATTATAACATAAAAATAATAGTAAAAAATGGTTTATTAATTAGAATAAAATTGTTATATAGATTGTAATTAAAATTCTTAATCCAGCTATTAATATGAATTAAGATATAATACTTTTAAGGTGGATTCACAATAGCAGCAACGGCGATGTGACGCGATTTTGACGTACACTCGTCGCCTCGGAAAATCTCCCACTTGTAGCCTTGTTAATCACCATGTCCTGTGTTATTCTTATGGGGCACGGTGATTAACAAGGCCGCAAAGGGAAATTTACCAAGGCGACGACTGTGCAAGCTGGGAAATCCTATACCGCAAGCGATTTCGCTGCCACAACCTGGCGAATTCTCTTACAACATAGGATTTCACAGCTTGTGTGACAAAAACGCGTCGCATCACCGCTGTCGTTCATGTGAATCCACCGTAAACGATAGTAACTCACCAGTACATTTGCCTTTTCAGCCTACCGAGGCGGTGCTGCCCGTGTCGGGTGAGGCTCAGCTGCGTATCTTCAACTCGCTCAACTGTCCGCTGACCGTCACATCGAGCGGCTCGTTCACCGAGGTTAAGGAGATCGCGCCCTTGGACGTCTGGAACCTTATTCATCTGAAGGCTCAGGGTAACTCCACCTTTAGCCTGAACGTGAAGCCTGGCGAGGGATGTCCCGCCCTCACCGAGACCAACCTCGACAATCTCTTCTACGTCGAGGAGAAGGTGAATTGTTAATATTATGCCTATCTTTGTTAAATAATCAAATAACGAGCTATGTTGATATAGTTGTGATATTTATAAAATCCCATATTTTATTAAAAATATTCAAATAATGGTCTATGCGGTAATAAAAGGCATTAAAATAATGTAAAAAATTATTGCTTGATTACATTATTAATTATTATAGTATAAATTCATATATTACATCATAATTATGGTAGTTAATGCGCAGAGAGCTCTTATTATAAAATGTATTTAATTTATTTTTATAATGCAAATCTCTGATTTATGTCATGATGTTGATTGAAAATTCGTGGTTAAATTATTTAAGATCCCATACTATAAATATATTTAAATTTGAAGAAAACGGAAGTTTGATTTTCTCGGATTATAGTTATATATTTTTTCCAGGCAAGGTCATTTGTGATCTATGACGATGGAGTAGAATTTAAAACTTCAACTTACGAGCAAGAGTTAGAGAAATCCAACCGTGGCCTTTCAAGATTCAGGTATAAAATATTTGTTACTTCCAGAGGTATTAGGATATTAATCAACAACAGATTTTTTGTACGACAATTATTATAATATATATATTATATGGTACATCGTATAGCAGCTAGTATACGTACAAGAAATCACATATAATATTTAATATCATTTATAATATTATTCTCACAAAGTCTACATTTATTATAATTATATGCTATAACTCAAAAATATAATTGATATAAAATATTACAACTTTTTTTTACGGTTGAAAATAACATTAATAACCCGTGCTTGGTAACACCTATATGCTCCACATGGTTCTCATCAATGTCCTTCCAGGGTGCTATTCAACACTGACGGCACGACGGCGAGAACGCTCCAGTTCAGAAAGAATAATGCCGTCGTCAAGACCTTCACCTTGCAGGGCCCAGGAAACAACACCAACGTCGAGGAGCTCGATGTTGGGGAGTGAGTGGCTCTTAATTTAATTACTCGCGTATAAATTTATCACGATGATCAAGTTAAATTGATTATGTATAAAATCTGCTTATCATGTAGCAAATTGAAGTATTGAAATATGAAATATTGAAATTTTGTTTTCATATTATTATATTTAATATCATTATTAAGGTGGATTCACATGGCGATTTTTATCATGCGACGCGACGCAAATAATGCGCAATTTCTGCAACATCCATTGGTGGCCATATTTGGCGATTAAAAGAAAAAGAGCAGCGTAATTAACGCGATTCCCGGTGAATTCGTCGCCGCATAGAATTTCACAGCTTTAACGTCAAAATCGCGTCGCATCGCCGTTGTCGCCATCTGAATCCGCCTTTACGGTGATTTAAAATTAAAATATTTAAATACGATATTAAAAATGTCCACAGTATAGCAAGTATATATGTTAGGTAGAAATAAGGCCAGAAAAAGTTAAAAACTTCCCACCAGCAAATCAGCTCACCTTGAGGTTAGGCAACTTGTTCAGCAACAAAACTGAAAAGTTCACATTAAATTAATTATATCATATTAATACGCAACAGGAGCAATGATGCTGCACACATGACGTCAAAGTGAAATGGTCTTGCAAGGTGTAAGTTTTTAATTTGCTGTGTATATTATAATTTAAAAATAATTTATAATTTGTCTGCTGCAATGGAGTATCGACTTCATTTTTTTTTATTGCAGAAATGGATAGAGCGTGCAAAGTTATGCTACCCTGATTTTTTTTTCAGATTTTTTAGAGCCCGGGAACTGTTTTTAAAAAATCATTGAAAGTCCTTTTTGTGATAGGACTTGCCGCCTCGTGACGTCACAAAAAAGACTTTCTATAATTTTTTAAAAATAGTTCCCGAGTTCTAAAAAATCTGAAAAAAAAAAAACAGGGTAGCATAACTTTGCACGCTCTATTGATTTCTGCAATAAAAAAAATTGAGGTTGATATTCTATTCGTCAGTTCTTCACCGAAATTCATGCAAATTTTTTTATTTAAATTTGCGTTCCCCAGCTACACGGTTACTCTGGATGGCATCTCAGTTGGAGGAATCGTTCCACTCAGAATGGGAGGCGTCTACAGCTACATGATCGAGCAAAGAGAAGCTGAATACGTGAGCAAACATATTATAGATTTAGATGACAGCAAATGTGTGCCATGGAATATCATGATATACGTAAAATTAGTGTGATAAATGGAGTCAAATTTGATTTTTCTTTAAGAATAATATTAAATTCCTCTAAATTACAAAATTGAGCTTCAAAGCAAAGAATATTTTATTTGCATTCTTTATTTTTTATTACAAATTACTGGTTGTAAAGGACACTATGCTATGGTTACATCAAAAATATACCTAAAAAAAAACACACGCAATACAAACAAATATTTACAAAGATCATCAGATAATTATATCAAAAAAAGATCATACAATATTAAAAATTTATGATACACTAATATTTGTTTATATTTAAATGAATTTTTAAATCTAATAATTGGTATTATGGTGTTTTTTTTTTTTTACAGAGCTCGAAACTAGTGGAGGTGACACAGGCCAACTCCGTCAACATTCTGTGGCAGTTCCCTCAGTACTTCATCATCACCAGCGGGGAGGTCATGTTCTCCATCACAGGACTCGAGTTCGCCTTCACGCAGGTCAGCAGGTCTACCCCCTTCTCGTGGACAAAACTGTTGTTATCTTATCAGAACTGCAAAATTTAAGTTCTCATGCAACACAATGACACTTTTACTACCTTTTTGGGTCAAGTTGTCTGAAAAAAAAACGCTATCATCTACGTGATAAACTATTTATATTTTTTTGAGCAATACCATTTAATAAGAAATAGTAATAATGGCAATACTACGAAATAACACACTTCATAATTATATCGATATAGACGAGTTACAGGTTCTCTGGACCGTTCTCATGACCCATTTTAGAACACAGGATATCAATACGAGTATAGTGTAGTTAAAAGTTAAACAATCAATCGGTTAGCGCTAAAAATTGTGGATTGTTTTTTCAATCCTTAATTTTTATAATGCTCAACCTATTTTAATTGATAAAGAAATAATCAGCAATACATTTGCCTCTCAAAGATAAGTTTTACTTTTTTCAAATCGAGGACTGCATGAAATAACGATTTATCATTATGTGATTGTGTTTATTGAAACAAAATATTAAATAGTTGCTATTTTTCTGTGGTTTAATTTACATGAAAAAATAATAATGTTAAAAAAATAAATATTAAATGAAAATTAATTATTTCCTAATATTTACGTTCAGCTCATTTGAGAGCAGTCGCAACTTGTAATATATATATATATATATGCACAAGCCAAAATATTTGAATAATAATGAATAATATACAATTTTCACATCAAGCTAAACTATTTGAATATAATTATGCAATTTTCAGTACATCATTATAGTTTTACCACTTTTATCATTAGGGATTTTTTTAATGAGAGAAAAGTACTATATACACTGCAGTGCATTAAAAGTTAAAATATAATTTCTTGTAAATTAATTCTATGGTCTCATGGGAAGGAATAGTAGGAATAGCCTAACAAGGTTGATTATATACTATAATTATAAATCACGCTTTTAAGAAAATTGACGGATTAAGGTGACAAGTGGAAGAGGGATGGGGCCTCCTTCCCACTCCTTTTTTTTCTTAAAGATTAACCACCCTACCCTATAATATAAATTGGCAATTATAATATTATTTGTTTTAAAACTGCATGAATGAACAATGTTAAAGCTGATTCTTATGTGTCTAACATTGATACATAAGATGACTATATTTGTCTAACTTTGATACATGTTATAATAACTTATCACAGGCTCCGCTGTCCATGAAGTCTGTGATTACCGCGGCCTGGTTGCTGACTAACTCAGTGGGGCAAATCATCGTTATCATCATCGCAGAAACCAGGTTGCTCGAGAGTCAGGTACTAGCATATATTATAGTTAAACGATACAGCTAAATAAATTATCCAAACACCTCATTGACTTCTCTCTTATTTCCCGGCAGGTGTGGGAGTTCGTGCTGTTCGCCGGTTTGATGGTGATTGCAATGGGCATCTTCGCCGTTATTAGCTACTTCTACAAGTACGTAACGGTGGCCTCTGAGGACTCAGACCTGGCCCTGGATGAAGATAAAGAAGATAAGGACGATAGCAAGGACAAGAAGTACTAGATTTGAACCTAGCTCTCGTTAGAATTAATTAAAGAAGAGATTTATTTATATGTTATATTTTATAGTGAGAATTCGTAATTATAAAATAATAATTTTTACTGCATGCATATTAATCATATTTCCTTGTCTTTGTGCATAGGGTTATAATTTTTCATCAACGAAGAACAATACATGTTTCATATAAGTATATTCTAAATCCATGACCTTAAAAATAAAGAAAATAAGGGGAAAAAATAAATAAATAACATCTGACTTATACTTTATTTTGTATTCATTAACATTGTACTAATATAATATTGCTAATACTTTTAGAGAGCATTAATCTGTGTAAAGTACCGTGCCTGATATACTCTATAAATTAATATAATACTATTTTATTTTTATATTTTTTTGTTGCTTTACATCAATATTACTATAATACATAATAATGGACAACCTGCATGACTTTTTTAAATGCAAGAATTGGAAAGATCATGATGAAAAATGATTTTAGAAATTTTTTTCAGATTTTTTGGAGCCCTCATTAATTTTTTATGGGCTAATTAAAATCGTTGCATGCCTCTCAATTACATGCCTCTCAAGTCATCAAATCATCGGACAACGTACCTTACTTCGCTGTACTTTGTTTACTTTAATTTGAAATTTAATTGTTGGAGGCTTTGGAGCTATCTTCATTACTATTACTGAACACTTGTTTGTTATTGGCTGACATGTCGCCATGACAACCAACCACATTTTACTATACAGTCTCTCCGTATTTCTTAATTATCTAATAAATAACTTGATCTAATTTAAAACTGAGTTGTTCAGTTTGTCTCTTTTCTTATCCATTGCGACTCTACAGCACTCAATTTTTAGTTTTAATTGTTTTTTGTTCTATTATTTGACTTTTTTTCAGCCCCCTGGTAATGGCTTAGAAAGCATGACACACATATGAGGTTTAAATAAACTAAAATCTCTGATGAAGGCAAAGAGTTGGACGTAGTGTAGGGGCAGCGTCCCCGCCTGGCGTGACGAAGGTCGTGGGTTTGAATCCTTATGGAACCGATTTAGGTTTTTATGAAATATTAAACAGAAAATATTTCATTAGTTATATTTTACCAAACTTAATTGACATTTACAATCCCTGGAGATTGTAATATTTTTATTTCTTTTGCAGAAAAAAACAAAAAAACATGTATGCATACAGGGGATCTAATATTTTTATTAGAGCGCGCAAACACAAAAATTACAATAAAAAAATCTTGATATCCACATGTATATATATATTATATAGCTGTCCCGATCGAATCATCCCTAGCTCTCTTTCCCTGCAATGTACGTGTATTATGATCGATCCTATATGTGACGTATAATATTAATCATATATATACAGTATATAATATATATTAACCCTGGTAGCACACTCGTGGAACTCGTAGTGGACTTTGTGTGGATTAATGTGGAAAAAGTGTGGACATGGATTTTTCCACAAATGTTCCATCCTTTTCCACTAGTTTAAAAATTACGGTAATTGATTTAAAATGAATTCCGTGTATTAAGGAAAGCCCTACACATTTGTTTATCATAAATAAAATTACATTGAAAACATTTAAAAAAATTATTGCAGAAAATCTATGTTTTTCGTGGGAAACCAGTGGAAAGACCACTGGGCCACCAGTTCCACCAATTGTCCATACATTAAAAATTTAAGATATTTGATTAAATAGAGATCCTTGCTCTTTGATATGTAATACCGTGATATTTTTTCATATTTTCTTACTGTTATTACGTTATTAATTCGATTAGATTGATTTGCGTGGAAAAATCTCACAAAAACTCCACGATGCACTGCCGGACGGTGAAATTGCACTAAGTCCTTAAATTGCGCATGCGCATGAATTTCAGTGCTGTAAAATTACAAAAATAGTCCGGATGCGGAGCAATTTCTTCGACGCCGTGTACCGGTGTTTACAATCAAGTGTTCTTTTATAATAAAATGAAAAAGCAAGCGTATTTGGATCAGATAAGTTATATTTTAATACTGAATACGTTTAAGTAATGTGTAATTAAGCTAGTGCCAGTTGCTTTGTGATAAATTCTGATTTTAGGTGGCGTAAAACCACCAACATCCATGCACGTTTTTTCGTTTTGCTGCCTTCCCAATGGGTGTTTGTTCTACGCCTCTGGTAATGGACTTAACGAAGGTTTTCAGTGTCCAAATGTAAGGTAAACGTGTTAATTATTGTGTCTTTTAAGTATTATGCCTGATACCAGGTACGTTGGTTTTGTTTTGTGTGCATAAGAATGATGAATGTTGTAGGTAAGGCCTACCTATAATATGCTGTATCATATAATATATGCAGCATATGCATACAGTATTATACAGTATCATACCGCAAGCAACTGCTTGTATGCATAATCATTTTGCATTATATAAGTTTAGTAAAGAAAATTGCAGAATTTTCAGGCATGCATCTGAACTCAATTATGCATAATTATGCATACTAAAGTGTCCATACACAAAAATGTGTGATACAAGTTTTTAACTTTTAATGCTACAGTATAATATATATGATACTGTGTATTATATATAGTGAGAATGCATACAGTATACTTACAGTCATACGTATAGTATATGATACCTACTCAGCCGACAAGAAATTTGAAGTTTTACAGGAACATATGCATACAGTTCCGGTTACCAGGTAAAGTATTAATTATATACGTACATACATTGTTTAATTTCAGGTTTATACTTCAAAGCAGTGACGATTGGTGTGCTTTAATTCTGACTTAATTAATTTAAATCGAAGCATGTTTTTTAAGTATGCATTTTTCTGTTCACAGGTTGAACCTTTCCATGGATTATCAGCTGACGATTATTATGACAATGCCACTGGCAGGTTGCTGGGAAGCAGACAACATGATGACGTCACAGCTGCATCTTTTGAAAATCTCGGAGACCATGCAACTGCCAGTAGACCTGGCTGACTGCTGCCATGTACAGTATGCAGAATAAATATCATTTTTAATGTAGCAGCACTGGTAAGATTTTTCTGCCCTGATTATTTTTTATGTGCACTGTGAATTTGACATTATTGAAGGGTCAGTCAGGTGCAGAATGTGAATGCATAAACTGTAAGAGTTTACAAATAGTATCTCAAAGACAGTAAGATAATAAAGATTAAGAATTCATAATCATTAACAAAATATATTATAATTGTTGAATCCGTGAAAGTATCCGTAAATAGTAAATACAGAACGGGTTATGCAGGCAATCCATATCTACTCCGGAGGGTTCTGAAAATTGCTTAAATACACCAAGCATGCAGGAAATATAAAGGTTTCAGGTTTTATGTATTTTTGCTAGCTTCATCTACATTGAAGCAGCAGGACGAGCGGTATGCGGGAATATCGACTATTATCTCTCGTATGATTTGTCTATGTGATGGCATTGTTTCAAAAAATATTTTGTCCTATTGCTGCAGTTTGTATTCTCAATTCCAGAACCCAGAACAGCTTTTCGAAGCGCCTCCCGTCCGTGATTTCAACGACTCACGAGGTAAAATATCGGAAAGTGGTCTCAGCATGTCAGCCGCCACTTCTAGCTGACTCCTTCTAGCTACTGTGAGGTTTATTGATGCATAATATTCTATTATAATTTCATGAAATATAAAATTAAATTACAATTAAAGCATAGAATTAAAAAAATTATTTCATTATTATTTCATTACTACGGGTAGTAAAATTGTGTTTTCCTATAGTAAAATGTGAAGATAGAGTAAATTTTTAATAGACAGGTGCGGATCCAGAAAAAAAATCGGGGGGGGGGGGGGATCCCCGCAGGGGGGTTCTGAAAAATTTTGTTTGTAGGGGTGCTATCTCCATAAGGCCAATGCTAAAAAAATTTGAGTTGAGACACTCCCTATATTGCCCATGTTAAATCAAAAATTTTGGGGGAGGGTGGGGGGGTCTGCAGTCCCCCACTGGATCCGCGCCTGGTAATGGAAGTATGGTGGAAATATCCATGGTGGAGGACCCACCATATTTCCATAGTGGAAAAGTAGTGCGATGATTGTCATACTCCATGTGAAATCCACGTGATCGGTCCACTATATATCCACGTGGAAAGTAAGTGAGCTTCTAGTGGATTGTGCTACCAGGGAATGTTGTATATATATGATGTAATTTGCAATGCGTATAATTTAACAACTGGAACTATTCTGTTTTGGATCAAAAAAACAAATCAAATCAAAGAACATATAGCATATAATATGTATTACAGTATTTCTATGAATGATAAAAACAACAATCCAAATTTAAGTGTCTTTCAAAGTTCTGATAGTGATTTTGATAAAGATATATGATATCATAATGTCATATGATATATGACATTATATATGATATAATGTATGTAGTTAATAAGTATGCATATTATAATATATAAACTGCAGGTCGTTATTATAGATCTCAATTTTTTTTTTTTTTTTTTACAAGGATACACCCCTAAGAGAGCTTACAGCTCGCGGCGGGGTACTGGGTAGGGATAAGGTATAGGGAACGGATAGTGGCCACGGCCTGCATGCTTAGTATACGCAGCTGAGGTGAGACTGAGGGAATTACCGTGGAAAACGTCAGTCAGGACGGACACCTCTACTTTTTTCTCAATGGACCAAAGCGATGTCCAAAGCCTGGGGAACCACACACAAGTGCATCACTGCACTGGGTGGAAAGCGAGACGAATTTACCCCAGGGAGGGAGCAGCGTATTTTTTACTTGAAACGGTCACCCATCCAAGTACTAAACCACGCTCGACGTAGCCTGACTTCGGTGATCTAACGAGAACCGCGGTCAATGCACTGCGATTTTTTTCTAAATTATTAGATGATATTACTTTTGGCATTAAATAAATAATATTACAATCTCCAGGGATTGTAAATGTCAATTAAGTTCAGTAAAATAACTAAATTTTGAAATATTTTCTATTTAATATTTCATAAAAACCTTAAACGGTTCCATAAGGATTCGAACGCACGACCTTCGTCACGCCAGGCGGGTACGCTGCCTCTACACTACGTCCAACTCTTTGCCTTCATCAGAGATTTTAGTTTATTTAAACCTCATATGTGTGTCATGCTTTCTAAGCCATTACCAGGGGGCTGAACAAAAGTCAAATAAAATAGAACAAAAAACAATTAAAACTAAAAATTGAGTGCTGTAGAGTCGCAATGGATAAGAAAAGAGACAAACCGAACAACTCAGTTTTAAATTTGATCAAGTTAATTATTAGATAATTAATTAATCATGGCGACATGCCAGCCAATAACAAACAAGTGTTCAGTAATAGTAATGAAGATAGCTCCAAAGCCTCCAACAATTAAATTTCAAATTAAAGTAAACAAAGTACAGCGAAGTAAGGTACGTTGTCCGATGATTTGATGACTTGAGAGGCATGTAATTGAGAGGCATGCAACGATTTTAATTAGCCCATAAAAAATTAATGAGGGCTCCAAAAAATCTGAAAACAATTTCTAAAATCATTTTTCATCATGATCTTTCCAATTTTTGCATTTAAAAAAGTCATGCAAGTTGTCCATTATATAAAATATACATTTTACATATATTATATATAAATATAATATATAATAATATATATATCCATACATATACGCTCTTCTTTTCTACTTTTCATAAAGTTAGGGCTAAAATTATAATTGGGGTAAATTAAGAATATTATATTATATATCAGCACTGCATAAGATAAGGCATAAGTTTATATTAAGTTCATACTATAATAATGTATAAAGTATAAAAAGTGATCGCTTATTGCATGTACTTGACAGTCTCCACGCCTTGCCAATACGCAACCAGCAGTACCAGCACCACAACCATCATGCGCATTGTCCCGCTTTAAGAATTAAGTCGCATATAGCGATTCTCATACAAAAACGGCTGAATACGGACTGGCGTATATATCGAATAGCATTATATAGCCTTCAGATTTTTGCAATTTGATAATTTTAGGGTTTATTAATTCAAATTCATTAAGGGTATTATAAGATAACGCCACCAATATGTTAATTAAAATGTTCTCCTCTACACCCCCTATCAGTATACGGGTCTTTCACCATACGTCACAAAAATATGACGTCACGTGAATGTAGGCAAAAAGCACCTATTTAACATGGTAGTAGCATACCAAAAACTATTTATTTTCTGCGATATGACAATCGTGGTACATTTGACAATTATTTTATTTGATAGATTGAGATGTCAAGTAAATGGAAAAAAATACAATATTTGCCAATGATATCTGTGAAAAATACAATAAATCATTAAATAAAATGTAAATTGACTCCAAATTTCACGTCAATAATGACCATTTTACGACACTTATGCACTGATATTGACCCTAAGATTCTTAAAAAAATTCAGCCAATCACCGGCCATTGCTTTCCCCGCGGACTTTTGAATACGAGAGGGAAACGGAACAACAAAAAGTAATGATAAAGAAACTAGGTAAAATAAAAAAATGTATATGTTCAAGTTATGTATATTTATTTCTTACGTATATATTATTGTTAACAAAAATTAAAATATGTTAAATTAGGAGGAATAAATTAAGTGATTCCAGTTCCCTCTCTCAGTTCCTACTGCTGAATGTAAACAACAACAAAGCCAAGCAAACGCTATATAGCTAAAATATCAGGTGTGCAAATACGATCTAGTTTTTGAGTTATAAATTTTTAAAGTTGACTATACTTCAACATAATTATATGGAGAAATGTTAAATTAAATGTTCCAGCATGTTAAATTAGTCAACTTTAAAAATTCATAACTCAAAAACTATATATATTATCGTATTTGTATATTGTATACCTGATATTTTACCTACTGATAGGGGGTGTAGAGGAGAACATTTTAAATTTTTTTCATAATTTTTTTAATAGTGGCGTTATATCTTACCCTTAATTATAACGTATTCAACTTTTCAACTTTTCAACTTTACTTTTTTTTGCCACAATTTACAATTTCTTGGAAAGTGCTGCCATCTTTACGTAATAATATATACATATTTATCTGTGGACCACCTGTTTGTATACTTGGCGGCCACGAATCTTCATAAATCTTGAAAATAAAAAGTCATAGGTCAAATTCCATGAAATAGTGTTATTGTATAAATACAAGTGGTTCTGAATACTTCATAGTTAAGGTAAGATAGTAAATATTTACTTTTCAACAACAATTTTTTATTAAATTCACTGTGATTCACTTCAACTGCTTGAAATTATTGATTTCTTATTTTGAAATGAAGTTGCATGATTTAACGCTTGGTGGCACTGTAGTCTTGATTGTGATTTTCCGCGTTTTCTTTAAAACTTTTCTTAGTACAATTTTCTGTCTGCATGCATGGGTAGAAAAATTTGATCAAAGATGATTATTTTATTGAATTTGTTTTTTGTTTTGCTTAAACGCTTTTTTAATATACTAGGCTTTGTCAGCTAGTGTACTGCACTTCTGACCCTCTGACTGTTCGATCATATATTATAATTATAATATCTGTAAATCTAGAATTAAGCCTATTAGCGATTATGCCAGGGGAGATTTCATATAGTCTATAGATTTTGAATAGCAATGAAGCAATAAGTTTTTTTATTCTATCTATTTTCTATGTCATATTTTGTTTTATATATGTGATTATATATATGATATATTATTATTATGATGTAACAGGCTGTTAGTATCATCTCTTATTTTATTTTATATTGTTTTATTATCATTTTCTATTGTTCTATTATTCTGTAACTATTATATATGTTTTGTATGTATGTTTTATGTGTTCTATTGTAATGTTTTTCTATAATGTATGTTTCTAGTGCTGTTAATATGTACACTTTCTGTGTTTAATAAAAGACTAATAATAATTATAATATACAGTACAGTATAACAGATCTTAGTTTACGTGTGGATTTGATTACGCGCGACGGCCATCTTGGAAGTCATAACATGGCTAAGATAGGGGGCGCCAGTCGGTCTAGACGTATAGTCTAGCCATGTCAGGCGTAAACTTAGATTTGTTTTACTGTAGTACATTTACAGAATTAAAAGGTTCATCACAAATAATCGATTCTTTCTGATTGTGTATTTACGAACAGAACTATTAATTCTCAGGAAAAAAAAAATCTATAGCTGGGAAAATTTGAGAAAATTCTGATACACGTATATACGCTTTGAACTTAATTCTTGCCTTTATTTGGCAAAAGCGATTTTAATTGACATTCTATAGTTAGCACACCGGAGGAGAACAACATAACAACATGTAAAATATATATTATATTATGTATATATATACATATATATTATACAGTATATGAACGTATAGTGATCGACTTTTAAGTTTACTTATAATACATTGTAACAGTCATTAAAACAAATAGTATTGCATTGTAATATTATCAATATTTCGTTATTATTTCAATAAATGTCTGAAAAATAGTAAAAAAAAAAAAAAGTTTCCATTTTGTTAACATTTAAATTATTATGAAACTGATTTGTTTTAAGTTAAGTTTTAATTACGTATGAAGACGTATTAAATGCGTACTGTATGTCTTAAAAAAAACTTAATTAACCTTGAATATAAAGTATTATTATAACCTTTTTGGTTATTAGGAAATCTTGATTAATTAATCAAGCAGATAATCACTGAACACTATTGTAGTCCTTGAGACAAAGGATAAATCTCTCCAAAGTAAGATTATAATATAATTTAATCTGACGTGTTGGGGCACCGAGGGCTTAAAAGGCGTCTTGAGCCTCGGACTCGTCACTTCGAGTCCATCATCAACCATGTCGCCACCCCTGGAGACCAAGAACGACCCGGACTTGCCCCCGCGTGAGTCAAATATTGGGATAAACATAATTGCCTAGGGCTCGATCATTATTTTTTAGAAAATTATTATCACCACAAATGGAGAATCGAAATGGAGATTTCGTTATTTTATCAATTAGATCTTAATTTCAGTGGAAAAATTACTTGCTTCTGATGTATCATCATTGATGTGTGTAAATGTTCCTAAATTTTTCGCTTTCTCTGTTGCTTTTTTCTTCACACAAATATTTTAAATTTTGAATCTCTGGTGTCAAAATAAGAAGAATGATTTACAAATTATTGTTTGCGTTGATTTTTATGTTACTTTATATTAAGCTTAAAATTAACTATTTAACTATACTAACTATATAGGATCGTTTAAATGTGTACAATTTTAATTAAATTAAGAGATAAGAAAATTTTACTTATTGATTGCACATGTTAAGTTTTTTTTTTTTTTTTTTTTTTGAAACACATATTAAAACGCAATGAAGTGCAACTGACTGAAAATAAAGAACCCGATATAATTAATGCGATTTAATTTAGGCCTCCTGGTACTCTACGTATTTATCTCAGTGATGTTTATTAAAAAATGTAATTATTAACTGCGTTGCTAGAGTAATTACCTAATTACTAACGTAAGTGCACTTACAGGAGTTATAGGACAGACGTAAATTGTTTGAATATTACATAGTTGCTAATATAGTTGATCAGGGAAATTTTATAGTGATGACGTACTCTTATACAATTACCTTATACTGTATATAAATAATATGTAATTTTTTTTTTGGTGATCAATGAATATTGTTAACGGTAATATATCTATTGTAATTAATTAAAAAACAATATATATTTTTTTACAAATATTTGATAATACATTATGTATGTAATATGTAGCTTTTGCTTTGTAAATATATATATATATATATATATATATATATATATATATATATATTGGCATAAGAATTTTTAATCAGTTTTCTAAATTGTTGCGTATAATATCCATATTGGTTCATCATTTACTGATTATAATGATCATTTACATACCTACCGAAAGCACTGACAATAGTAAGTTGAGTACAAACGTATCACATTATAATTCTTAGATAAGCCTGCACGTCGTCTTATAGTAAATTACAACACACGTCATGATATTTCACAATTGCTAAACAATGCTCCGTTTGTTTGCGTATTGCTGACGAGGACGTGGGTTGTATAGCAGCTAGGTATAGGTAGGTAGTAAGTATTAACAAATCAGCATGCATGCTCTGAAAAGCAGAAAATAAGCAATACATAATATATCTATAGAATCAGACAATATAATATGCTAATAAGCTACAACGTAAAACGTGAAAACTATATGATCGAAATTACGATGTGGAGTAGAGTCCCGTTAACTTTTGTATATATTCAAACCATTTTATTATTTCGATTTGTTTTCTGCAATGAATAAATAAATAATCTACACTGGATAAAAAAGTTAATATAAGATGTGTACTTTTAATTTTAAAATTAAAGATTCATGTCAGTCTTGGTGTAGAGAATAGATAATGTCTAAATCATTAGATAAAGAAATAAATAATTTTTCTTTTATTAATTTGCTGGTCTGTTAATGATAACTTTTCCTCCGTATGGTTCCATATACAGTATAGTAATCTATAATGGTTTATTTTTATTATATAATATTATATTTTGTTTTCTAACCTTTTAAAATTAATTTATGCATAACTGATACTCATATATTATCAAATTTATCACGAATAGAAATAATATTACTCGAAACACATTATACTTGGTGCACATCGACAACGTTGATTATTATATATAGTTATTAAATAAATATATAGAAATATAGGTTAATATTTTATTTATAAATAAATAAAATATTAAAATAATATTAATATTATTAATATTAATATTATAATAAATAAATATTATTAAAATATTAAATTATTTATAATTTTATATTCGAAGTTGACATCACCATAATGAGATATTAGAATGTGAAAATTTTAGTGGCTTAATCGAAAGAAGGGGTAAAAATAATATGGTACTGTGAATTTTTACCCCTTCTTTCGATTAAGCCACTAAAATTTTCAAAATCTAATGTCTCATTATAGATTTCTTTTGTAGCATGGCTACTAAACTTTTATAAAATTTAATGCTTTCAATCAATGGTAACGACCTATTTTTTAAATTTATTTTATCTGGCTCCAATTGCATCCATACATGCTACTATAATGAGGACAATACGATCGAAATCAACATCAACAAATGGAACATTAAAAAAATATTAGACTCTTTTTTACTGTCATTATTTAGAGGGTGTTCAATTTCAGGTTGGTATTATATTAGCACGTATGTGTAGTTTGTTACTTGCGAGTGCGAAACACATCAAGTATCAGTTTTTTTATAGTAGACTCCGTTTTTCCGAAGAGTATTAGAGAATAAAACAATACAAATAACAAATTATGTTATTTTGTTGCACAATTTAATTTTAAAGAGTTTGTTTTTAATAAATTTAAAATTATCTTAAGGCCTGTTGTCAGTAATAGCAGAAATTAAGTAAGAGTTTACTGAAGAGTTAAGATAATTAAACTATTTTTAATTCTTGTACAATTTACTCATATTTAATATATCTGTATATTTTTCATATATATAATATTTTGATTGAGCAATGATGTTATAAATAATAGCCACGAAATTTAATAAATAAAAAACGTGTTATGAAAAGGTAGTATTGCTACAAATTGATTGATTAGGCAATAAACTTTATTTGTCCCGTATATAAAAACGCGTTATTTTCCTGCGTACCCGCGAGTTCACGCGGCAGGTCACCTCCCTCGAACCTGCCGTCGTCAGACCGGCTCTTGCTGATGGAGGCGAGCCAACACACTAGAAAGTGAGGCAGGCTGCAGGCCCCACTTTCACTGAAATCGCCTACGTAATATCAGGTGTAACAGATTCGGGAATATTAAAATTGAAACAACACAAATGTATAGAATAATCGACGATAGTGGTGATGCCAATAAAAAACTAATAGTCATGTAATTGTTTTGTTGTATAAATTTATAATATCTTATCCGCTTATAGGGTATATAATATATCGAAGAAGTTATATCATTTTTTCAAATATATATAATAATATATAAAAAAGCAATATTTAATATAATACTGTAATTTTTGTTTTCAAAATGTACCACGTTTTCTAGATTTTTAAGTAAATTATGTTGTATTATGTACTTAAATTGTGTTGAGTAATTAGACTAATTAAACATTAATTACAATGCTTATTTCAATGAGTTCTGAAATGCACAAATCATTACATTATAAATACTAAACCTGCATGTAGAATTATTTTAATTATCATAATGATACATATAAGTGAGGTATACCAATCATCTAAACTATTTATTTATATCTAAAAATAATATGTAATCATTGCATATTTAGTTAAAAGGGTTTAATAATAATTATACTAAAGTACTTGAAACTCGAGAACGCAGTTATGTAAATTATTCCACAAGGATATGATTCATATTAATATGATTTAGTTATTTAGAACAAAGCACTTGATAAATGAGGAATCTGCAGCATCACTTCATTTACGAAATCTGTTTTTGTTTATAATATTATATATAGATAAGCTGGAGATAGTGAGAGCTCTGCATGTGCTTGATTATTGAGGGTTGGGAGGGGGGATACAAGCACGGGGTGTTTAATCACAAGCCACTTGACCAACAGCTAAATTTAATCTTCAAAATATAAGGGGTTGTTTTAGATCAATATTGTATAACAAAATATATAAGTTAGAGAAAAGGTATGCATACGACAAAGTTATAAAACAATACTGACAATATTCAATATTGAATATAAAAAATATAATATATATATTAATATTATATTTAATTTAAAGATATATATTTTAAATTATTTTATTTTATGTTTTATTATTTGTATATATTTTTAGGCTTTTATACTAAATAAACTAAATAATGTGTTTACTAATATTTACATTCATTGCAATTAAAATAAATATACATAACTTTAACACTTTTCTTATGTTTTCAGATTATTAATTTTAGTAGTTTTTACTTTTTACATTTAATTCTTCTTCGAATACAGAAATTATTAATTTTCAATTATCAATTTTCCCTTAATGCTTGATTTATTTATATATTATTACGCAATATGTTCTAGCTAGGATTTCTTTGTCTTTTTTACACGTCCTTGCTTGATCGACAAAATATTGCTGCAAAAATTAATTAGAAAATCAATCCAAATACACAATATATTCAAACGCGATAAAAGTACACCATATATGGCATTATACCACGCCGTTGAAAAGTACCTTAATTCAACCTTGATTGAAAGATTTTCCAATTCGTTATAATTAATTATCATATTAACACCATTGTCACAATGATTGACGTCTAGACATGGAGCATTTTTTTTTATTTCTTCTTATCAGTAACAAAGCTTATTATATTATCACTTTTCCGATGTTACTTTTCCCATCATCCATTTAACTTGATATCAATAACCTGCCATGAGTTTTATTGTGTATTTTACAAAAAAGTTACCCTTAATTTCTAAATATATGCTTTTGGTAATGGAAAAAAAAGATCTTATGCCCTTAGGAATCGTTTTTTTAATTAACGACTATAGCACGTGTCCATTGATACAGAAGATAATAAAACAGTCCCTTGGACATATTGTTTAGCGTATCTCTAAAAAAAAGAGGGATCGAGAAAAAGATAATTTTATGCGTACTTAATAACATAAAGGTCCGAGGGGAGGGGGACATGATACGGGGGATCAGGCCGGTTCTGCGTGGCTGAATGATAAGGGAAATGTCCCCTCCCTCCCTCCAGTCCATTTGTTACACTGTTGTGTCCAGAGTATCACATTGCCAAGGTCACAGAATACATCTGATTTATCATTTCATCAGCAATCGATTTTATTATAGGTATGCAAAGAACGTGTCAGTTTCGTCAGAGGAACTATTGTTAAATATTGACTTTGCTTTTGTTTGACATTTATCTTTTCCCTGAATCAAAATCTTCTCTGATAAGCTCTTTTATATAAAGATCTTTACACTTTTTTACCGAGTTTTACAAACATAATAACGACACAATTAATTTGTTTTATTCATCCCATTTATAAAAGGTAGTTCCATTAGAACTATTAGATATAAAATTCGTCTATATTCATTCAAATATTTGAACTTTCCGTAGATTTAATAAATTAATCATTTTCTTTTTATTAGCGTAATGAGTCATGCAAAGAAGAAGAAGTATGTATTGAAGGCAGGTGTCTAAAAATATTGTCTTGCTACTCTAAAAATGTTAAAAAGGTGTGAATGAAATGAAATAACGTAATATAAATTGCTAAGTTTTATAATATTCTGATGTCCTGTGCATACGAAATTCTTTGAGAAAAACATTTTCAACACACAAAAAAATATGCTATTATAATTTCCTTGAAAAAAAAAAATGTTTTGAAAATTAATTGTTGTTTCAGTCAAGGTATAATAATAAAATGAAACCAGCAGTAGCCGTTGTTATCGTGACAATAGTTAAGTATCTGAAAATTAACAAGCAGCAATTTTACAAAAGTGCCTTGTTTATCAGCGACAGTTTTTTTTTTTTTTTTTGCGATATTAATTACTGTCACTTTGCATGACACGTGGGTCGCCTTTTCACTTTTTATATTGAGGTTGACCCAACTCGCTATCTACGTAAACTGTAATAATATACAGGCACCTGTGCTACCTGAAACAACCAAGGTGTTTACTTATCAAAATTGGAAATATATTTACCAGAGTTGTACAGTCAGTTCACTCCTGAGTGAAAATGATTATTTGCTAACTACATCATCAACTCAATAGAATTTAATTGCATTTTTATGTACACCTAGGTAAAACATAAAAGTTACCCCTGCTATGTTTTTGGGCGTTCTTTCAGTATTATGGAGGCGTGGTAACTTTAAACAATACTCACCACCGTGACCAACTCATAGAATTTACTTAATTGCATTTTTGATGCATAACTGGTTACAAACTAAATTTTATCCCTAGACATTCCCTTCTATATTATATGTTTTGGGGCGTTGACACGCAGTATATGGACTATACGGAGTCGTACTAATGTTAACTTGTTTTCACCATATAACTATACTTGGTGATCTTATTCTTGTTTCTATACTAAAATTGCAAATTTGCATCTATTTAAATGTTGCAGTTACAGAAAATCAAGCGGTTACGTTCAAGCTAGCTGTCGTGAGATGCATGTAATATTTATATTTATAATTTATAAAACGCATCCATTTTATATAATAAGACTTAAAACAGTTGCATTATACAGAGTACAGCTCCATGTAATAATATTTGATAGCAGCACATGCAATATATATTATTATTCTTTAGAAGCTTAAAATATAACGCTATTTTTAATATGTATAGGATAATATATCCCAATTAAAAATATCATAAGAAAATAATAATACCAACTCGTGTGAAAATTTTCAACACTTTATTAATTCTACTACTTCTTTACAGTATAACCCTATAACCCTGATACGTTATGGCCTGTCTAAAATCACCTAATTCTGCACTGCAGCTTCTAAGTAACATGCAACTTCTTTCTACCTGGTGCTGTCCATCATCCAACACTTGTCAGGTGTCGATGGAGGGCCGACAGGAGGAATTCTCTGCTCCGTTACGCGACCCACATATGGAGGCAGATACTTCTTGCATGTATTGAATCTTAGTGGCACAACGTATAATCATTGCTCTCTATCGTCATTGCCTGCTGCATGTCCCACGTAATGAAAACACCGTGCATCATTGCGCACACTGTAACTAGTTCGCGCATCATCACATTACTTAACTACCTTTCACATTAATACTGGAATTTGGTCTGATTTTTTTTTATTATTATTATTTTATACCTGTAGGTTGGAAAAATTAAATTTGAACCTGAATTTTTAATATCTCGGATATTATACCAAATTTTAATTTATGTTGTTGTTTTACATTTCATTTATTTACATTTTAAATATTATAAATATAATTATATTAAATATTATTATTTTGTGTTCGACTAACACAAAAAAATACTATAATATAATGTATGGATTTAACATTTATTTTAAGGCAATATTTTGTCTAGAAAACGCTTGTGTTTTGAAAGTTTTGATAGTTGAAGTAGAGTTTTAATTCATTTTTTATTCAGCATTATTTATTATACATAATTAATACAGTTTAGGAAATTTGTTGTCATGTAATAAACAGATAATCTGCTTTTTTTTTTTTTTCTTCTTTTCTTAAATATGTGTCATAAACAGTAAGAATTTGTAAGAAATAACAGAAAAAATATCCTGTAGATAAAATATAGAAGATATCACTTATATCTTGCAAGTTGCAAGTCTTTGCATTGAATTCTTCATCTTATATATGTAGGGTATATCAAGTGATGCAAGTCTTATTTATCAGTTATATTATTATTTTTAAGTAAATTTATGTGACGTCAAGCAGCATGATTGACAGATGTAATTAAATTGGTTTATAGTAAGGGCAATTAATTTGAACCTTTTTATTAGTAAAAGCTATGAGAAAAGCATTCATAACAATCGTCCAATCTCGTTAATTAGTATTGTCACAACATGCACATGCAGCTGACCCGAGGAGAAGATGAGTCAATTAACCGCTTTATTATTCAGCTATTAATATATTTTATGATAATAATTGATCGGATTCTTCCATGAGAAGAAAATTACAAGGATTGTTTTTTACGAGAGAAAAAACATAATTAGGCATTATAAATTTAATGTATGTTAATTGTTTTCAAATCTTCCAAATTCAACGTAATAAATTAAAATTCTTCTAATATTTTTAATTTTATATTATACAGCAAGCTATTTTTTATATTATTATCCTCTGGGTGTATGAATGGAAGTCCTTTTAAATCACTGCTATTTAAGGCAACAGAATTATATAGGAATTATTTAATAGTATTTTTTCTACCGTATATAGATAAAAATCTCTGAGGCTGTTTATATAATATTCTACTTTTCAGTTAACATTAACTAAAATTAAATTTTTTATCTCTTTGATTAAAACAAACAGTGTAACTATATATTAACTATCACTAGGGAAAGGAAAAAGGATGAAGGGGGGTAAACAGCTTGTTTGTTAGCATCAAGTTAATCAGTACAAGTGTACCACCTCCAGCATGATCAAATTGAGCTCAGAGAGGATTAAGTAATCTCAGCAAATGGTACTACATGACAATCTCGCTATAGTAGGGTAATCAGGCATCAGACATGACACGCAAGAACAGGAAAAGTAGAACACGTGTCAATTGAAAGAGGCTGCTGACTTTTATTAATCTTAATCAAACTGATACCAAGCACCACCCCACATCTTCTAACTGATCAAAACAACAAACATTAGAGCCTTGCCGCCGTCTCATATATAAGTCGTCTAATAGTCGTCACCATAAGAATTTATATTGATGTACTTAATTTGTTTCTAAGAATTACTTCTGTCTTATGACATAATATTACAGGATGTTTTGGTCATGTTTAAATTTTTTGGCTTTTAGACTTTACACGGAGACAATTTTAAGGTTGTCTAATTGAGTGACAGTTTGAGCTTCAATTATAATGTTCATCTTATTAAAATAGACAAGATCAAAAGTTGTGTGTTCACATTTATAAAAATAAAAACGGATTGGATAAAATTATACTAGTCGTAGAAAGTTATAATTATTATACCCATGGATGCAGAATGACACAGCAAAAAGATCGTTTTACGGAACTTTTTCAGAAGGAATATAATTATAATAATACATTAAGTTAGTACCAATTTAACTAATTGTTATTAATGTTGCATATTAATTTTTTTCCGTGTATACGTTTTGAGACAGACAGAATTTTGCTGTCAGAAAACATCGTAAAAAATGATGTTTTAAGTATATACGCACAAAAAACGCGTTGCATCATAAAAGTGTGATGTAATTTATTTTAATTATCTATTTGTTACTAAGCATTTCAGCATTATGAGAATATTATGAAGGTTTTACCCACCCTCATGTAATAAAATCCGTGTAAATTCCGGATACGGGCGAGGATAAATAATAATAATTATACGACACGTAAAAGTAAAAAACAACAAGAAATAATAAAATCCGTGCAGAAAGAGTTTCTGCTACATTGCACCTTAATAAATTTCCTAAATTTCGTATTTTTAATAAATTTAATTATTATGTTATAGTTTTCTAGTGAAGTTGGACTGTATAATTCTATATTTTCGAAAAATATAATTCAAAATAATATATTTCGTATTACATTTATATATAAAAATTGTATAGTACTCTGTATAAAATTTCAATTTAAACTAATATATAGCATGGAAATTTATTTACATAACCCATTGCAGATTTTACTGCGTTTCTCAAAGTGTCCAGTCGCACCATAGTCTTGTCCATTTTGCTTGTCTGCTTTGCTTTGGATGTTGCTAAAATGTCTGCTCGTGATCCGTGTCTCTCCCTACAGTCACATCGCTGGTCCGCAAGAAGATGCCCCCGTGAGCAGTGAGCACCGCCAGCATGCCGGTGAACTGGCCCTTCTCAAGCTCCTCGGCGGAGGACGACGATGACGAGAGTTACCAAGAAGGTGTGCACCAGGGGCATGCGCAATAAAATTAGCTTGTTGGTAGTGGATGCTAAAAATACAGAAACCCATCAACAGAATTTTGTTACCTTTTCATTATTTCGTTAACCGCGCGGGTACATGGGCATTCATGCTATTATATAAATTAATATGTATACATGTATAATTGAAAAAAAAATTGTAATATATCATAGAAAGGAAAAAGATTCCATGCGTAATTAAGTTAAACTTTATTTAGAAACTGTCGATTGGTTTAATTACCCTTTTCTACGCAAACTGTATTTAACATTGCCATATCATGATGAAGATGATAATTATTATTGTATTGTTCAAATTTACGTCTTCTCTGATTAGTTTTAATTTTTACTGCTTAATTTGATTTTAAAAATTACAAGTGTCGTTAACGAGTATAATACACAATCTTTGTTGATTTGCAAGAACTGTGATTTTCTTATCTTTATGCACCTAATTAAAAGAAAATAATTAAAATAATAAAAGAGAATTAAAAATTCACTGCAGTTCTATTATTACGATTATAATAATTATTGTAGTGGCAAAAAGGATGCAACAGATGGCGTGTAAAAAACATACACAAATAATAATAAAAAAAAATGTTTCCTGCTAAGAGTCGTTATCTGGGAATGGACTTGTTTTACGGAAACCACATTCCTCGATCGCCTCTAGTTATGAAGAGAGTTAATAAATGTTAATTTGTGAAACAAAGCACGAAAGACGGTGCATATATGTTGCATGGTGGGTTCAAAGCTTCAAAGTTTGTATAATATTATTATATGTGGGTGATTAAATTTTTAGAAGTTTGTTGTGTGTTGGTTCACTGATAACGGGAAATGAATTGTGAAATTTATGTTTGGGAGTCCGTGTTTCTTGCGAAAGATTTTGTGTTTATTTTGTTATTACGATATATTGTATTTTATACGACAAAAAATTAAATATAGAATCATTGTTGCATAAAAAATGAACATATTATGGTTTAATTAATTACACTTCAAAAACTTAAATTTATTAAAAAATTATTTGTCCTATATTTTTATATATACATAGGTTTTCTTTTTGTTATACGTTTGTTGAAAGTTAATAATAAATTACAATAATAGGTCATAATTAAAATGCATTTTACTACGACGTATCATGGTTTTTTATGTATATATTATATAGTTATATTAACATTATAATGGAAATGACAATTATATAGACGTATGTTAAATATTTATTCTGCTGCTTATGTATACATTGCAATATTATAGCGTGTACTCTTGAGTACGCCCATTTACGGTTATATAGTCACTTACTTGTTAGTTGTAACTATGTTAGACTTTTATTTAAATTTCAATAGAAGATTTATTATAAAATGGAATTTTTATTGCAGGTTTTAATCATTTTTTTTCTTTTAGTTGCATGATACAGACAAGTTTTGTGCATGTTTATAGAAGCCACAGTTAGTATTAAATTCCGAAAAAATGAGAGGATGCTTTTTCCACGTAGTAAATTAATTTTTAAGTAAACAAAATTGTATTTTTTGTTGCATTCCTCACACAGTTTTTATGCATGATAAATAGTAATACAATTAAATTAAAATTTCTCATTAAAACGTTTAAGAATATATAAATTAATAAAAAATTTAAAATATGTTTCAGCGTCATCGCTTCTTGGGTTAGACAAAAAGGGGACAGATCCGGAGACCAATGCTACGGTAATTATAACAATTAGTGTTTTTTTTTGGGGGGGGGGGGGATTGTACACCTCAGAACAGTTGAAACGTAATTCCGGCTTGATTTGCTGTCGCTTGATCTAGACGAAGAACTGCAAACTGCAAATTTACAATTTTGAGAGAAGGAAGAAGTAGCTTACCACAACCTGTCCGTATATATTATAATAACGCTGTATTCGTGACAACTAACCTGCAGAGATGATGATAGGAGGGGAAAACCTTACTTGAATAGAGAAGGAATTCACCTGGGGTTGCTGGGCCTTACCACAAATCCTGAGGAAATTGACCAGGTATATTATATGCTGTACAGCCAAACAGGCCAGCTAAAAAGCATGATAGAACTATAGGCTAAAAAGTTTCCTGCATGTGGGGGGCAGTTTGAAGGCCGGTTTTTCCAACGTAAGTCTTTCCTCAAATAAAAGGAAAGTCGATGATGTTAAATATACAAATACATCACAAGTAAGTTACGCTATCACACTACATTTTTAGATACTAATAGATACTTAATCTAAGTACAATTTTGTACTTTATAATGAAAGTACTGTAATTGAAACAAGATTCAAATGGTCCATTTTATGTTATACTAAACCTAAAGCGTCCTTATTATAAGGTGAAAACATAATAAGTAATGAAAAACCATTCAGTATGTATAAATACTTAAGAGTGATGTTGACTGCGATGAAGTATCCAAAGAAATCACTTGCATATATATAATATATATATACCATTTACGGTTAACAAGCTCTAGCTAATTAACATACATCGTCATTCCTCACAGGTGTAACGCACTTTTCTTAGAAAGTTACGTCAAAAGAAATACAAAAATTAAATTATATTTAAGTGTCACACAGTTCAACTGTCCCTGCTAAGAGATTTTAAAATATATTCATTTTAAAGACATGAAATTTTTTTTATTCAAATAATAAATACATATTATAATAAGTTGACCTAAAATTATGTAATTTTTTTCTCTAACTGGGCGTATCTATATACGTAAAGCGTGTGCTGTAAATGTAATACTTTCCCCTCTATCGATGAACGTGATGTTTGGAATGAAGTGCCATGTATTGGCGCCCTGGCTACACAATAATATATTATGCGGTGGTTACATAATTGTGACTGAATGGAGGTAGGAAAGTGGAGAGAAGCCCGCGGAGGCCAAGGCCGAATGTGCCAAAACACGTTTATCTGCAGGGACGTTCACCTGCTGGCCTAACAAAAAGGTTGGATTATAAGTCAGAGGAGATTCACCAATTTGACCTGAGAATTATATAGTGGTGGGCTAATGTCAGGAAAAGTCAATAATATACTATAATAAGAGAGAATAAATATACATGTCGCAGAAAATCTTTAATATATTGACTTATTTATTCAGTTGTATTTAGTCTCTAATTAGGAAAAACTGTCAGTTATAATTTGATCACACAAATTAGTATAAAACTTTTTGATTAACATTCATAAATTAATTGAGGTAAGTCGTTTCTTTACTTCTTTTTAGGGGTTGAAATTTTGTCACAAGTTGGAACAGTTTACTTTAGTAGGAACCTTTAATTTCTTCGGTAGTTTAAATACTCTCAGCTCTCAAGAGTTGTGAGTCGTTCATCAATCAAGGGGACTAAACTATACCTCTCTTATGGAGTATATATGCAAACTCTTTGGTTCACCTCTGATCGCCAACAGTCATGAGGTTCGCGCGACCTGAACACGCAAACTCTTCAGCCCCGTCCACGTTGTTTGTAGAGTGTACGTTCCAAACTAATAAAAATGTCATTTTAGCTGAAAATATTGAGGTGCTATATTGGAACATTTAATTACCTAACACACAAATTTCTTTTAATTATGGTATATATCGAGTGTATATATTGGTAGCATTTACCAAGACATTTATTTTCGTCGTATATAATGAGAAATTTTTCAAACCCTGCATGGTATAAAATGCATGCATAATTTATGAAAACTCATTATCGAGTTGACAATTAAAATATTATATTACTCCAAGACTTGCGTATTTTGAAAAAGCAATATATGCCATTGTTTATGTACCTCAGAGTGGAATGATTCTTATATATATATATATTGACGTAATATCAATAACACCATTTACTGCATGGGTTGTAAGTATATGGTAGTGTCAATATATTGATAACATGGCACAGTGATAGCAACTTCACGTCGCGTGCGTAACAAAAATTAACAAACAGTCCACCGAGAAGGTAGAACATAAAAATACCAACATGACCCATAACAAAACTTACATTAGGAAAAGCAAAACATTGGCAACAACTTTTGTAAAACGAGAGGCAATGCAAAGACGCCAATTTATTACATCATGACACAATTGTTGGCAACATTGATTCTTCTGCATATAATATAATATATATATAATAAATTTCCGGATGTACAGTATATGCTGTGGGAATTAAAATTATTTTTATTTATTATGAAGCATGTTTAATACAGAATAAGTGCTATATGCAATTGAAGTATTGGTGCATGTTATTAAATTATTAAATCTGAAAATATTTTATACTGGTCTGACATTACTTGACACGACCGTTGTAGTTTATTTTACGACATTGATATTCAGATAATTTTGAGAATAGATTAGGATATGACCTTTTCCTATTGCGTTCTTCTCAAGTTGAATAACCTTCTAAATATTCAAGCTAATGCTTTTAACATTCTGATATATTTTTTTTAATCGTATTTTATTGCGAGGTGTAATATTGTCAACCGCCAACTAGAAAATCATTATTTATATTCATTAACCTCATAAACCAACCCTATTTATTGCATCGAGATACAATAAATTATGAATTCATCTAATAATTAATTAAATTAATGTTTGTTTTTATATTTTATGTAACAACACGTTCCCATCCTTCCAGACTTAATATTATATTACAGGTAGTCGCATCTGGCAAAATAATTTATCACTCACTTGGAATATTTTTACCTTATTTACAACACTGAACGCTTTACAACAATAAATGTTTTGAACGTAAGGTGTACCAAATAGCTGATAAATCCAAATGATTGCTTTTGCCAGACGATTACCGTTAATAAAATTAATTAAAAATTTTGTTGTAATATCTTTATGTACTGTGTATATATATTATTACATATTATATTACAAAATATTTTATGTAAAAAGGTAAGTGGGTAACATAATAAAAATAGAACGTATATGGAACTGAAATAGATAGATTACAATTAAACAACAGAGAGAGAGAGAGAGAGAGAGAGAGAGGATGCTTTGGTGGAGAGACAGGTAGGAGAGAAGTTGATGGTGGCGCCACCGTCGCGAGTACCAGCCCCGTCAGAAGGAGAGGTCAGCAGCAGCAGCAACAGCAGAAGTGCTGCGTTGGTGCGAGTTCAGTCGGTCCGCTAGTCAGTGGTGTAGCGGTAGCCTGTCTGTGCCACAAAACCGAAGTGTGGGTCTCCTCCGGTCCTCGATCGTCGCCGCACCTCCGCGGTGCTCAGTAACAAAAGTGGTGGTAACAATAACACAGGCAACATGACGAGAGAAGCTCCGACGTCTTTCGAAATTACACCCGCAGAAAAAAAGGTACTGATAAAAAAAAATATATACAGTAATCAATATTATTACTTTCTAAATTTATGTAATGTATTTTGACGCGGCTTTCAAATTTAAATATTAATTTAATTTTTTATATGATTTATCAAGCGGACTGGGTCAGCAGAACAATAACAACTGGTTTAGTACATAGCATTTTAATTTATATACATTTTTTTTCGTCTCTTTTATTCGACACGAGTTTCACTCGATAATCTTATTACTTGTTATGTATATCAACAACAACTGTCGTATAACCTTCATGGTTCATTGATGGTGAGCTAAATACAAATTATTGACACTGTTTTTTATATGCAGTGCTTTAAGAATAATAAACTTGCAAACTTTTTCTTTTCATTTATTTATTACTTAAATTGCTTTTTTTAAAAAAAATAAATTACATAACAAATAATTTATTATATTTATGTATAAATAATTATAATACATTATTTTAATTACTAAATCAATGTTTCACTGATTGATGAAAATTATTTTGTAAAAAATAATTTAGAGACAGGGCAAAAATATAATATATAAATATATCGTAAAGGCACTTTATATATATTACAAAAAATATAATATATATAAAATACGATTTTTTTTTTTCGCTCTCCGGTTATTTGAAAATGAATTGATTCGTCATTTATGTTTTTTACAAATAAGTAGTATAATATAGTGATTAAAACCCCAGCAAAGCTGACGCAACTGTACGGAAAGTTTCTACTAGTCTGCATGCGTATCCCGCATTGATTTTACATGTTTCCGGGAAGAGCGCGTGGTTCAGACGTCAACCAACATTTCAAGGTGCAAAATCGTGTCCATCCTACGCTTACCAAAAACGTCGCTAAAGTGATAATAAATGTGTAATAAACATGGTATATAATATGTTATGAACAAGAACAAATACATACATAAAAACTAATTCTTAAGTCTATACTCATTGAAAAATATAACATAAAAGGAGAAATGTAAAATACTGAATTTTGCATCCCGATCCTCTGTTGACTTTTTGTAACGTTATTTTATTTTTTATAAAAAACATTCTACTATTTCAATTTACTTAAATAAATTTATAAAATATTTCAAGTGCATTTTAGAAATCAGGTAGATACAAAACTCTTAATAACATTTAGCTGAATATCATATATTATGTATTCTTGATGCTTATCTCATAATCAGAGGATTTGTTTCGTTGCGTATATTGTCAGAAGTCAATATTGAAATTGAAGTGAAGAAAAAAAAATAGTACACATAATCAAATTCATGTAACTCTTTTCAACTCTTTATTTTAGAGCAAACACTACCTAAAAGAATTAAAACGATCCTCCACGATTAATATGGTTGAAATGACAATTAATTAAAATAATATTTGTTGTAGGTACGACGTCACGGTACAGATCAATATTGACTATATAATAGTCATATAGGATAAGCTATAGCCTACATATTTATCATCTCTTATGTTGACGCAACAGCATTCGACGTTAATAACATAAATATATTATATGTTAATTTATCCATGATGCTCTATAAAAAAATGTAACAAAAAATCTACTATTGCCCCTGCAAGGTTTCAGGTTATGCAATTCTTCATACAGCGTGGGTTAAAATGTTAAATAATCATGTGTTCTTTTTGCATGTTGATAAAATTTTAACCGTTCATTCGCACACACAAATCTTAATAACAATTACAATTAATCGAATTAATCGTGTATGTTTGGAAAGGATATCAAAACATATTTTAAAATTGAATTTCTCATATCAAAGTATTGTGAGTGTTATGAGCGCGAGTCTATAAATAATATTATATAATTTATGCATAATTATATATTTCCAGCATTACTATTCAATCAGTCATATGTAAAATATTATATTTGTATTTAATTCCATTCTGTCACTGTGGTTTATTTTTTCATAGTTAAACTTATAACATATTTCAAATGATGTTAGAAAATTAGATTTATAGTTATAATATTTTCATAAAACAATTAATTTAAATTTGTTCTCCAATATTTGATATTTTCATTATTTTCAAAAACTCTTCTTCGTGAACTGTATTTGTCGCTCGCTTTTTTCAGCTCTTTCTTTTTAGTTAATAAATTGCATGATGCCCACGATATAAGAAAATACGGAGACCATAATAAACTTCAAATTATGTTATTGAATGCTAGGATAACATTACTGTGACATTTCCTCTCACGGCCATCACGTAAATGCAACAGACAATACTTGTGTGCCGCGCCTCGTGCATATGCATGATCGTTGGTGACGCGCGACGGTGATGTTAATGGTGCTCAATGGCGCGTGCCTGATGCTCTCTGCGTGTTACAGAAACTCAAGTACCCCAAGGCGGTCTTCTTCATCGTCAGCAATGAGTTCTGCGAGAGGTTCTGCTTCTATGGCATGCGCAGTAAGTTATAGTTTGTAATTTTTATTTACCTTATTTTAGCTATATATATATATATATATATATATATATATATATATATATATATATATATATATATATATATATATATATATATATATATATATATATATATATAAGAGTAACTACATCATAGAATGTTAATTAAGTGGTGAAAAGGAAAAAAATAATACTAATAAAATAAAAAAATAACTTTTGTTAAAGTATACATACTTGAATAAATTCAATTTATTCGTTGCTATACTATAATATTACATAATATGCATAGCATGCGGCCTAAATAGATTGAACGGAACTTTTTTTTTTATCAATGTGACTGTTTTGATACCAGTAATCTCGTAAGTTGAGAAAGTTTTTGCCACTTTGACATGCCAAATTTTTTGTAACCAACTTTATTTTTATAGCAAAAATAGAAATTTTAAGAATTAAAATATATATTTTTCCGTATTGTTTATATACCTTGAATACATTTAAATTGGAAAGGAAGAGGCTATAATAAAAATATATGCATTATAAATTTTATTGTTATTTTAATAATTAAAAAAAAAAGTTTTTTTTTGTAAATTAGGACGCACGTTGTAACAATAACATATATTAAAAAAAAAACATTATTAATTGTTCAGTAATCTATATATTGTTACCATCACAACAATAGACCCTCTTGTTGCCCCACAGCGATCCTGGCGCTGTACCTGTCGCAGTCACTCGGCTACTCGACCGACACGGCCACCGTCGTGTACCACGCCTTCGTGAGCTTCGCCTACCTGACCCCCCTCCTCGGTGCTATGATTGCAGACAGCTGGCTTGGCAGATTCAAGTAAATCAACCTCGAGTTTATTTTTTATTATTCTCTACAGCAAGCTTAAAAATAAACTATTTTTTTACTATAAGTTACTATTTAATTAGAATTAATTTTGATTGATTGATTGATTGATTGATTGATTGATTGATTGATTGATTGATTGATTGATTGATTGATTGATTGAATTATTGACAAAAAAATAATAATGTTTAAGTTTATATATATTATGCACTTATTAAGTACCGTCCAGAACTGTCGGAATCGGAAATAATAATTTATATTGTATTTCGAAGTTCATTTTGTTTTTGTCTTTTTTGTAACCTTTTTTTATGACTTTTTTTAAAAAATATATAAAATCTTTCTGTTTTGTTTCAGTACGATTTTCTTCTTATCCATCATATATGCTGTGGGCAGTATTATCTTGTCCATGGCAGCCATGCCTGGAGTACTTCCTGCAGAGTGAGTACAAGATAACAATTTGTTATTTTAAAGCAAAATGTGTTAATTAACAAGAAAAAAAAATGCACAAGAATCAAAATTAAGATTTATCTCAGCAATTATTATTGTTACAACATAAAATTAATTTTCAACAAATTAATATTTTTTTTTAAATCTTATCTCATTAATTATTTTTAAATTTGTTTATTTAGAAAAAAAACACTACATTATTATATATTAATTGCATAATATAATACAAAACAATTGTACTTTACATTAATGGTAAATTCCAAAAGTTTAGAAAACTCGAATTTATATGGGGGGATGTCGTCCAGTTTCACATTTACTGTATAATATAGATAAATTTATGGCAAGATGACAAAACATATTGAATATAGTTAAAATTCATAAATTTTGCATGCTGGTTACACTTAATAATTAAATTATACAGAATAAGTCACTTTATGAAAGACTAGAAATTTTTGAAAAAGTTTCTTGTAAATTTCAAAGTATTAATTATTCTTAAACTATAGTCAATGATTCTTTATAGGGCATTCACGTACGTCGGTCTGATCCTGATTGGGTTCGGTACTGGTGGCATCAAGCCATGCGTGTCCTCGTTTGGAGGTGACCAGTTCGTGGTGCCTGAGCAGGAGCGCCAACTGCAGCAATTCTTCTCCGTCTTCTACTTCGCTGTGAATGGAGGCAGTCTGCTTTCCACCTTCATAACCCCCATTCTGCGAGAGGATGTTGACTGCTTTGGGGAGGACGGTTGTTATTCTTTAGCATTCGGAGTACCCGCCTGTCTTATGATTGTCTCCATTGGTGAGTATTTTATTACTAATTTAATAATATTATTAATTATTTGACATTAACAATTCAAATATTTCAAATATATCGTGCTAAGAATCTATGTCTAATTTTGAATTTAAATATATATTTTTTTTAATTTATGTATTTTATTGTGCTACGTACTCTGTACCTAAAATTTTTATTTTAATTCACTTCATTTTGTTTTATGTGATGATCAATATTAAGAAATAAAATAAAAATATAATTTTATAATTTTTATTTATCTTGTTCTTCAGTCATCTTTGTTGCTGGACGGCCCCTGTACAAAATCAAGCAGCCAGAGGGCAACGTGGTCCTCAAGGTCTCCAAGTGTATCACAGTAAGTAAGATTTATCAACATTCCATGATTTTATTCAAAGATATAAATTAGACTGGTAAATATTAAAAATAAGATTATTGATTTTATAATTGTTGTGTCTCTCTATTTATATATTATATATATTTTGAAAGTTAACCTTTATTGAAAATGCTCATATTTTCAATATGAAAATATTTTCAATTTTCATATTTATAGCTTTAATTGTCTCTGCTCATCTAATTGGCAGATGTCTTTCTACCACAAGAAAGAGCATGCCAGTGACTCTGCGTGACCCTGCTATTGCTTGTTTCAGCGCGCCATCTCTCTCAAGTTCAACAGCAAGGGAGTGAAGAAGGACCACTGGCTGGACTATGCCGAGGAAGAGTTTGGACGTAAGATGGTGGAGGATGTCAAGTCTACTCTGCGAGTGCTCTGGCTCTTCCTGCCCCTGCCCATCTTCTGGGCGCTCTTCGACCAGCAGGTAATTTTAAGCGGGTTGCTTGCATTTTAGCTAGATCCATAGTTCTGTGCTTAATTGTTATAATTATAGAAATGGCAGATGTTGCATAAAATATTCAAATTTAAAAGCAATTAATATATTATCCTATAAATACTTCTTTTATCAATTAAGTTTCATGCAGTAATTTGGAAATTAACGGGAGTGAATTTTTGTGCACTAATTAACTTTGATAAATTAAGTTTTTATTTTTCAGTTATAAAAATAAGGTTTTAATTTTTAACCCTTTAGTTTCCTAACTTAACTAATCATTACCTGCGTGTCTCAGGGCTCCCGCTGGACCTTCCAAGCAACACGAATGAACGGTGATATGGGTGGTGGCTTCACCATCAAGCCAGACCAGATCCAGGTGTTCAACCCTGCCCTAGTGATGATCCTCATCCCCATCTTCGAGGCAGGACTCTACCCGCTCTTCAAGAAGCTTAACATTCTGCAGAAGCCTCTGCACAAGATGACTTTTGGAGGCTCTTTGGCCGCCCTAGCATTCGTCATTTCAGCCCTCGTGGAGTTGGCAATCACAGTGAGTACTTTTTTGTCATTAATATACATGACTTGTCGAATCTTTTACTGCATGTATAATTAACAAAATGTCAAAAAAAAACTTCAGTGTCGATCTTATACTCTTCCTTAGAATGATGATGTTTAATACTCCATCAAATGATTTTAAATGAGCAGAGCACTTAATTATGCACTTCCCGACTACATTCATAATAATATAATAATATGGTAAAATTTTCAGTCACAAACAATTTTAGTTGTATTTACATTTTTTTTTTTTTTTTTTTTAAAAAAAGCTAGGATGAATTTTCAAAAGTAATTTGAACATCAATATAAAGCATTTTTAACTAAAAACTTGCGTTTCTTTATCAAAAATAAATGTAATAAAAATAAATAAATGTCCTTACAAAACATATTTAATTCCTGAATATATATTTTATTAATTGTTTGTTTTTCCAGCCCACTCTGGCAGTGATTCCCGGTAGCGGAGAGGCACAACTTCGTATTTTCAACTCCATGGAGTGTCCCATGATTGTCACCTTCAATGGAATACCTGAGATCACTGAAGAACAGACAATCAAGGCCCTTGACATGTACGAGAAGACCCTCCTCAAGGCCAAGGGTACCATGAAGTTCGACATGAACATCAGACAAACCCTAGAATGTAGTTCTACCTTTGCCTCAGTTGATGTTGCAGCTGAATACAAAGAGGGACAGGTAACAGCGGAAATCCTTGATTTGCATAGCTGTGCTGATTTTGTTTCTATGTTTTAAAAATGATTGTAGTGTTTATTATATTTATTTATTTATTTATTTATTTATTTATTTATTTATTTATTTATTTATTTATTTATTTATTTATTTATTTATTTATTTATTTATTTATTTATTTATTTATTTATTTATTTATTTATTTATTTAATAAAATATGACATATATTAAACTATTTTGTTGAATAATTTCATTAAAATAATTTTATGGGGCAGTTTTTAAAACAATATATCCCAAAATTAAAATCTATCTAGCAATATAAGCATAAATTTTTATTTTAAATTTAAATACTTTTATAACTTCAATCAAATAAGATTTGTTTCTTTATTTAAAATTATATATAGAAATTAATTCTTGTTTACATGTTATTTTTCAGGCCAAGTCCTATGTTATCACAGATAACAATGTAGCTCTTATTGAAACAACTGGACCATATTCAGAGGACTTGGAAAAATCTAACAAGGGTAACGCTAAAGTCAGGTAAATATTATAGACAATATATACATATTTAACCTTTTTTACTCTGTTCTTCATATTTATTAAAAAATTTCGAAATAAAAAATGTAACAAAATGAGTTGGATACATGAATACTGTGTCACTATGATGTACCCCGAATAATGCACCTCGAACATAAATTTAACTCAAAAAGTGTAATATTCCCACATATTACTGCATGTTTTACTCTCAGGGTTTCTTGATAATTAACTCTTACCTCAACAGAGTGTTGTTCAACTTGGACTCTGCCCTGGCACGGACAGTGATCTTCAAAAGAGGGAGTCTAGAAACTGCATTTGCATTAATAGACGAGGACGGAAAAGAGGACGGAAAAACCAATGTGACTGAACTGGATATTGGAAAGTGAGTTGGAATATATTTATTTCTTATACTATTGCGTATAAATATATATATATATATATATATATATATATATATATATATATATATATATATATATATATATATATATACAATGTAGCTCTTGACAATTTCATTTGATTAAAAATTTATATATCTTAGTTGTTTTTATTAAACTTAACTGATGGAACCCACACAGCACACAATGGATATTTTTTGGATGATATCTAGATAAAATCTGTATAGAACTTTTTATTTATCTAAAAATTATATAGATATTATCCATGAACTTTCATGGATATTTTCTAGCTAAATGTCCTCTATTTTTTGGATAAAGTTATCTTGTTAATATCTTATCCTATAATTATACATTTTTTATCTAGCTATATTATCCTCCTATATATACTATGCTTCTATTTTTAAGTAAAAACACACATAATGCTCTTATTTACAGTTACCGAGTATCAATTGGAGAACAGGAGTTAGAGCAGTCAATTTACCTCGGTGCTGGGGGAGTCTACAGCTACATCGTCCAGGAAAAAGCTGCTGATGAATTTGTAAGTAACTTGCATATTATACTGATATTATAGTTATATAGCATATATATGATATTGAGTGTGTAATAAAATAAATGTGGCATAATGTCATGTGTAAATATAATAATCTAGTTGTGCAGCATATTTCCTCCGGGACGTTTATATATTTAAAAAAAAGGATGATTGTAACTTCTAAATCCTCAACTCTTTATTATTCCTGTTATTCTCCCCTCCCCTTCCCCTCCCCCATGTCACTTTTAACACATGCAGCTATAATAGTATCATTCATTGTCAATATCAAAATGTACTAATCTCATAGATCGAGAGAGAGAGAGAGAGAGAGAGAGAGAGAGAGAGAGAGAGAGAGAGAGAGAGAGAGAGAGAGAGAACAGTTAATTCTTTGCAAAAACATAATAATACATATATATGTGTGAACTTTAAAATAATAATAATAAAAAAAAATATACTACTAAGCCGGTAAGGTAACGTGGATCAGCTGTTTTTTTAGACTCATTTGATAAACATGTAAACCTTTTAGCAAATTCACAAAAATTCTGAAAAAATTTTGAGAGACAGATTTCAGTACCTAAAAGCCATAGAAAAAATTTCAAGGCAATTATTTGAGCCGATTTTTTTTCGAGCGTGGCGCAGTGCATTGACCGGTTCTCGTTAGATCACCGAAGTCAGGCTACGTCAAGCGTGGTTAGTACTTGTGGATGGGTGACCGTTTCAAGTAAAAAATACGCTGCTCCCTCCCTGTGGTAAATTCGTCTCGCTTTCCACCCAGTGCAGTAATGCACTTGTGTGTGGTTCCCCAGGCTTTGGACATCGCTTTGGTCCATTGAGAAAAAGTAGAGGTGTCCGTCCTGACTGAGGTTTTCCATGGTTCCCTCAGTCTCACCTCAGCGAATGCTGGGACGCGTAAGCATGCAGGCCGTGGCCACTATCCGTTCCCTACCTTATATCCCTACCCAGTACCCCGCCGCGAGCTGTAAGCTCTTAGGAGTGTATTCTTGTAAAAAAGAAGACAAAAAAATTAATTTTTAGCACATAGGGCTTATTTAATTCCCATGAAGAGCCAAACTAAAAACTTAATTAAAAACAGTTGGCTTGAATATAGTGAGGGTTCTTAGCTTACAAAAATGACCAAGTCGTGCACTTTGTGATAAAAGCACCGAACTTGGTACATCGATAGAATTGACCAAGACGATCATTTTGAGGGATGTAGCCCAGCGCGCAACCTGACCTGGTGACCTCTGGTGACCTTTCAAAATGGCGGCCGTGACCTTTATGAAATTAATTTTTAATTTAAAAACTGTTGCAGATAAATTAAAATTTTAAACTGAAAGTGGTTTACGATCATTTATTGCATGTTCTGTAATTTTTTCAAAATGCTGCGTTGCCAAATTAGTGCATAAATTAAATATATTCATGAAAATTGGGACCATTTTTCACATAAATGACGTGCAAGTATCCGCGATGCCGAAGTTGGCTATTTATAAGTCGAGAGGCTCAGCAGATTGAATGAAGGTGGACTCAGGATAATAGTAAGATATTTTTTACCGCAGATTATTTGACCTGGTGACCTCTAATGACCTTTCAAAATGGCGCCTGAAAACTATTCGATTTGATATATTAGCAAATTACGAAGCTAAATGAAATGAAATTGCTGGAAATTGATTTATTTTTACTTTCAAGTGGTCCCGAATTTTTTCCAAAATCTGTGTTGCCATATAAACACATTTACAGTGTTGCCAAATTTACAACAAATGACAATTAATGTAGTATATTATCACTACCCCTACCTCGGCATTAAATGTGTATAATGTATTTAATTACAGTATATGCACAATAAATTGACATCATTGTGCAACTTTTTAAACCCAGATTTTTTCGGGGGGGGGGGAGGGAGGAGAGAGTGGGGAATGAAGTGTTAATATTCTCTGTAAATTATATAATTAACACCATTGGATGGGCAACTGAATGATTTCTTCGCTGTTGCTCTTATTCATATTATACAAAGACAAAAAAAAATGTAATGCGTAGAATCGAAACTGGAAGACTCGTACAATATGAGGATTCAAATAATTTTATTATTTTTTTTTACTTGAATGAAATATACGTATATAATATATGTATATTTTTTTTGGCTGTCAGCATATATATTTTAAATAAAGATAATAATATATTATATTCATGCTTTCAACTCATAATTGATAATTAGTAATTAATGTGGAATCGTATATATATATATATATATATATATATATATATATATATATATATATATTAGTTATTTATACTGCATGGATTATAGGTGTATAGATGTATAATATATAATATACTGATTGTCTGATAATACATTTACAACAACTTTCACGGTTGTATGTAGGGTTCACAATTTGACTATATAGCTAATATTTTTATTTCTATATAGTTGGCATAAATATATTAAAAAGAATAAAATGTAATTAATGTATACGAAAATTATATTTTGTTTATTTCCTTTATATGACATGATACATCAATGAACATTAGACAAATAGCTTACAATTTATTATTATGTTCGAGTATTTACTATTTACATGAATTAAATTACCATCTACCACATTATTATACTTTCCAAGTTTACATTACCATACAGCTACAAAGACTATGTTGCCATCATGCCATGCGTGCAATAATATTTTAGCCCTTATACTGTATACTTGGCCTCCCTTCACCTTATTTTTCTATAAGGATTCAAGAATTGGGCGTGATGAGATTGCCAGAAAAATTATGTTTATAATGCTCTAATAGCCATCGGAAAAAAAACTTCACTTAATTCAAGCGAAAATCAAGCGAAAAGTTCTATTGGTTTTGACACAGCTGAATTTTTCAGTTGAACCGAACGAACTCTTTCGCTTAAAAATATGAAGTTATTTGAAATGAACTTTCATTTACAACAAGAAGAAAATTCGCTTGGTGCAAACGATATCCAAAGTGTGGGTCAAACGTCAGATCGCTTGTCCCGAGCGAAAAAATAAGTAACCTCAAGAGTGTCCATCGCTTGTAGTGAAGGAGCTGCCGCAGCTACCGTAAATGAAAAATTCGCTTAGAACAACTGAAGTGGATTCTTGATTTAAAATTTGCTTTCCCTTGATTTAAATGATGTTTTTCATATTTTTAAGCGAAAAAGTTCGTTCGAAGCAGCTGGAAAATTCAGCTGTGTCATATTCAATAGAACTTTTCGCTTGATTTTCGTTTGAATGAAGTGAAGTTTTTTTTCGTGTAATTTATTTAAACAAATAATTTATTATTATTTTAAAATTTATATTTTCTTCATCTAAATTAACTTGAATAATGCTATATATTTCTTGGCTTAAATAAAAGTAATTCTTATTTTACAAGGCAGTATATTTTAATTTAAGTAACGTGTAATATAAAATAAGAAATAAAATTAATAAAATTTTCCATTCAAAGAGGATATAATTTTTTATAACAATATATATATATATATATATATATATATATATATATATATATATGTATATAACTACATACAAATTATAGTAAAAATATAGTTATGTACAATTAAAGGATAGTAAAAAATAAAGAACTGATGATATTAACTTAATGGTCTTAATGTATTGTGCATTTTTACATCGGGATTTTTTTTTAATTACATGCGTTTATTTCACTTATGATTGCATAATTAAATTTAAAAAAAAACATGATTTATTTTTATCATCTTAAAATTGTCACAAAGTGTCACAACACTTTACACCAATTTATTAGGCACATGCATGTAATTCTAACCGGCCTCCATTTCTGATCAAAACGGTGACGCTTCCATGCCAACACTGTTATACAAATTAACTTTGTACTTACTGTGTAGTCACATTAAACTATTGTAATTTAGTTCACATAAATGCCTGGGATAACCTGGGCATTTCGGACCTAATAAGTAATAAGTAGATAATTAGATATTAATAATATAATAACTATTTCATCACTTTGAATCACAGACACATATAACTTCCAGCACAACTGACCAAAGACTGCTAGCAAACATGATAGGAAGTGCACGCGGGACTCAGGTATAAAGCGAATTCTTGACCCACTTTGCTTCTGAATTCCATAATAAGCAATTGAATCATTTATAATAAGCGAGTTGTTCGTTTACATTTTAAACGAAGTATTTCGCTTGTATCAAGCGGTCAATTTTTCAAACCTTCCCTTCTTCTAAACGAAAACTTCATCGCAAATAAACGAAAATTTCAAGCGAATTCATTCGTTTGAATTAAGTGAGATACTTTGTTCCATGTAAATGAAGTATTCACTTGTGTTGCCAACTGAAATCTGTTGTTTGGATCAAACGATCAACTTTTGCGAGTTCAGTGTAAACGAGTGAAAAAATCGTTACCTCTAAACGAAAATATTTAAGCGAAATATTTCGTTTAATCTAAATGAAACATTTTTTTCCGTGGCACCCACTGCAATAGCCACCCACTCACGCGTACTTGCCTGGCAAAAATATTTTTATTTGATTTATTGGTAAATAACATGAAGACAAATGACAATAATCACAAATACAAGACGGAAATATACAGTTAAATTTAATTAGTATATCAGTATCAAAGAAAAGGTGCAATGAAAATATTTTTTATCCTATACATTTTTTAAAAATATATAATTTTGTATTTTGTTTAAATTTTCTGTGTATAGATAATTATATAATAGATAAATTATAAAATTGTATACTGTTAACAGTGCGTGTGATGGCAAAAAGTTCATACATTCGACCATATAACAAAATAAAAGTATACGCGCGATTCAGAAGTCATGTATTTTTTTTCTATTGTTTTTTTAAATTTATTTTTTAAGAAATATGGTAACATAATAATCATTCTACATCCATGTATATATTTGATTATTTATAAGAATTACGTTCTATAATAATATATTATTTTAAAAGTTGCTATATATATACCATGCCATTATAGCCTATATATATTATATCTATATTATAGCTCAACTGGTTGACTATATTTTTTTTGGTCCTCTGAAATATTCTTAAGGTTTAAAAAGTTGCACAATGATGTCAATTTATTGTGCATATACTGTAATTAAGTACATTATACACGTACATTTAATGCCGAGATAGAGTTAGTGTTAATATACTACATTAATGGGGTAGTGACCAAAAAAAAAAAGTTTCAAGTTTTTGTCAATATTTCAAAAGGCACGAGAATTTCATAAAGAACAAGCCCTATTACAGCATTCTATGACAATTTACTGATTTTATATGAATTTTTAAAACCTCTCAAAAATGACGTCATACCATTGAATCTTAAATGGAAAAATAGATCAGTTAACATTGCCAAATCCCATACTTAATATTGAAATTTGAAATGTAACCAAAATTTCATTTGCAAGGTTTTTAGGTGCTAGAATCACGATAATGAAGGTTTCAAATTTCTACCTCAATAACTTTTCATTTTAGCAATGTTAACTGATGCATTTTCCCATTTAAGATTCAATGGTATGACGTCATCAAAAAAAGTTTTAAAAATTCATATAAAATCAGCAAATTGTCGTAGAATGCTCTAATAGGGCTCATTCTTCATAGAATTCACAGTACTTTTTACTAGTATTGCTAACTCAAATACCGGTCAGTACCCCATTGTCATTTGTTGTAAATTTGGCAACACTGTAAATGTGTTTATGTGGCAACACAGATTTTGGAAAAAATTCGGGACAACTTGAAAGTAAAAATAAATCAATTTCCAGCAATTTCATTTCATTTAGCTTCGTAATTTGCTAATATATCAAATCGAATAGTTTTTCAGGCGCCATTTTGAAAGGTCATTAGAGGTCACCAGGTCAAATAATCTGTGGTAAAAAATATCTTACTATTATCCTGAGTCCACCTTCATTTAATCTGCTGAGCCTCTCGACTTATAAATAGCCAACTTCGGCATCGCGGATACTTGCACGTCATTTATGTGAAAAATGGTCCCAATTTTCATGAATATATTTAATTTATGCACTAATTTGGCAACGCAGCATTTTGAAAAAATTACAGGACATGCAATAAATGATCGTGAACCACTTTCAGTTTAAAATTTTAATTTATCTGCAACAGTTTTTAAATTAAAAATTAATTTCATAAAGGTCACGGCCGCCATTTTGAAAGGTCACCAGGGGTCACCAGGTCAGGTTGCGCGCTGGGCTACATCCCTCAAAATGATCGTCTTGGTCAATTCTATCGATGTACCAAGTTTGGTGCTTTTATCACAAAGTGCACGACTTTAAGCTAAGAACCCAGACTAATAATGGTCTTGAAATTTTTTCTATGACTTTTAGGTACTAAAATCTGTATGTGTCTCAAAATTTTTTCAGAATTTTTGTGAATTTGCTAAGGTTTACATGTTAATCAAATGGGTCTAAAAAAAAAACCAGCTGATTCACATTACCATATGTGCCAGAGGCGGGAAAATTTTCTATCTCCTCCCACCCCTATAAATTTATATTATTATTATTTATATAATTAATTTTCAAGGTAGACCATGTAATTAAAAAGTACTATTTTAATTAATTTCTTCAGGTTTTAACTCCACTCCTTTCTCAGGTCTGAGATATTACAAAGTGCTCTTTAAGTACCTTTGTTGTAAATTCTGTGTGGTTTACAGGACGGCAGCCTGGTGGAGGTGACACAGCCCAACACCGTTAACATTCTGTGGCAGATCCCTCAGTACATCATCATCACCAGCGGGGAGGTCATGTTCTCCATCACGGGACTCGAGTTCGCCTTCACACAGGTGCGGACAAGTAGAACTAAATAAATTTTTTATATGGACTCTGGGTATATTTGGATCTCGTTGACCTGCAGAGTTGCTATATATATATTATGTATGTGCTATATATCTGCAGAAACATTATATAATTTGTTGCTATTGATGTCCTTCCTCTTATAATATTCACTAGTTTGATACTTAATTTAAATGTTTAATTGTTTGTACAGTTTAAATTTTTAAGAGTCACTTAATTAATTTCTAAAGATATATATAGTTGATTTTATTTTTTATTGATAATTTTGCATGTAATTCATTTATTCATTCATAACATGATGCCATATCCATTAAGCTTATATAATTTAAGGGATATGGGATATTGTCATACAATATACATTTAAGAACTATTTGTTTTTAAGATTATTTTTCTTTTATTCTTAACTCCATTATTATAATAATAAACTATGTATATTAAATATCAAAAATACAAAATGTATTAATCACATTTTTAGTATTTACTCTATTTACTATTGTTAAGTATATACTAATTTCTTATAACTCGACCTGACAAGACATTGTTGTGGTGTGCAGGCCCCTCTCTCCATGAAGTCGGTAGTCACTGCTGGCTGGCTGCTGACCGTCGCCTTTGGAAACATCATCGTTATCATCATTGCCGAGGCCAAATTCGTTGATGACCCGGTATGTTTCTCTACCCTCCATTCATTACCATGTGCTTGACTCTGAACAATGCTTTTTTATAAGAATTTTGATTTCAAGTCCTTAATATATAGATCCTATAGTCTATATTTTTTATATAATATATTTAAATCTTTCTAAGTGCAATGAACATGTGTATCAAATGCACAGACTCTGCATAGGAAAAAAATGCATATATAATACATATTTAAACTTTCAAATCTAGGGTTGAGCAGAATTAAATCTCATCATAACTCTTAAATGTGAAACATTTTTTTTTTCTTCATTCCTATCTCAGAGTTTTATAATTTGTATATAGTTCTATTTTGAAACTCTTTTTCGGTAATTTTGCTGTCCACTGGTTCCTAGCTAATATAATGACCTCGTTTTGTATGCAGATGTGGGAGTTTGTGCTGTTTGCTGTGCTGATGGCTCTCTTCATGGTGATCTTCTTCATCATGACGCTAGGCTACAAATATGTGACCGTCGCTTCAGAAGATACCAAAGACATTGCTCTCGAGAAAAAAGAAAAATCAAGCCATGAAAATGGAGCATTTGATGACCACAAAGATTGACCTGTTCTGTGATAGTCACTTCTGCACTTAAAATTGTTACCAACACGTCCACACCTTGGCAATTTGATTGTGCCATTTTTTTTTAATTTTATGAATTAAAGTCTTTAATGATGATTTATATTATATAATTAATGTTGATTTTTTTTTTTTTTTTTTTTTAAATTGGTTTCATTTTTTATTTTTTAAATTTAAAAGCTCTCATGAGTGTGGTTGTGTCTATCTTGATGTTCATAATCATTCCAGTTATAATGTGATTTTATGTATATGACAAAAAAAATACATATAGACTATATAGTTTCAGATTGATAATATATATATTTTTTAAAAAACTGATGTGTATTCATATTATATATATTGTATAGATTATTTAAACCCACCTGTTAAATCAAGTCATAGTCAATTAAATTAAAATTGTTTAATTCATCTTGTTGTTAGTTTTTTTAATTGACTTTGTGTAGTTAATTGTAATATAAAAGTATTATATGAACAAAATTAATCAAATTAATCCTTTACTCCGTATTAAATGCTATAGTATGAAATTAATATATATAATAATTATAGGTCTAAATTGACTATGAAGTAGAAGACATTTCATGGCTGCATAATAAGATCCTTTTTGCAGAATGTAGTATAACTTGAAATCTGAAATAAAAGAAATATATTTTATGGTAAAAATGATTTAAAATGCATTTTATTGATTTACATTTTTTAATAACATTGCAACCAACAAATACAAAACATAACTTTAATTATAAATATTCTGTATATATATGCACTTCCGGTTCATTGAAAAAAGCTGTAGCGTCCATCCTAACTGAGATTTAACGTTTCCCTCAGCCCCCGGATCCGGGAAAGATTGCAAGGCTGGCCGTGGCCGCCCCCGTTTCAGAAGAGCCCGCGAAACGCTTAAGTTATGGTTTTGGAAGGTTTAATTCCGAGTTTCAAAGTAGTGTATAATTATATAGTAAAGTAGAAGTACCCAATAGGGTTTGATTAAATATATTATATAATATTATTCATTTTTCCCCTTGATTTTCATATTTTCATATAGCACAAGTTTGAGGTGCTCTGGAGGACAAAAACAATGCGCAACTTCATGAATTTTTTTATTGTATATTTTATTTGGATAAAAGATGTCGAGTTATGTATAACCAATTTTTTTCAGAATTTTTTAAACCCTTTATAACACCTTCAAAATTGATAGAAAAGAAGCAGTGACGTCATGCAATGTCTTTCCCTATGCTTGCGTGTTAAATATTTCTGCATGGCTATAATATGCATGACGTCACAGCATTTTATACCATGATTTTAAGGGTATTTAAAAAAAAACTGAAAAAATATTGACAATACATAAAACTGGAGTTCCTCAATACAATAATAAAAAGAGAGAAAAAAAAATCATGAATTAAGGTTGCCCATTGTCCTTTAATTATAATTATATAATTTTTAAAAAGTTTTTTTTTTTTAATGGTAAAAAGGTTGCGATTTCGATCAGCTTGATGGAAAATGTAGAGATGTGTATTTAATGTATAAATTATTTTAACACCCCGTTTAGATTTTGCTCGTTCGCTATTTAAAATAAACAATAGCTTTGGTTCATATTGGGTGCATTATACGATTCGCCCCCATGCATACCTATATTATTTTATGTTAATCTAAAATCTAATCTATTATACGTATAATACGAATTAATACGGCATAAATAATAATTGCTCTGTTGAAAATTATTGACTTGAAGGACAACTGAAGTTTAATATATATATATTTGTTGGCACCCAAAGCCGAATTCGGCCCAGGGCCGAAAAAAATGCGCAGAACTAGGGGATGCTCCAACCCGAAATGAATTTGTTTTTCGGCTTTGGGTCAAACCACGATGCTAGCTCCAATCTAGATCTGGTCAAATTGAAATGCTCCAAAGCCGATGGAGACTTTTACTTCGGCTTTGGAGCATTTTCTAATGAACCAGAACTAGATTGGAGCATCGTGGTTTGACCCAAAGACGAAATGAGATTTTATTTCGGGTTTGGAGCAAAATTTGACCCCATCTAGATCTGCGCATTTTGCAGAGTTCATATACGTTACTTATTTATATTCTTTGATTAGTTTGAGTACTTCACGTCAAAATAGTGCTTATCACATTTACCCAAGAGAAGGATTATAAATGCGCATATCGCAGCACAATATTTATTTAAAATTTTATACTTTAAAATTTTATACTTTAAAATTTTACTTAAAAAAAGTAAGAGTAAAACTACAAGTTTCTAACTTCACGTAAAATTTTAAATTTAATGGTATTTATTAGTCATTTATTTAATAGTTCTTGAGAACCTTGGAACATTTTCATGACGAAAGAATAATTATTTTATAAATAAATAAAATATAAGAATAAATAAATAATTATAAAATGATTGTTCAGCTGCCATATGGGATGGTAAAGGTAGGTTGAAAGTTATTTCCCTAAATTTATCATATTTTTCGTTCAAGCCTATGTTTTAACTCACTGGGATCAGCATTTATTATAATACAAAAACATGATGGCAGTTCATTCAATTAGACCCTAACAATAAATTAAAAAAAATTAGTTTCACTTTTTTTAGGTAAAAAAAAAAATAACTAATAAATAATAATAAAGTACTTTTTTACCAACTATTGTGCTGCGCACTTATAATCCGCCGTCTCTTGAGTAAATGTAATAAGCAATATTTTGACATGAAGTACTCAAACTCATCAACGAATATAAATAAGTAACGTGAACTCTGCAAAATGCGCAGAACTAGATGTGGGCAAATTTTGCTCCAAACCCGAAATAAAATCTCATTTCGACTTAGGGTCAAATCACGATGCTCCAATCTAGTTCTGGTCAAATCGAAATGCTCCAAAGCCGATCTTCGCGGCTTTGGAGCATTTTCATTTTACCAGAACTAGAATGGAGCATCATGGTTTGACCCAAAGCCGAAAAACGAATTCATTTCGGGTTTGGAGCATCCCGCGATGCTCCAATCTAGTTCTACGCATTTTTTTCGGCCCTGGGCCGAATTCGGCTTTGGGTGCCAACATATATATAAAAAAATGTTAAAAAAAATCAGCTGAAATGATTTCAGTATTATAAATTTTAACTTATTTATTTTAACCACTGTTTTTGCACAGGAACTTAAATTACATATAATAATAAAACATTAAACACGTATAAATAATAATCGTCATCATTTCTCATAAAAATAACACAATAAATTAAAGAGTTTACACTGAAATTAATTATTTACTATATATATATATATATAATATTATATTATATTATATTATATTATATTATATTATATTATATTATATTATATTATATTATATTATATTATATTATATTATATTATATTATATTATATTATATTATATTATATTATATTATATTATATTATATTATATTATATTATATTATATTATATTATATTATATTATATTATATTATATATTGCAGAATACATTTTTACAAGAATATTCTTTTCCCTGCAATATAAGTTTATATTTTCTATTTCTCCATACTTTAAAAAAACATCAGGACGTTATACTGCATGTAAGCTGGCAACCCAACAATCTCGTGGCGACACCCTATAATATAACACTGAATTCGTGACAATTATAAACCTGAGCTAGATGAGAGATGACGATAGCGGCAGAAGTTACATTATTTATTTGTGCTGCTGATTCAGGAGATATTGAATTAATTGATATCTAGATTGTTTCTCTACCTTTCTACAGCCTGGTTAATAATTAATAATAATTGATTATTAATAATTTAATGTTTTATTTTATTTATTATTATTTTTTTTCATCTCATTTCATGTTTTCTTCTACATTTATTTTAGTCTACTTATATAATATTGCATGAGAAAATTTCATTTGCCAATTTAAGCCTTAATCTTGAATAGAGAAGTTTGTGGGGGCAGTTTGTAGACCGGTTTTTCCAACGTAAGTATTTCCTCAAATAAAAGAAGAGTCGATGACCTTTTAGGTGTACATATAACTGTTGTGTACATCATATTATTAAGTTGCTCTATCGATCACTCTATTAAATTTTTAGATATAAATTATGTATCTAAACATAAGTACCAATGTACTTTTTATATTGACTGTTTTAATCTCTAGAGAATTAACTTAAAAGTGCGAAAAGTACTAGAAATAAATAAATAAGATTAATGTACTGCAACCTAAAAAGTCATAATACTTAAGGTGAAAATGGAAGTACTGAAAACCCATTCAGTATCTAATATTTAAGAGTGATGTAAGCACCCTCTGCAATCGAAGAAATCATTTAAAATTAACTGCCATATAGTTGACAATTACCAAGCTCTAGTCTAGCTAATTAACATGCTTTGCGCGATCATTGCTCACAGGTGTGTTATGATTATTATATATTTATTATATATTACATATTAAAAACATAATAATGAATAAATATGAAAAGTAAAAGGTTATATACATAATGAAATATAATATATATAGAGTGTAGATAGGTTAATCGGAAATAGATTATATATTACATTAAAACAATAGAGAGAGATGATGCTATAGGAGCGTTGCATGGGGCGAGACAGAGGTTACAGGTAGGTGGCGCCACCGTCACGAGCCCCAGCTCCGTCAGAAAGAGAGGTCAGCAGCAGAAGAAGAAGTGCTGCGTTGGGGCGTTGGTGCGAGTTCAGTCGGTCCGGTAGTCAGTGGTGTAGCGGTAGCCTGTCTGTGCCACAAAACCGAAGTGTGGGTCTCCTCCGGTCCTCGATCGTCGCCGCACCTCCGCGGTGCTCAGTAACAATAGTGGTGGTAACAATAACACAGGCAACATGACGAGAGAAGCTCCGACGTCTTTCGAAATAACACCCGCAGAAAAAAAGGTATTGATAAAAAAAAATATATACAGTAATCAATATTATTACTTTCTAAATTTGTCTAATGTATTTTGACGGCTTTCATAATTTAAATATTAATTCAATTTTTTATATAATTTATCAAGCGGAGTGGGTCAGCAGAACAATATTAACAACCGGTTTAGTACATGGGATTTAAATTTTTTTTTTTTTTTTTTTTTTTTGTTTCTCTTATTCGACACGAATTTTACTTGATAAATACTTATTTCTTGTAATTCTTGTTATGTATCAACAACAACTACTGTCGTATTTCATGGTTCATTGTTGCGGTGAGCTAAATACAAATTAATGATACCCATACATACGCAGTGCTAAATAAACATACAACCTTTTTTTATCGCTAATCAACGATACTACTCTACTCTGTTTCATTTTTTAAAATTATATAATTAATAATAATCTACTACATATATATAATTAAAAATATTGAATCAGTGTTTAATGATTAATGGTAATTATAATATTTTTATTTATTTATTTATTTATTTATTTATTTATTTGTTTATTTATTTATTTATTTATTTTTTTTTTTTTTTTACAATTCAAAATAATTTACGGACAGGTCGAATTTTTTTTAATCGAATTTTATAGGTATTTTACATTTTTTGATATTTTATTCTCCCTCCGGTTATTTGAAGACGAACTGATTTGTCATTTTTGTTTGTTTTTGTTAGAATATAATTGCGAATTCCAAGTATATATTAATTAGTAATTTAAATTAGTAATTAGTATATATATAGTAATTTAAAACCCAAGAAGCTGACGCAACTACACGAAAATAAGTGGTAGTGAACATATTATATCATGTTATAAATAGGAACAAAATATATAGTTGAAAAAATTAACCATTTTAAGTTACTTATTGAAATACATTAATCAGAATTTTATTACGTTATCAAAAATCTACTCGAAAGAAGTAATAGTGTAATAGACTGAATTTTGCATCCCGATCCGTTGATTTTTTGTATTAAATTTTTAATAAATGACACATTTTGCAATTTCATTTTACTTAAAAAAATTTTTAACATATTTTAGTGATGCTAGAAATTATATTGATATATGAATCAGATATATTGAAGCTAAATCGTGAGCCTAAATGATACAACATTATCGACAGTTATATCGATAAAAAATTATATAGAAACTAAAAACTGCTGCCATGCAGGAAAACAGCTGCCATATTATGCAGATTGTTTTTAGATTTGTGGATTGTCAAAAACGTTTGATATGGTGGACCACAATATCACAATATATTGTTTCATAAAGTATGTAAACATGGAATAAGAGGCAACTGCCTTGATTGGTTCAAATAATTTCTCACTAATAGAACTCTAACTTTTGTAATAACATCTAAAAATGAAATTCATTATTCAGACGAAGCAACCCTAATATATTATATTTATTTATTTATTTATTTATTTATTTATTTATTTATTTATTTATTTATTTATTTATTTATTTATTTATTTATTTATTTATTTATTTATTTATTTATTTATTTATTTATTTATTTATTTATTTATTTATTTATTTATTTATTTATTTATTTATTTTTTTATTTTTTTTTATTATTTATTTATAATTATACGGTTACCGAAGGGCACTTGCACTGCATGCACCTGTTCTGTTTCTTGTAATATTAAATATATAAATGATGTACGTACCTTTAATTTTTAAAGACAACAGATACAATTGCTTGTTTGTGCAATATGCTGTATGATGACTCTAACTTAAAAATAACGGGGGAAAATAATAACTTAACTTTTAGTTGAACAACTTCCTGAAAATGTTGCGAGACATAATTAAGGTTATGACACTTTCTGATTTAACATATTATGTTACACCTTTGATTGGTTTTGAATACTTTTACGGGGAAATGCGAAAGAAATCAATGATCGAATAAAAAATAAATAAATGTTTTTTTTATGATAACACAATTATATATATGGAGATGATATAGGCCTAGTCAACGACTTTTTAGCTCGAAATGCTCAAAAATTTTCTAAAGGACTTCATCATTTAATTTCAGACTCTCATTTATGGTGTTTGGAAGAACCTTTTTACGTAATAAAAAAGAGGTTTTATGAGCTCTATATATTTTCCGATCATTGTACTGTAATTCTGTCACTGTTTTATTTTCTCACAGTTTTTATTTTTATACAGTTATATATATGGTTATTTTTATTTAACAATTAAAATTTATTCTCCAAGATTTTATATTTTTAAAACTCCTCTCTCTGAACTATTTTGTCACGTACTCGCCGTACGCGTCTAAAACAGGTCCCCTAATAATTTTTCATTTCTTCGGCATATATTAATATTCTTTTATTAAATATTTTGCTTTTCCACGATGTAAGAAAATACGGAGACCATAAACTTCAAACTATGTTATTGAATGCTATAGGATAACATTATTGTGCCATTTCCTCTTAACGGCCAGGTAAAATGCAAAAGCCGCGCCTCGTGCATATGCATGATCGTTGGTGACGCGCGGCGGTGATGTTAATGATGGTGCTCAATGGCGCGTGTCTGATGCTCTCTGCGTGTTACAGAAACTCAAGTACCCCAAGGCGGTCTTCTTCATCGTCAGCAATGAGTTCTGCGAGAGGTTCTGCTTCTATGGCATGCGCAGTAAGTTATAATAGTTTGTAATTTTTATTTACCTTAATTTTCTTAATTTATTGAATATAACTACTTCAATATATTCGTTGCTTTATGAATTGAACGGAATTCTTCTTCATTAATGTGAGTAATGTGACTATTTTGGTTTTTGATATCAGCTGTCTTGTAAGAAAGTTTTTGCCACTTTGGCACGCAAAATTTATGTGATGAACTTTTATATTACAAAATAGAAACTTTAAGAATTAAAAATGTATTATTTTATTCTGTATAAAATAAAATTTTACACCTTATATTTTTCTCAATATTAATATTGCTATTTATTTTATGAACATATATTATCTTGAATACATAATTGGAAATGAAGAGACAATAATAAAATGCATGCACAATTTTATTATTATTTTTATAAATTTTTAAAAAAAAATCTGCTTTTTGTAAATTAGCACGCTTGTTTTATAACTTTAACTGAACATTTTGTAATTTTTTAAGGGTTAGAAATGTTGTTTTGTTTTATGATTAACGTATATTAAAAACATTATTAATTGTTCAGTAATTTATTGTTACCATCACAACAGTAGAACCTCTTGTTGCCCCACAGCGATCCTGGCGCTGTACCTATCGCAGTCACTCGGCTACTCGACCGACACGGCCACCGTCATTTACCACGCCTTCGTGAGCATCGCTTACCTGACCCCCCTCCTCGGTGCCATGATTGCAGACAGCTGGCTTGGCAGATTCAAGTAAATCAACCTCGAGTTTATTTTTTATTATTCTCTACAGCAAGCTTAAATTGTGATTTTGAAATTTTACATTCATCATAATGAAATAAAATAAAACCTAATTTAATTAATATCACCTAAGCAAGCTAATAATATATATATATATATATATATATATATATATATATATATATATATATATATAGTATTTTTATTTCTTTTTTATACATTATTTAATAATAAATCCATTTTCAGTTATTGAAAATACAATAATCTTCAAATTGATACACATGTATGCAGTTTCAATATTGGTTGTATTTCCAGTTCATTTTGTAACCTTTTTGTGCATGACTTAAAAAAAAAAAAAATTGTTTGTTTCAGAACAATATTCTTTGTATCCATCATATATGCTGTGGGCAGTATTATCTTGTCCATGGCAGCTATGCCTGGAGTACTTCCTGCAGAGTGAGTACATACAAGACAAAAATGAATATATATTGATATACTTAATTTGTAGCAAAATGTATTAACAAGGGAAAAATGCACAAACGTCTCAATGGACAAACAACAATATATTTTTATTGTTGCAGAAATAAATAGATGGTGCCAAATTATGATACTCTGATTTTTTTCCGTTTTTTTTTTTTTTATCTAGGAAATGTTTTTAAACAAATTATTAAAAGTGTGTGACACACTTTTGAGTCATTAGTAGGCTTCTAGGCCTTATCCCTTTTATTAAGGATCCAGGGGGGGGGGAGGGGGCAAGAAAACTTGCAGAAATTTCAATAATTTCCGAAAATAGTTCCGAGACTAAAAAAACTGAAAAACTTCAGAATAGCATAATTTGATGCCCTTTATTTATTTCTGAAATCAAAATTTTGCATCATGCAAGTTGTTCCATAGAGAGTATATTACTACGCAGTTAACATTATACTCTATGGTTGTTCCACATTCATAACAGCAATTATTATGGTTATTATGGTTACAATATACAGTATAAATATAATTATTGCTCAACAAATTAATATTTTTTAATTATCAATTTAATTCTTAATATAATGTAAAGCTAGAAATGTGATAAGAAAAGTCACTAACTACTTACTGATTCTTCAGGGCATTCACATTCATCGGTCTGGTCCTGATTGGGTTCGGTACTGGTGGCATCAAGCCGTGCGTGTCCGCGTTTGGAGGTGACCAGTTCGTGATGCCTGAGCAGGAGCGCTACCTCCAGCAGTTCTTCTCCGTCTTCTACTTCGCTGTGAACGGAGGCGCTCTGGTTTCCACTTCCATCACCCCCATTCTGCGAGAGGACGTCAACTGCTTTGGGCAGGACGGTTGTTATTCGTTAGCATTCGGAGTACCCGCCTGTCTTATGATTGTCTCCATCGGTGAGTGTTTTATTATACTAATTTAATAATAATATTATTATTAATTGTTTGACATTAATAATTCAAATATTTCAAATACATTGTGTTAGGGGTAATTCAATGTCTAATTTTGTGTTTCAATTCATAATTTTTTATTGCCTTTCGATTGCACATACGTTACAACAATATAAGCACGTCAATAATGTTCATCAATCACATGCATGTTGTAATGTATGTCCATATTTAATTAATAACACGTTAAAACAAGAAACACAAAACACAAAAACATGAAATAAAACAATATGACACTAATCATTTCAATATAACATCTCATGATTCATGCAATGTATAAACAAAAATTATTGATTATCTGTTGAATGCTATTCCTTACAAATTTGTACAGTACAAAACAGTATAATATAATATATATCACTTCTTTAAAAATGATTCTTCAACAAAATGATAAAAAAAAAAAAAAAAAAAAATCGATCGTCCATTTGTTCATATTTTTTATTGTAATATTATTATTTTATTTCATTTTTTTTTTAATTTTTGTTATATGTGATGATATTAAGAAATAAATATCATTTTATAATTTTTATTTATCTTGTTCTTCAGTCATCTTTGTTGCTGGACGGCCCCTGTACAAAATCAAGCAGCCAGAGGGCAACGTGGTCCTCAAGGTCTCCAAGTGTATCACAGTAAGTAAGATTTATCAACATTTTTAATGATTTTATTCAAAGATATAAACGACACTGATAAATTTAATATTAAATATAAAATAATAATCTAATAAAATTTTCTTTATGTTGAAAGTTTACATCTTTATTGAAAATGCTAATTTTCTTTATTGTCTACTCGTCTAATTGGCAGATGTTGTACCACAAGAAAGAGCATGCCAGTGACTCTGCGTGACCCTGCTATTGCTTGTTTCAGCGCGCCATCTCTCTCAAGTTCAGCAGCAAGGGAGTGAAGAAGGACCACTGGCTGGACTATGCCGAGGAAGAGTTTGGACGTAAGATGGTGGAGGATGTCAAGTCTACTCTGCGAGTGCTCTGGCTCTTCCTGCCCCTGCCCATCTTCTGGGCACTCTTCGACCAGCAGGTAATTATAAACAGGGTTTTGCTTACAACATGTTAATAGTGCATAGTTCTATATTTGCATATATTTCTGTAGTTCTGTACGTGCTATAATTAATTATAGAAACAAAAGAATAATTTGCATAAATTATTCATATATTTGAAAGCAATATAATATTATAAAGTGTATATTTTTTTACTTTCTTTTTTATCAAGCTGCCGGTAATTTGGAAATATATATAGAGAGTGAATGGTCGATCTCAATATTTTTTATTGCAGAAATGGATAGAATGTGCAAAATTATGCTACTCTGATTTTTTTCAGATTTTTTAGAGCCCGGGAACTATTTTTAAAAAATTATTTAAAGTTCTTTTGTGACGTCACGAGGCGGCAAGTCCTATCTTTTTCTTAAGGAGCGGCGCCTCGTGACGTCACAAAAAAGTTCAATATTTTTTTTTAAATAGTTCCTGGGCTCTAAAAAATCTGAAAAAAAAATCAGGGTAGCATAACTTTGCACCCTCTATCCATTTCTGCAATAAAAAAATTGAGATCGATACTCCATTACTGTGCAGTAATTAACTGTGATAATATATAGTATACTAAAGTAATTGTAGCTTAATTCTATTTTTCAGTTATTAAAAAGGTTTTGATTTTTGTAACACTTATTTTTTACTCTCATAACTTTTCTAACCATGACCTGCGTGTCTCAGGGCTCCCGCTGGACCTTCCAAGCAACACGAATGAACGGTGATATGGGTGGTGGCATCATCATCAAGCCAGACCAGATCCAAGTGTTAGGCCCTGTTTTGGTGTTGATCCTCATTCCCGTCTTCGAGGCAGGACTCTACCCGCTCTTCAAGAAGCTCAACATTCTGCAGAAGCCTCTGCACAAGATGACCTTTGGAGGCTCTTTGGCCGCCCTAACATTCGTCATTTCAGCCCTCGTGGAGTTGGCAATCACAGTGAGTACTTTTTTGTCATTAACTGCATATGAATGCGAGTTAATTTACAAAAAGTAAAAAAAAACAAAAACATCAGCTCATGTTTACTATCCCTTATACAATAATATATAGTGTAAACGCTTGGAAAAAAATATATGTTTTTAAATGAGCTTATAAATGAGCACATAATATATGCACTCGCCGAAGACTGGTAATATAATTATATATTGTCATGGCAGGGCATATATTTGTCTGATCTATATAATACATTCGTACTGGATCAAGATCTTTTTTTAAGCATGTGGATCAAAAATGCATCAATCGAGTAAAATAGCTACTAATTTTACACAAAAGAGCGCAGGGCTAGCTCTGCACATGTGTTAAAAAAAATCTCCATCTATTACGAATCAGGGTTATTCTCCTATTGTTATCGGGTATACGCGCATCAGAAAAAGTGGACATTTTCATTGTTGGGGATACGTAACTCAATGTTAAAATCGATTTTTTCGATACTTTTTCTGAAGCTCCAGAGGATTTACATTCTTAACCAAATGCACCAAGGGGTTTTAAAGGGTGAAAAGAACGATTTTTGAGACGATGGAGACATTCACTCAGTGAAATCATTGATTTTAATGCATTAAAAGTTGGACGTTTCTGATTGGCTGATCAGAATTTGTTGATTTTTTCAGTTGCAAATTCCTATTGTTGAAAATTTGCGCGTGGTCCCTGTATAAATAATTAATATTTTTGAAATAAATAAATATAACAATTTATAACACTATTTTCTACAATTTATGATTTTTTAAATAATTTTTATGGTGTAAAAAGTCTTTTTTTAAATTAAAATATGGGCAAGCAAAGTGTTTTTTTATTGCAGCTCTCTGATTGGTTGAAAAGTGGACATTCTTTAACCAATGATATCGCTCGAAAATTTTCAACAATTAAAATTTCAGCCAATTAGAAAAAAATCAACAACTTTATTTTGGCCAATCACAGCAATTCCAAATGACCACTTTTAAGCCAATCAGAATTCAGTATTTAGCGCCATAAGCCAGACAGTGGCGCGTATACCCTCTATTATAGGAGAATAGCCCTGTTACGAATATGTAGATAGGACAAATGTGCGCTTCCGCAGTGTTTTATATATGGTCAATTTTTCGTAGGCACAAATAATGCTAGTTTTGTAGCTATATACTTTTTATTAGAGGATGAAATTGCAGAAGTAATTTAAACATCAATATAAAGCTTTTTTAATTAATTAATAAGAAATATCTGTGTTTCTTATAAAAGAAACAAAAACATATTTAATTCCTGAATATATATTTTATTAATTGTTTGTTTTTCCAGCCCACTCTGGCAGTGATTCCCGGTAGCGGAGAGGCACAACTTCGTATTTTCAACTCCATGGAGTGTCCCATGATTGTCACCTTCAATGGAATACCTGAGATCACTGAAGAACAGACAATCAAGGCCCTTGACATGTACGAGAAGATCCTCCTCAAGGCCAAGGGTACCATGAAGTTCGACATGAACATCAGACAAACCCTAGAATGTGGATCTACCTTTGCCTCAGTTGATGTTGCTGCTGAATACAAAGAGGGACAGGTAACAGCTGAAATCCTTGATGTGTGTAGCTGTACTGATTTTGTTTCTATGTCTTATAAATAACTGTAGTGCTTGTTTTTTTGTTTTTTTTTTAATTTAATTAAAATATGACATATACATATTTATTGAATATTTTCATTAAAATAACTTTGTGGAGCAGTACAGTTTTAAAAATATAATATCCAAATCTTAAAATCTATGTGACGATAAAAAAGTATCAATTTTAAATTTAAATACTTTTTAATTTCAATCAAATAAGATTTGTTTCTTTATTTAAAACTCTATTCTAGAAATTAATTCTTGTATATGTATATGTTATTTTTCAGGCATGGTCATATGTTATCACAGATAACAATGTAGCTGGTATTCAGACAACTGGGCCATATCCAGAAGACTTGAAAAAATCTAATAAGGGTAATGCTAAAGTCAGGTAAATATTATATATACAATATACACTCTAGGTCATATATATATTTAACTTTTTTACTTTGTCCTTCATATTTATTAAAAAATAATGTATAAATTATAATAAATATAACAATGTAATCAACGGTTGGATACGGATACTACAGTATCCCATGCACCCCATGCACACCTCACATGAATTAATGTATATTCCCCCATCACTGTTTTACCCTGAGGAGTTTGATAACTCTTACCTCAACAGAGTGTTGTTCAACTTGGACTCTGCCCTGGCGCGGACAGTGATCTTCATCAAGAGAGGGAGTCTAGAAACTAATTTTACTTTAACTGGAGAGGATGGAAAAACTGATATCATTGAACTGGATATTGGAAAGTGAGTTTTTGGAATATAATAACTGTATTGTAAATATGTTCATTTCCTAATACTATAACATATAAATAACTTCAATTCTCTTTGTAATTTCATTTGATTAAAATATTTTCATCTTAATTGTTTTTGTTAAACTTGAATTAATGTAATGTTGTCATTTTCAGTTACCAAGTGTCGATTGATGGAAAGATATTGGAGGAGGCAGAATGCTTTGGTGCTGGGGGAGTCTACAGTTACGTCGTCTATCAAAAGGCTGCTGATGACTTTGTAAGTGAATTGCATTGTGCTGATTGTAAGCTTATATAATATTTAAATTATTGAATATATAGATGTTATATAGGAGTATAATAATAATAGCAAAAAAACAAAACAAAAATGTAAAAGTGACGTCACGTATGAATATGATAACGTGTAGCATATTTCCCCCGGGATCGCCCGAAACATACATGAGTAGTGTATATTAAAAAAAAAAAGGAATAGTTGTAATTTCCAAACCGAAATTATTTTATTCCTCTATTCCTGTTAGTCCTCCCCCCTCCCCCATGACACTTAGCACATTAATTATATCATAATTAAATTAATATATATACTTATCTCAGAGAGAGAGAGAGAGAGAGAGCTGAGAGGAAGTTTTTTTTTTTTTTATAAACTGTATATGTAAAATGAAAAACTTATATTGATCCCCCCTACCTCTTATTTGTATTTATTATGTAACTTTTCAAGCTAGGAAGACCTCTAGTTAAACTAGTTAGAAATTATTATATACATGCTCCATATTCCTTATGGGATATTAAAAAAGCAGCATTATTACCTCAGTCATCCACAAATAGACCTCCACAGCACTCGATTCTTACAGATATACTCCACTTCAGAAATACTATACTTTTTTCGACGTACTATTGCACACATATTTTTTTAATTAATTTCTTCTTGCCAACGCTGCTCTTTTCTCAGGCCTGAGATATTACAGCTCTTGTGCCTTATTTAAATTCTGTGTGGTTTACAGGACGGCAGCCTGGTGGAGGTGACACAGCCCAACAGCATCAACATTCTGTGGCAGATCCCTCAGTACATCATCATCACCAGCGGGGAGGTCATGTTCTCCATCACGGGACTCGAGTTCGCCTTCACACAGGTGCGGACAAGTAGAATTAATTGATTAGGACTCTGCTTGTATTTGAGTCTCATAGTCCTGCAAAGTTGCGCTAATCACAGAAAGATTCTATAATTTGGTGTCATTAATTTCTTTCAACAACTCTGCTATAAATAATCATACATATAGTATATTATATCCGAAAAGTAAAATGTATTAGTTAATATTTTCTATGGTCGCTTTAACAATGATTTGACACATATAGTATCTACTATTGTTAAGTACTAATTTCTTGTAACTCGACCTGACAAGACATTTTTGTGGTGTGCAGGCCCCTCTCTCCATGAAGTCGGTGGTCACTGCTGGCTGGCTGCTGACCGTCGCCTTTGGAAACATCATCGTTATCATCATTGCCAAGGCCAAATTCGTTGATGACCCGGTATGTTTTTCAACCCTCTCCATTCATTACCATGTGCTTGACTCTGAATAATATATATATATACTTTTTAATACGCTTGATCAGTATTTTAATTGCAATTAAAACTTTTTTTTTAATACACGTTTTAAAAAAAAAAAAAAAAAAAAAAAAAAAAAAAAAGTGAAAATTTGAAGTAATGAGCACATATTCTACATAGGAAAAAAATGCACAGTACTTTTAAATTAAAAAATAATAACAATTTTGATAATAATAATAATAATAATAATAATAATAATAATAAAAACCTACAATTCTAAGGGGGGTAAAGCTGTGAAGAACTCCCAATCACAACTCGTTAATGTATAACCCTTTCTCTTTCTCTCTCTTTCTCTCATTTGTCAGATTTTTGTAATATGGTTTAATTCTAAAACTATTGCTGAACGTTTATAATTTTGCTATCCACTGTTTCCTAATATAATGGCCTCATTTTGTATGCAGATGTGGGAGTTTGTGCTGTTTGCTGTGCTGATGGCTCTATTCATGGTGATCTTCTTCATCATGACGCTAGGCTACAAATATGTGACCGTCGCTTCAGAAGATACCAAAGACATTGCTCTCGAGAAAAAAGAAAAATCAAGCCATGAAAATAAAGCATTTGTAAACCACAAAGATTGACCTGTTCTACATTTAAAATTGTTACTAACACGTCCACACCTTTGCAAATTTGTTAGTGCCAAATTTATGTTTTAATTAAAGTCTTCAATGAAGATTTATGTTATAAAATTATTGTTGAAAAATATTTTTTCAAATTTTAAAAGCTCTCATGAGTGTGGTTGGGTCTATCTTGATTTCATAATCATTCCAGCTAATATGATTTTCCCCTATGATTTTATGTACATGTGAAAAAAAAAATAGACCATATAATATAGTTTCAGATTGATAATATATATTTAAAAAAAAATGCATTCATTGTATAAATTTGATATAGATTATATATTTAAATACAAACTGTTAAATCAAATTAGAGTTAATTAACTTAAAATTATTTAATACATAATTTTGTTAACTGATTGTTTTTATTTTTAATTAACTTTTGAATAGTTATAATATATAAAAGTATTATATGAACAAAATTATAAATCCTTTACTCCCTTAATTGTTATAGTTATATAAAAAATATATTATAATTAATCAACTGTCTAAATTGGCAATGACATTTCAAGGCTGCATATGTTCTTGCAGACTGTAGTATAACTTGACATCTGAAATAAAAGAAATATTTAATAACAAAAATTATTTAAAATGCATTCTATTAATTTTTTAACATGGCACATAAAGTATTACAAAGTCATATAAATTAATCAACACAAACAAAACATAACTTTAATTAAAATGTACATTTTCCCCTTGATTCTCATAATTTAAGTTTGAAATGCTGAAAGACAAGAACAAAGAATTAACAGAGGTCATCAATTATATAATTTTTTAAAGTTTTTTAGTTTTAAAAAGTGAAGGCTGCGAGCGATTTAAAACAAATTCAGAAGTTTGATGGAAAATATAGTAATGTATATTATAAATTTGTAACTATTATTTTAATATCTACCTAGAATTTTATATGAGTTGAAAAAACCGGCCTCTAATAACCATTTCAAGAAAGTATCAGTAAAACTATAATAAGCCTTACTGATTGAAATGGAAGTAGAGGTTTTTGTAACTAATAGGCTCGATATCAGTGTCTCTTTCAAATAAATGATAGTTTTGGTTCGTGTAAAATATTGGTATGTTATATACCATCCACCCACACACTTATTATTTTATGTTACTCTAAAACCCAATCTATTGCATAAATTGCATGCTCTATTAAAAATTATCATATAAAACGTTGATTTGAAAGACAATAAAATTTTATAAATAGTTGCTATATAGGATAATAAAGGAACATCAAGAAAATAAGTAAAAAAAAAAAAAAAGTTTAGTATTATGTTAAAAAAAAAGGAGCTTAAATAATTATTTTAGTTTCATAAAATTTAATTTATTTATTTAACCACTGTTTACACAAGTAAACACGTACACGGTTTGAATAATTTAATTACATAATAATATAAAACATTGAAATAATACGTACGTACACATTAACAATAGCAAAGCTTACAATTGTTAAAATGGCCGGGTCATAAAAAATTAGTAAAAAAAATAAGAATCCTTTAATTTTCCCTACAATGAGTTTTTGTTTTCTATTTCTCTATTATAAAAACTGGCTGTCCAATTCTAGGCAGAACTTTTTTTCAATCGTGCATAAAAATCCAAAAAATAAATTGCTGATACATTTAATTTTAATATTTGTTTTCACTTAAATGTGATAATCATATTATGTTATTATCATCTTAATTAATGAAATTGAAATTGTAAGCTCGCGATCGCAGTAAAAAAAAAAAACAATTACGCAAAACCAATTTGTAAAAAATGTATATTATATAGTTTGGCAACTTGAAATTTTATAATTTTATATCGATACAATTATAGCGAAAGCTAATAATAAAGTGTTTCCTTTTGATATAGTTTTCTGTGCAGCAACAGCTGCGTGCGCTGAGTTAATTTAAAGTAAAGTGCGCGCCAGAAAAAAAAGTTAAGTTAGTATTTTCTAAAAATAGTTCAAGTAGTCCTCCATATCAAACCAAAATTCAAAAAATTCTATCTCAAATAGGTTTGCCAGAAAAAAATTCCAAAGTCAGAGTGAACGCGTCGCTTAACATGGGGCCTTACCTGACAAAGACCCTCGAATATCTCGAAAAAATACACCGTTAGGTGGTATGAAAAAAATATAGTGATGTTCTATGACCCAAGCTTCAACCAAAAACCGATTAAAAATTTTTTCGCTCGAATCCATTTTTCCGTAAAAAAATAATAAAAAATCTTATGGGAATTAACATGGTAGATTTTCTTGATTTTTTTACGGAAAAATGAATTCGAGAGATTTTTTTTTAATCGGTTTTTGGTTAAAGCTTGGGTCATAGAACATCACTATATTTTTTTCATACCACCTAACGGTGTATTTTTTCGAGATATTCGAGGGTTTTTGTCAGGTAAGGCCCCATGTTAAGCGACGCGTTCACTCTGACTTTGGAATTTTTTTCTGGCAAACCTATTTGAGATAGAATTTTTTGAATTTTGGTTTAATATGGAGGACCACTTGAACTATTTTTAGAAAATACTAACTCAACTTTTTTTTTCTGGCGGGCACTTTACTTTAAGTCGTTGTAATGACCGCGGCGCGGAACGTTTTTAGTCCCGACACGACGAGTGGGTTGCAGAAGCTGCAGGCGCGATCAAGTCGTATGGACGCGTGAAGGTTCCGCTATTAATGCAAACATAATTATAATATTTATAATAAGGAGTTTCTTGAACGTAACAAAATGTTTAATAGTTAAGTTCATTAATCTTTCCTGCTGCTGTTTAATAAGTTATATATTTTGTAACAACAGTTATGTTTATAAACTGGCTATTGTGATGCTACCGTGCTTTATTATTATTTTTTTAAAGTCGATGACCACACATTTTTTAATTTCTTTAATTAAAAAAATATGGTGAATTTTTCATCAAATAAAAGCTTCAGTATATTTTTCATTATTAATATTACATAATTAAAACAATTTTAATTTTTTTAATTGGAATAAAAATTATAATTTTTAATCAAAATAATGCGTGTAAAAAAAACTTTGCTTTTCTTTTATTAAAATTTCTTCTCAGTTTAATCTAAATGCAATGATATATAATATAAAAATATTATAGTATATTATTAATTATTAAATAGCTGCACAAACAAAATTATACACACAAGAAATATTAACTTACTGTCAATATTAGCGTAAACCACGTTCCAATCTACTGTAATAAAATCAAATAGTGTAAAAATGTAATAAAAAATGTTACGGTTCATTAAAATCAAATTAACTTTAATATATTTATAAATATATTTTTATTACATTGAATGCAGTTGATTGGAATGGAAGGAAACATGCACATGTCAAAATATATATAGAAAGAAAAAAAAAATAAGAAATTCTCTAAGGGTTATAAGATGAGAGGACACGGCAGGATCGATCGCGGCGCGAAACACGACCGCGCATTCAGCAGCCCCTCTGTCCCCCTAACGCGACTCACTCCTCGGTGCTCAGAGTAAAGCGGCGGCAGCAACTCTCAGTTGTGGAGAACAGAACATCAGTAGTGGCCGTGAGACAAGCGAGGCTGCTGGGGTGCACATATGTGCCGGAGAACAGCAGCCTTATAGCAAACACCGCGATAGAGACGGCGACGTCGAAATGGGACTAGACCAATATCGGAGATGTGAGGTATTTAAAGTACCTCCTCTTCATACCTCGCAACTGCAATCTACTACTATCTTCTGCAGTTAGTAGTCAAAGGTATATTATTTGAAAATTTAATTGATGATGTTAATTTTTAATATTATAATAATTTAAATTTAAAATAACAGTTTATAATTATTGTAGTCTATAATGATGTTAATTAAAGGAAAGGAAGCATGTAGTTGGTTGGATGTTCTTTGTTCAGCCAGCGTTGAGCGACTGATGCTGCATGCACTGCCAACTCTTGCTAGTTTGCAGTTATCAAAAGTAAAAGCACTCTCTTCCCTCTGCACTAGTTTATTGACGCATGCTAATTTTATTCCATGCAATATTTTTATTATTAAATTCATATTTATATTATTAATTAGAAAAAATAAATTAAAAAAATGCATTTTTTTATGGATTATAAAGACAATCATACACTGCACCTGCATTACTGCAGTAATGCGCCCGTATATATATATTTTTTTGTAATTTTCCAAATGGAATGTCTATAGTCATTCTATAAACCTTTTTTTTTTACAAAAATAATGCATTCTAATGCATTCTTATAATATTCTTTTGTTTTGCTTTTTCTTAAAGCAAAGAAAATAAGTTGAACGAAAAAAAAAAAACACTTTATATGAAAGAATATAAACTTCTTTATCGTTTACCAGAAAACTTTATGAAATGAGATAGAAGATTTTTTTATATAGAGGTGTAAAAGCAGAAAAGTGTTTGTCTTTTGGATTAACGAGGGCTTCCGTAGGCTATCGATTTGCACGTCTCTCTATATTATAGCGCGGCGCCAACAACACAGTAGAACACACACACGAGTCCGGTTATATTCACGTGTTATTTCATTATTATAGAGACCACCGACCGACCATGCATTGTGCACTCGAGCTCGCTTGAACAAAGCCGCATTATTTACATCAATTAGCGTTACCTTGATCACAGTGATCGAACTACTGATGATAGAACTTTGCGAATTTCAACTCTTTCAATTTTCATACATGTTATGGATTATAATACACAAGGGCGTAAGTCCATTCATTATTTATTTTTATAAGGTTTAATTTTGTATTTTACGCACTTTAGTTATTAAGTTAACTTTTAATTATGTTTCAATTATAATATTTAATTAATTTAAGAATTTGTATAATATGCATGCATGGCTACAATGTGCTTGCTTACATTCTGAAAGAAAAGAGAAGCTTAATAGAATATACAATATATATATATATATATATATATATATATATATATATATCATTGAAATTATTGCGAGAAGTTATATTATATCAGTCAGTATAATAACAAATTCCAAGATAAAAAGTTTTAATAATCGTAAACATAATGGACATCGGTCATTTGCGATAATCAGCAATATTCTTCTTTCAGCTTTAATTTTCAAAACAATAATTATAGGCATGATATCATTTTCATTCGATGAAAGATCTCGACGATCGAATCTCTATGATGATTAATAACTTTTCTCATATTGAAACCCTTGCGTGTATGTCAAATAAATTTTATATGACAATATAAAATGTCCTTTCATGAATTCAATATCGATAATTCTTTATGAATTTATTAAATTAATCAATCATAGAACAGACAAAGGGAAGTATAATAAAAAAAATCAAACAATGGTTTTAATAAAATTATTTATAGGATTAATTATGACATTTTGGATTATTTCAATTAAAATAGTAAAAAACTTTCAGTAACGTATAATATGGTTGATTATCGATAGACGGATTATAATTATAAGCATAAGCATGGCTTTATGATGTGTAAAATCGTAAATCGCATATACATGGCACTGTACGTACCAGCATGAGCAACCTGTATGTTAATTAAGAAAATTTTCTACCATCCAAAAAGGGAGACTTCTCTTCTTCTTTACTTGAAAATTAAAATGTCAAGCTGCCATATATATTGTAGTTCCAAATTTGAGATAAAAATTAATTAATGTGTGTAATATGTGTAGTTAGAATTTAATCAGTTATGAACTTTCTTGAAAATAAAATAGTTATAGGGCAGTTTGTAATTATAGTACATTAAATTATTATATATAATATATTACATATAGCCAAAAGTATTTACAAGTTTTCAGTTCATTATCTATCTTTTGGACATTATTGCCCTTAAAAAAAGTCAGTATTTAATGGCAAAGCTTTCGCACCTTTTGACTTTTAATATTTCCTATTAATTTTTAGTAACATTTATAAAGAGTCCATTGAGAAACTATTTAAAATATATAACACATTATCTTTTATATAATATGAAATGAGGTAACAAAATTTTGAATTTCCAAATTGATTTTATTCTGCACCATGAACATTCATGTTGGAATGGTCCATATCGGATTAGTCTTCCAATCTCATTTTATTTTATATTCATGAGGGAATCAGCACATACAAGAAAAAAAATCGATGGTACGAAAATAAAATAAATGTTGTTTGACGTTTCATTGTAATTAGATTACTAGAACGTCGAAAATCATTTACAAAACTATAGATGTGAAATTTCACTTTCTTCCATTGCAAGGATTAAAATAAAATTGAAGCAACTATATTATAAAAAGTGATATATATATAACCATTAAAAAATAAAACAATATATGGTTTACTGTAATCCCGGAACAATAAAATAACACTTTTAATTACCTTTTAAGTTTATTTTGAAGGCATTGAAGCGACTGCTCTCTCGAAAGTTACATATTTTCAGTATTTGTGGTTGCATGAAGTCTAGATTAAATTTGTAATCGCTGGTGAACCGCCGAGGTCATGCAATAAGGAAAGCATTGCGGAGATTACAAGACCTTTCGACCGCGCCTCACCCAGCTGTATGTACACTTTAATTTAATTAAGAGAACAACCGGAAGTAATCAGAAATCCAAGTAGCATTGAGATATGAGTTTTTCCATCTCCAAATACCTTCCATTCTGACGAGATTTATTTACTTTTTTTTAAATTTTCATAATTTCTGAGTGCAATAATTGCTTAGCATGTTCACAAATTTTTAACTTCCTGAGGGAATTTGAAATTAGTTCAACTGTACACAGTCGGCAAAAAGCTTTTCCAAGCCTTCTGTATTCTCTGAGGAGTTGAGCTTTCTGCAGTCTCATATAATAAATCAAGTACACTATAACTCTGCAGTGTGTAATTTAAGAGGGAAGAAAGTGTTTTAAAAGCGAATTATTGTTAATGTTTAAAGAAAACGAGAAAAACATTATCATGTAATATTATTATATAATTAATACAATGAGAGATATTGAAGTCTGTTATCTGTTATTTTAATGACATACACCATGCAATGCTTAAAATTAATTAAATTTAATTGATTTAATTTTAATTGCACACAAATTTAGTTCTATAGTACTGAACTTGCATGTTCAAACGGATGCTGTTTTTACATTTTTCCAACAATTTTTGCATCCATGCAGCGTTTTCCAGTATAATATATAGTATAGTTCAGTGAGTAATAGTAAACTTTAATAAGGAAATATTAACTTGATTTCTATTTTCGTACTTCGCATACACACAATTAACGGGAGAAAACTTTCACCATACACAAGCGATTTATTCTTACTGACTCATGTTAAGAATGTTGTGAATTATATTGAAATTTGGTGCCTATATAAAAAATAATAATAACAAATATTGAAATATACTACCAATTAATAAGCAATAGTTGATGAAAGCTAGTTTTATTTTTAATATACCTAAATAAATTGACATAATGCGTTTATCTTTTACAAGACGCAGGTTGGTCTATGTTCGATCGACGAATCGTAAAAAATTGACTAAATTCTCAAATACATGGATTTAAGAAATGATATAGGCGGAATATTATCATGCAGGGAAATGGTCCCACCTCCGCCCCTGGCTACCGCAACGTCCTATAATGTGCTACTACTGTTGAGTTGAGCGTTCTCCAATATTGTAAAAATGCGTACGGAAGCATTGAAGTCAGGAAGGCAGACGAGACTACTGCAGTAACGAACAGTGACTTGGAGGGAGTCAGGAAGGAAGGAATTCGCCCTTGCAGCACGGCCAGTGGTCTCTCTCTCTCTCTCTCTCTCTCTCTCTCTCTCTCTCTCTCTCTCTCTCTCTCTCTCTCTCTCTCTCTCTCTCTCTCTCTCTCTCTCTCTCTCTCTCTCTCTCTCTCTCTCTGTTCACTCGTGTCAGACTCGTGTTACTCCAGCCGCGTCAGTATGCTGGCAGAGGCGGCGTGTTGGAGACGAGTGGAGTGTGTGTCCTGAGTGTATGTCTGTGCAATTTGGTGCTCCCCGTGCTATAATACAGTGCTGAGTGCGCAATCATCGATTTAACCAATCATTGGAGTGAGAGGTAATTGATCAATGTCGCGCTGCATATCTTCCACCCGTCACTGCTGTTGCCGCATCACAAAAGAGTATTGAAAGGTGAACAATAGAAATCAATTGGTGCAACATTATTTTAAATAATTATCACCAGATGTTACATTTTATGATCTTCTCAACTTTATTGTACAATTTTGACACTTTGCAAATATAAAATATTAAGTAATGTCTACCCATTACACTCAGACATGTTAATAAATTAAGTATTATATGGCTGTCAAGGGACATAATGATAAGTTAATTAATTCTAATTATTTATGAAATAATTAACCTCAGAATAATAAAAAATAAATTTATGCTACTTCATGCAAATTTAAATAAGTAATGTCATGTGTATAATAAACTTATTTTTAAAGTTTAAAGTAGAATTATAAATAATAAATTCGTATTTTATGGATTTTGCGTACAATACTAAATATTTGATTTCTTATTTATAACTCTAGACAGAGTGTTATATTTTACTTTTTCTTTTGTGTCTACAATTTGAAATATTTGAATAGAAGGTTAATAATGTCAAAATTTACAAAATCCTTAAATTATATCAAAACTCTATAAACGCGTCAAAAAGTAGACCAAATTTACGATTTTCTTATATTATAAAATATATTACAATACATTTAAAAATATATATTATAGGTATAGGTAGCATAGTCCATCTATTTCTTATTCCTTCAAATTTGCCTCAGATCAGTTTTGAGATGTCCTAACCTGCAAAAAAAAAAATAAATAAGTAAATAAATAAATAAATAAATAAATAAATAAATAAATAAATAAATAAATAAATAAATAAATAAATAAATAAATAAATAAATAAATAAATAAATAAATAAATAAATAAATAAATAAATAAATAAATAAATAAATAAAAATAAAAAATGTCGGGCTCGATCGTTCCTTTTGCAAAATTTGCAATTTAAAAGAATTTGCATGTTTTTTTTTACGTTTTATTTTGCTAATTTAATTAAATCTTATAAATGTATTAAAGTGTTATGTGCTTTTATACAATTATTTTACAATTTTAAAAGCCTAGGTATATCTAGAAAATTTCATTTTTTTTTTATAGCATCATGCCCTCCCTTTTTTCGTTATAATCAATTAATGAATGAAATCATATTTCGATTTTCCAGTAAAGACGGAAATTATCTCATATCCTCGGGGAGGATTTTCTTGGTCGGTGTGAACGTCATCGCATGTGACGGACGCGTTGACGCGTGATGGGCTCGTGTGCGGACTTCTCGCGACACAAAATAAAATTCCCCTGTCTCTTGCACGCGACAAACAAACGGACGTATTTGCTATACTAAAAGATAATTAGCCAGTTTCCATTGATCGTGGAACTACTCAACGAAGTGGGCATTCTACTGTAAAATGAGAGAGCCGCTCATTTTCTCTTCCCTCACTTCAGCGTATTTGTAACGCATAAAACAGTAATCACAAATATAATATATATATACTGTATATAGTGTATAAACGTACGTATTATTTATTGTAGGAAAATAAATTTCTGATTTTAAAGTTGGTGTAATTTAAATGGCATACATATTTTTTTAAATCTCAAGAAGGTCAAAGATGTATAACTATTTTAAAATCTTATGTCTTATATGTATATGTTTATTTATAAAATTATGCTCCCTCTTTTTATATAATATTTTTACACTCGAGGTCATATACGATGCTAGTTAGCTCGACTGTCTGTCGGAACTAATTGGTCGGTCTTTCTTTTTTTCCTTCAATAAAAAATATCATATATGACTACCGTATGAAAAATTACTTTGATTTATATATTTGCGAAAGTAAAAATGTACTAAAAAAATATGTACAAAAAAATAACAATCATATCAATCATATCACTCTCACAGTGCAGCTATAGAGAATATAAAATGTTACATTTGTATTATCTGCATGGTGCGCAGTTAAAGGAAAAAAAAAAAAAAAAAAAAGTGAGGGAGAGAAACCACGGAGAAACCACGAGCCTAAAAATAATATTTTCAATCTATACACACACAAAATTAGAAAAAACTTCACTAAACTTGTGGATAAACATATATAGTCCCTTAGCACTCTATTGCTAAAAATCAGAAAACGAATTAAAAAATTTACAAGGAGAAAAATTTCATGCATGATAATATATTTTTAATGTTTCAGCATAAAATAATTCTTTGTATTTTGCGTATACTGAGATATATAAAAGTGTACAGTACATTATATTACATGGTTATAAAAATGTTATGGTCTGTTGTTATGGATTAATCAAGCTGTCGAGACTATACAAGTAGTTCACTTTTATTATAGTTTATTTTTTGTCCTATACTAGTTAGGATCGCATGCGCGGTAGACTTACCATAAATTTTGCCTGTTGCCCGCTTGACTGCATGAATATCATCAATATTTTATAGCACTCACCTGCCGTCGATGTCACCATATCATAATTTTTAATTCATGTATCATGAACTCAATTGCTTGATTCTGTTTGCAATGTGCATATGCCGCGTGTTGTATTGGAAATATGATATCAATTTAGTACAGCTGTGATAGTTTAACGTGGTTGTATCAGTTTTCAGTCCATTAATTTACCGCTGTAAAATCAAATAGAATTCAAAAATATTAAAAATAATATTATAATTTTAATGTTTTTACTTTTATAATTATCTCGCTAAAAAAAGGTCTCAAAAGTATTTTACTATATATAATGTATATAATATTTTGAATATATTATAATGCAAGTTTAAAACAGAATTTTCTTTTCTTCATAATTTTATCATAAAATTTCAAATGCAAGCATCACAATTTATTTCTCTGCTTTAATTTTGTATTACATAATATACAAAAAAGAAAAAGTAATAATTCTCTCATATAATCCGAGCATCAGATTTATACCTCTTGAAAAATGAAATAAAGATATATATATATATATATATATATATATATTATATATATATATATATATATATATATATATATATATATATATATATATATATAAATAGAGCATTGCAATTGTTACAAAATAAAAGCTCACATGTGCAGCTTCTGTATTTTTAACAGATTAACTACAGATTTATACGGACATCATGGGCACGAGATTATAAAGTATATTTATATTTTCAAGTATTTCCGCAACCCTATTGAATCCATGCGAGCATGCAGTTTGGCAATGATGCGTCTGTTTTGTTACGCTACACAGCATGATAGAGGCAAATAAAATAATGTCATCATATTATAAGCAATATCTGCACAAATGTTATCGCCGCAGTTATAGGTTTGTTTGCGAGCTTGATCGTATTATTCTCAACATAATAATAAAAACATCGTATAAAAATGAGTAATAAAGAGACGACAAGACTCTGAGGTATAATTTTGCAGTCTTCTTTCCAACCATTCAGACATAATATAATATCATCAGTTTATATTCTAGCAGAGCACTCGTATATTTGATGTCTCCGCGAAAGAAAGCTATTATTTTGATCCGTAGTTTTAAGTTCAGAACCTCAGAGTGAAAATTAATCTTTTATCGCGTCGGCGCTTGCTTTGCAAATGTGTCACAGAAGTTAATTAGTTTTATGCAACAAAACATATAAAAGTGTGATTTTTTATCATAATTACTATAGTATGGATAGATTATTTTTAATGAAAATTCAAAGTTTCTTTATACGTTGCATGCAATGTAACTAAAAATTCTGAATTTTAACTATATATGTATGTTTTAAATGTGCATTTATAGTTAATGAATCAATGTTTCAATATTTTTAAAGTACCTTATTAAGGAGAAGAGACAAAATGCAAATCTTTTAAATTCCCTAATGGCACTTTTCCTAATAAATGCAAACAGCGGACGTAAAAAGGTATTTCAAATAAAATAGAGTACCATGTTAGTAAAAAATAAAATAACAAGCGGCATTTCTCTTAGTTGTTCAAAGGTGTTCCGACTAGAGTTTAATTTTGAGCGTGAAAAATGAAATATTTGCATGAACTGTAAACTTTACGAATCAGTTATAAATTTTACTGCATGCCATACAAGAAACGTTTCATATACGCAGAGAGCAGTATTATAATTAATTTTAATTATTAATTAATTTAACTCGCATTACAAAAATATTGTTGAGTAATTGTTAAGGAGTTTCAAATTTTATTTTTATATTAGGTGACACTCAGGTGATACGCTATCACTTATGTTGCAATGTGAACTCCATGTACCTTACTTATCCCAAGAGAATTCATCTCAGTAAGAACGAGCTGAGGACGACGTGCCACGTGTATAAATGGGATCGTGAAAATGTGTCTATAACACGTCACGTATGTTGCAGAAGGATGCGACCTGGCGGAGACGAGCTGGGGGTGTGTTGGGGGACGTGCCATGTGGTGTGGGGGCTGTGTTACATTGCCGCGGGGGCCGTGCAGTTGGTAGCAGGCCTCTTCGCGCTCTTTTCGCTGCCCATCCTCAGTCTCGGATCCAATGTGTGGACCGGAGCGTGGGTGAGTCTGCATCTAGAACTACAGTACGCAAACTACTACTTTACCACCGGAAGTGCATGGAAGATTTTGGGTTTTTGGTTGAATTTTTAGAGTTCAAAAATTGCTGCCATTTTAATCACTACCCCCCTGTTATTAATGATGAGAGTTAATAATCCACTCTGGACCATGCACGAAATCTTCATTTTCCGGCAGTAAACTTGTTACTTTAGTTTGAAGAAGTGTATATGCAAGGAATCTGCACGACACTCGACTCTCTGTCGCAGCTGTGACCATGCAGAATCGTGCTGGTTTTATTTGTCTCGACAGCACAAACTTGATACTTTGGACTTTGTAAATACTTTCAGTCTTATGTTTTCAAAATACATTATAGTCATGGCATTAGCTTACACTTTATGTGGCTTATTCTACATAAAATGTAGTAATATAATAACTTAGTTTTGTTTTAAATATCATGAAACTAATCTCATTTCATTACAAATGTTTTTTTTTTTTCTTTAACACAAAATTCATGGAATGGATTGTTATTATATTGACTTAATTTTTTCATTTTCCTCCCACTAAATGTATGCAATTTTCTATATATATATATATATATATATTAATAATTTTATTATTATTATTATATATATTGTTATAATTTCTGCGTTATTCGATCGTAGTGAGTATAAACTATAAACTTTACCAATGTAAGATACATACTGAACTATTTGAACGAATCTATGTTTATATCGTCTAGACGTCTTAAATAAATACCAAAGTAAAATCAATACCAACTTTGGTAATTCATAATCATGCATGAATTTATTAAGGAAATATTTATTAAATTCGGGGCAGAATATTCATCAATTGTGGGTGGAACCGAAACACAAAATGTAAATAATATATATTATATTTTTTATTTTTCTCTTAGGATCATAATTTTTATTTTTATCACATGATAAATGATAAGATTATGATAAAAACACACGCATTCTTTAAAACATCTTGAGCATGCTTGGTGCTCATTTGGAGAACAGTGCATGTTCAGCGTGACATATGCCCAGGAGACAAGAAAGGATCCAATTTTTTACCTTGGGGGTATATTGCAAGATTTTTTGGGAGAATTTAATATTACTAATTCTTAAGCACGACCTCATCCTGGCATAATAGTAATTGGTTCTCATTTGGTGCTCACTGCTATACCCTATTTGTGACAGAACATTCTCGCGGGGATAAGTGGTGCACTGCTGGCCGGGCTGGCGACGGAGCTGAGCACGACGCGGCAGGAGATACTGCTGTACCTGAGTCTGAGCGTGCTGGGCGTGAACACGGCGAACCTGGTGATTCTGGAGGCCGGGGAGTGGGGCTTGCTCCTCGCAGACACCACTAGGCAAGAGATCGCACAGCGCGGCATCTCGAGACTCGTTTACTACGGTAGGAACTTCATAAGCGACAATTTTGGTAGTACTCACGTAAACTTTAACTAACATAAATGAGGCAAATCTGCATGAAACCTATAAATTAGTATCGATCGTACGCGCCGAGCGTCACTAAATTTCAGATCCTGTTTGCTTGTTCTGTGTGGTTTTTGGTAATATACATTTAAAGGAATAAACTAACATTATTTAAATAATATTTTTTGAAGGAACTTCTCAATTATTGCTCTAGCTCAACTAAAATTCATGATTGTTAAAATAACTTTTAATTAATTTTTGTTAGTTCTATTGTTTTATTTGCAACGATGTGTAACTATAAATATGATTTTTTTTTTTTTTTTTTTTTTTTTTTTTTACTCCTTTCTATGCACTAAAGACTAAGAAAATTCAAAAGATAAAATTAATAATACAATTTTCTATAATTTTATTTGTTATTCAAGTTGACATAAAGATTTGACGACTAGACATTGTGCCAGTAATATTCAAGTATCTTCTCTTATTTGTTTGCAAAAAGGGACTGACGTAATCCACAAACATTGTGTGTCGCTATATATTATATTAACATTGCTACAATCTCCAAACTTCTCATAACACTAATATTATTTAGTACTCGATGCACGCACGTGTATTGTGTCACGCTGACGTGATTGTCCTCGTGTTGCAGCACGCATTTCGACCAGCGTGAGCACGGCCCTGGTACTCGTGACGTCACTTCTGGACTCGCACATTTCGTTCTGCGTGTTGCAAGCTCGTGGTAATCGTCGCAGAGGGCGGCGTGCGGTCGAGTCTGTCAACGATATTGAATACGTCATTCCTAGAGTAAGAACAAAATTTTCCCCCGCACCCACAGACGTGATAATGAATTTCCAACAACGGAAATTAATATTCATCACCGATATTTTCATTGATGTCATTTTGACGTTCATTGACGCAAATATTACGAAATTTGTATAGTGATTTTGTAGAAATTGTTTTCTATTTAATATTTATTATTCAAGATAAGTAATTAATGTTATTAAAAATAAATATAATAAAAGTAGTATTAGTAAAAATATGACTTTATTTATAATTAAGCCATCTAGGGTGAAACTGGTATTTTATTAGCAAAACTACATTTATATTTTTGTTTTTGCATCACAAATTGTATTAACTATATGAACTATAAATTATATATATATATATATATATATATATATATATATATATATATATATATATATATATATATATATACATTAGGCTGGTTAGGCAACCTTTTTCCTTTTTTAATGTTTGTGATGCAAAATTTGCGTTGTATATAATTGAAATGTACCAGGCAATTCTAATTAACAGTGTGAATCTCTATTTTATTCACGTATTATTGAGTATATACGTTTCATCACTTGCGATGTGCTCTCAAGCTTATATTTTTATTTTAATCAATTTAAAGACTTAAGTACGCAAATTAAGCCATTGAAGCGTACGCTTTTGTATGTTTTTTTTTTTTTTTGTGAATTTATTGATAAAACTGAAATATGAAATAAAAGTCTTTTATAAGTTCGTTTTTTTTCTTTTCAACAAAATATAAAATAAATTGATTTATAAAGGTCTGAAAGTTTTTTTAGATATAAAGTTTTTACCACAAGAAATATCCTATGGGATTATCTTTAATACTGCAGAATCTTATACGGTAATAATAGAATCGACTTAACTTTTTATTTTCTTTTTATTGTTTCAGAAGAAGCCAAGTAAAATTGATGAAGAAGAGGAAGAAAAATTGACAAACAGGTCATCACACAACCAAAACGCACAATCTTGGGTGTTTGATACAGGTCCAGTAAATTCGGACCCTTCTTGTTTAAAAGCAGCCTTGGACAATAGTTCTTTAGATGGAGGCGGCAGTGATAGTGCGTCTGAAACCGCAGCGCCAAATATATCTTCTGAGTCATGGTAGTCCCCCTAGAATTGTTGTTAAAGTTGATCCAGCCCCTTCAGTTGAAGACAGAACTTTAAATCATATGAAGAGTTTCTCTAGAACTCCATCTCCTACTTGTAGTTTAAGTCATCCAATTTATGAAAGTGTACCTGATCATGATTCACCAAGATCAAGATTATATACTGCTGATTATATTTATCACCAACGTTATAATGCTGGTGAACATAGAAAAACACACCGTCGTTGTGAAAGTGTTGATAATAGACCTCATAGTGCATCAAGTATTCATGTTGCAAGTGGAGTACCAGAAAAAATACAATACGCTTCATTGATGTTAGAATTGGAACAAGCAATTCAATGTAAAAGACCTCAAATTGAAACTAATAGTACATCATCAAGTAGTCCTTCTACTGAAGATGCATCACCACGTAAAGATAGTGATTCTGAATTTTCTAAAGAATTAGAAGCAGCTTTACAATTACTTCATGATCTTGGTTCACCAACTACAATAGATACACCTACTGAACCGAGTAAATCTGTCGTAGAAAATGCTACTATCGTCGTGGTTGATCATGATGCCGGTAAGAAAATTTTACCGGCAGGAGGAAAATCTACTACTACGTCTTTTGATGAGGATTGTGCTTCATCATCAGGATACAGTTCTCCAGTACCTGGAGGCAGCTTGACCCTCCTGTGTCCTCCATTAGCGAGCAGTATTCGTAATGAAGGAGCCAGAGCAGTAGTTTCTTTATTTCCTGGAGATACAGTATACCAAAGCAATGGTGTAACAACCATTGAAATAAAAACACCAACACCTCATATTTGTTCACAAACATGGAGAAAACGTGTATCTATTAATCCTGAATTTGCTAATGTTATTTATGAAACTGAAAGTTTAGTTTATTTATCAGAGCTTGAATTATTGGCCAGACACTGCAGAACTAAAGCAGAACAAAGGGTAAGAGCAAATGTTATAATTTAATTATACTAACAAAAACTAAAAAATCTCTGCTCTGGGGAATCTCGATCTGTGGTGGTGGATACTATATTAACGTATGTATATGCTTTGGTTCTTCCGTGTTTGTAACATATGCTTTATTATAGTAGATCGTTCCGCTTCCGCTGCGTGCTTGAGTAGAATTAAAATTGATGAGACGCTTCATATAATTTCACGCATCTAATTTATGTAATTTTATATTCACCTGGAAAACAAAATGTATTTTATAAAATAAAAATGAAGTAAGAAAATATAATATATTAAAAAATAAAAATATTTAAAAAGAAGCGAGGAATTGGGAATAATTTTTAACGTGCACTATATAATTATTATAGATTAAAAATATTAATTCACAACTCAAAATCACTTCCTCCCTCATTCACTATGATAGTCAGATTTTCAGATTTGATTTTTTTTACGAAGCGTAATTTATGCAACCCCTTCAGCTCCGACGCTGTGCGGGTGACATAATAATGCGGGGGTGTTTTAAGAAAAGGTCACTTTTGAGATAAAAATTCTGATCATTGCTACATTTTTCTACATACACACGACAGAATGTATATATATATAATATATATATATATATATATATATATATATATATATATATATATATATATATATATATATATTTATATATATATTGAAAACATATATATTAAATTGCATTGACCATTTTCTTGACAATATTATTGTATATAACGATTAAAATAATAAAAACAAGAATCCCGTCCCGCCTTCACGCAAGCATACTGTATAGATGTAGATGAGAAAAGAATTGAACAACATATCATAAATTAAATTGCCTATGTAGCAAGCATTTTCTTCTTCTTTCGTTATGCGTTAACGTTGTTTATACATACAATTTAACATAATCGTTTCTACTTCCATAAAATGCTATATATGACAAAACAGGTATATTTTATTAACTAATATTTACTTGATATTGTAATGGAATTGTAAGTTTTTATTTTTTTTGTTTTTTTTAATTTGAAAGTAGTTTTATGCGCGCCTTCTTATATTAATTAAGTTTTCTTTGCTGTTTTTAAGACTGAGAAAGTTTTGGAAAATGATAAAGGATAATTGCAGTCTAATGAGTCTATAATGTTTTTTTCTCGGAATTCTTCTCGCAAATACTCGATAATCATATATAGATATATACTCTGGTTTTTCACTAACCACGGTTTATACCGTCACTCTTATTAATTCAATTACACTAACCGTAGTTATACCTATGGTAACTTCGAAGTTACATTCTTCTTGTGTCTTATTTTAAGGTAGAAATTAAGCAATTGAATTAATTATTGCTCTATCATTTTTCATATCAATATCATAATTCATGACAATTGTCATTTAAACCAAACATGGCACTTTAATAAACAAAATCTTATACTATAATATACATATAAAAGATAAAAAGATAAGCTCCATTACTTAAAGAATTTTATTTTATAATTTTCTTAAATATATTTTAGTCTATAACCCTCCATATATGTGTACAACTACTTTTAACCAGTTTAACCAAAGATGATGCTGAGACTTTTATTCTGTTTTTGCAGCAAATTGAACTGCGCGCACACCGGAGAATTCACGCGACGTCTGCGCACAACGGAAGACTCCGGGGACACGACTCCTCGAGCACCATGGACTGAGACGCCAAACTGTACATAAAAATGCCAAATGTTATTGTTTTTCTCTACAACCAACTGTTCAAATAATGTACTGTATAAATTTAGTAATATATCAATTGTCATAAACTATTATAATAACAATGAATTGGGCACAAATTATAATTAGTGTAAAAAATAAAATTTGTATAGGTAAAAAAGAATGCAATTTCTTCAATTTATCATAATTATATATATGGCAATTAATGGATCTTTTTCCTTCACAATCTTGTTAAATTAATAATCAGTAAATTTATTATAATATATGTGTCCCATTTTGCGCTATAATGATTTTATATCGACATAATATATAATATGCTTATTTGAACTCGATCGAGATATATTTCCAGTTATAAAAGTAAATTTTAAAATAATCTTATAATGAAAAACTTGATTTTTTACATTTAAATATATTTCATCACGAAACTTGAATTTATAATTAATCAAAATAATTAAAATATCAAATTTTCAATAGATTAATTAAATTATATTTATCTTTAATAAATAATTAAAACAATAGTTCCAATTAAAAATTAATATTTATAATATTAAGTAAGGTAAAAATATATCATTAAAATTAAAAACGAATATATACTATTTTTTATTTTTTCTTCTTAAATTAATTTATATAATGAGCCCAAAATTAAGGTGTTACGTATAATAATTAAATGAAAAATAAATTAATTTAATTAATTAAATTGCATGCATGGTCCTTGAATTAATTTATTTGTGAGGTATCATGCAATTCTTGTTGTTGTTATAAATGTTAAATACTTCCTGCGAAGTTTGTAAAAAAAAATAATAAATAAAATGTTTCTTATGATATATTGTATAGTTTGTACAAAAAAAGATATTTGATATTGAAATATTAAAGACGAAATGCAAATAAAAAAAAATAATTTTTAATTTTTTCAAATTGCATGAATCGACCTATATCGCCTATATATATTTATAATTTATTGACGTTGCATTAATAGTTTTAGTACATTATATCGTTGCATAAAATAATTAATATCAGGCATCGCTTAATCATATATTACAATTACAATATAATCTGCTCGCTGCAATAAGGGTCTCTGATATATACCATTGAAAAATACGACGTAGAAGTTATATAATTATGTATAACTTATATAAAACGTTCAACAGAGTTGTGGGGGCCTGGGTGCGAGGCTAGCGCATTGCACTAGTAATTCATTAATACCTAATTAATGAGTTATTGTTCGGCGTTCTAGTGCATTGAATGATGTTGTTCAATGCATAATGCATCGATTTTACACTATTATAACACTTAGAAGTTTAAATTGACGTAGAAAACTGAAGTATAAAAAATGTCATCAATACAAGTATTTTCGTTAATTAAAGTCAAATTTTTACCTCGAAGGACACCAGATTGGTAAATATTACAAAACGGAACTGATAGAAGGGCAAATAAAATATACTATGCCGAAATTTCATAACGTCCGGACTCGAAATTAAGGGGTGGCAATTTTTTAAAAATGACGCTTCAGGTGTCACGCAAATTTAATTATTCAATAAAAAAGCATCAAAAACCAATACAATGACGTCTAAAACTTTACCATATCATAAAAAACGATGTTATTTGTAATTAGAATCAGTTTACTTTCTCTAATTCATATAATTTTAATTTATATAAAGAAAAACAATTTTAGTACATGCTCCGCAATTCTGGGATAATTACCTAATTTTGGCAATGAAGGACACCGAGTTGCAAATTAATTTTTTGGTAATAAATGCAAGTAATACTCAGGATGCGGTCACCCAATTATGTTAACGTTCAGATAATTAGGGAATTAATTAAAATTCTAATAGCGTCATAACAGGCCAAGCGCACTGCATAGCGCGTTTGGTATATTAACGATAAAAAGTCAAGAAGGACAAGGACTGCGTGTCTCAAAATCAATTTGATAATTATTTAGGTATAATAAAATAATTATTTATTGTGTTTGACCCCAAATTTAATTTTTTTAGCCCAAAAAGTAATTTTTTTAAATTTTTTGCCCAATTAAGGAAAAATTTTCATACGAAGGACACGGGTTCTGCGGTTGATTTTCACAATATATTATGCATCTGATATGTATGTAAATTGTGCCCAAGTTTTATTACGTTCTGACAAATAGGAAACCAGCGGCTACCGAAACCGTGTTGCATTGACGTCACTTGTGCTGCACGGATAATTTTGGTCAATATTTTTTTTCAGACAGTTAGGACAAAGTATTCTCGTAGAAAAAAATTCCACCCATGCTCCATAAACCCGATGTTAGGATTTATTATATTTTTTCAAGTAAATTTAACGTTACACATATAATTTGGGCTAAAATGTAACTGATGTTATATTCTGCGTGTCTATAGGTTTTGCTACATATGGACAAATATAGGCTAGAAGGACAACGAGTCTGCAATTTAAATTATTTTCTTTGTATAGACATTTTATCGGCCCTAATTGTTTGTCTCAGTTGCACGCGTTCAAAGTAATAGGAACCACGTACTTAATTAATTACATCACGCGGCTACAAAGGGTTGCGCAATCTAAAAGCCGTGGCATTACGTGAAGGACACGGAGATCCGCTTCAAAATTTTACGTGACATTAACTATGAGTTTATACATAATTTTTTGTCATTTTTGCCAAGGGTTGGGACAAATTCAACTAGGAAATTTGGGCTAAAACACACAAAAAAATTTTTTTTTGTAAAATGTCAGTAGAAAGACAATAAGTAGGACATTGTAATTTATTTTTTACATTTCCTTCATTATCAGGTTAAACCCCCTCCACCGTTTTAAACGTACAGACAAACCCAAGTCAATTACCGATTTAATTAGTAAATTAATCCCAATTTTACAAAAATGGTTTATTATGTATCTGATAGATGGCGCTCCAGTCGCGAAAAATTATATTTTCACCGCTTTATTTAAAGTACCTATTTTTCAAAAAACTCACATTTATGCATTAAATGCAATGATTCAGCTCTTCTAATTAGTAACAAGATAACGTACTAAGTTATTAAGTTCACTTTGAAAACTTGATCTCATTTGTAAAGTGACACATTTAAGAAAAATCATAGAAATTAACTCTCTGAAGTACAATGCATATTAAGCCTACATGGTAAAATACTTGGCCTTACTTTTTTAATTTTCTAATTTTCTAAGCCTGCTATTTCATTTTTGTTATCTAATATGTGAAGAATAGTTAAAAAAGTACAAAATGAAATACACTTCAAAACTCTGGTCTAGGAATTACTAAAAGGAGATCATTACGCGTTTTTGTCTTGAAGAACTTTCTGCAAGATACAGTCCAGGTTGAAATGATTCGTTTCAAAAACTTGAAACTAATTTATTACTAAAGCAATGACCAAGAATGTTACATCAAACGATTTCTTATTAAATTCTGTGTGTATTATTTGAGAAGCATTTTTGTTGACACTTCGTCTGTAAAAAGATATTACCGAAAATGTTCATCTCGCGATCGAAAGGGTTACCAGAATAGTCGCCATTTTTCCTGACACAGCTGGTTGTTGGACGCGAATGAGCCTAGCCTGTTTTTTTTGAAAATGTAGGTGTTTATCTGCACTTCTACGGACAGGAATGTTACAATATCATAAAATATGGAACTTGTAACGTTTGAGTAAATAATCTTTATAAGAATTGTAATGTTTTTCGTCTAAAAGTGAGCTAGCGAAGTTCATATGGTATGCTACTGTACATAGCTACATACCGCTGTGTGACACAAGGTAAAGTTTACTTAATTATTATTTATTTATTTTTATTTATTTTGTTATAATTAATCAAATAAAAATACAAGGTCAAACTACTCAAACATCATCCTCCCTCCTTCATTGATTTTTCTTGTACTGTGTGCATATATTTATACCTTTGTATTAAATGTGACTGCTTTATAATTTGAACATCCTATTAGCTCTAATAATTAGAGCTAATAGGATGTTCAAAACTCTAATAACCCAATAACTATGCATACGTACTGTATGCACATCATACCGGTATATATGCATATATATATATTTATATATATATAATATATATATATACATACATACATACATAAAATATAATGAATATATTTTATATGGATACTGTATGCATATATGCATACTACCTTCAATGCATCAAAATTAAGTGGGATTGTTTTAGAAAACTAAGCTATTGCAGAGATATTTATAAAATTAGTGTATTTCTCTAGCTATATTTCTCATACATTAAAAAATATATATTTTATACAATTTACTCCATGGTTTTTGTTACTGCGTGTATATTGTTTGTTTACTTTCTGTTTATTATTTGTTTCTTATGTTCAACAATTTGACACTGTGTAAAAGTTTACATTTAAATAAGGAAGCTACGTTACTGATGTCACCCGGCCTGATTGTGCCGCAGGTAGAGAAGATGAAGTGCCAGCTTCCCCCCTCCACTAAGTTTGGCAAGCCAGGTCGCGATGAGCGCACCAGCCTTGACTCGGACGACTCTAGGATCTGCGGCTCTGAGACGAGCACCGACACCAGAGAGGCGGGGACAGACAGTTTCAAAGGCAGTGCCAAGACCCTCGCTGTAGTGGATCCCAAGGTGAGAGGACCACTTTAGGAGGGAAAGAGGGGGTATTTTGAAGTAAAATAAGAAACTTCATTGATATGATGCACCCATAAATTAAAAACATTAAAAGAACAATTACATCAAAACATTGTTGTTTTACAATCAGTGCTAATATAATATATATCTTTAGTGTCGCAGGCTACAACCAGCTGGAGGCGCTGCAGCAGGCGTCGCCACAGCAGCTGGCTGAGCTGACTGGCCAATGGTGTGTTTGTGCCTCAGTACCATGACCCGGACGCAGAGTACCATTCTCTGGATCACCCTGGGGCCAACGGACACTCCACACACCCCTCCCCCTACCACCACCTTGAGAGCTCACCAGAGTTCTACTCCAGCGAACCAGGAGCCCTGCTGGAGCACACTTATCAACCACATTATCCCAAGAGCTACAGCAGCAGAGGTGAGTTTCAGTCACTGTAGTTGCACATTTTGAAATTGAAATTAAAAAAGTGTTAGGTAATATCCTTAGTAATATTTTATTATTACTTGCTCCATCCTAATTTGCAAGTTCCGAAATATCTTGTTGAAACTTAATATTTACTACTGTATAGCCTGTGTATTAACCTAAAATAGTGTTGATAAAATTATTAGCCCTTTATGTTTGTTGCAAATGATATTCTAATTAAGTTTCAGTGTTTTTAATTTCTATACATTGTTTCAGGTCGCTATAGTCCCCCACATGATGCCTATAGTGACCCCTATGGTAGACCCACACTGCGACACTTCCCGCTTCCAGACAGTGCCTAGCAGCGTGCACTCTGGGGGTGGTGGGGGCGATCACTGGGCATATATATTTTTTATATATAATATATATTTTTTATATATAAAATTTTTTAAAATGTTCTCCTCTACATCCCCTATCAGTATAGGTGAAATATCAGGTATACAAAAACGAGTTAGTTTTCGAGTAATTAATTTTTTAAGTTCTCTAATTTAACATGGAGAAATGGAACTTCCATGTTAAATTAGCCAACTTTAAAAAAAATTAACTCGAAAACTAGCTCGTTTTTATATACCTGATATTTTACCTACTGATAGGGGATGTAGAGGAGAACATTTTAAATTTTTTTCATAATTTTTATGAATGTGATTTTTTTAGCATTGGGCCAGCTGATCCGTGTTATCTCTATCTTAATTTCCTGTGACAAACATTCTCTGAGCTTACTCAGCCCCACAGTGAATGGTGCTAGCGGACGCTTCTTGGGGACACATTATATAGAGGATATATAGAGCTGATTTCTGTTTATGTTTACGTGAGGCGGGAGAGGGGTTTCCCTATAATAATACATTGCGAAGGAGGCGAGGAGGGAGGTAAAAGAGAAAGTTTTGGCAGGCCAAATTATACAGTGAGCATAGGCAAAATGACGAAAAAAAATTATAAAAAATACTTTTAACGTTGTTTTGGCGGTGAGATTTTTTTTTATGAGTTCTATCGTGTACTGTTAAAGTATTATTGAAGTACTTAAACTTGATTTATTTTATTAAGTTAAGTAAAAAATTATTGCACACTTTGTTTATATATGCTAGTCCGTGCATTCTGGCCCTCCTTGCGTGACGTCAGCGCAATCCCTTCTATAGAGGGTGCAAATGTACCTGACCACCAAGATTTATTATTTTTTTGCCAAGCTGTCTGAAAGAGATAGAAAATAATAAATCGTTCAGATTATAATTAAAAATTGTACTAATATCCAAGAAGTTTTATTCAGTTAAGGGTAAGGTAACGCCACCAATGTTAAAAAAAATCCCTCTCACAAAAATTCTGAAAAAAATTTAAAATGTTCTCCTCTATACCCCCTATCAGTACCTAAAATATCAGGTATACAAATTAGTGTTGTAAAAAACGAAAGGAACTTCTGATGAGTGAACTTTCACAAGTTCACTTCGCGAACATTACAAAGTTCGCGAACATGTAAAAAACCGGGAACGTTTGAATTCTGTACAAAAGTACACTTAATTCGATATTCAGCAAACTAAACAGCAAGATGTTCACATTTAATGACAATTAACTTCATGAAAGCAAGTTAAAGATATAAATTGAATAAATTTACCCTCGCAAAAAAGTAATTATTTTTTTTGTCCTGTCATAGCCTCTGGGAGTTAAAATATACATTTAGTATCGTGTCCTTTCATTTTTGGCAACCAAAATAGTAGTAATAGTTACAAATAAGGTGTTTTAATTCAAATTTCTATTTAATTTTAACTTTTTATTTAAGAACACAGATGTAACCAATCAGAACGCTGAAATTTACGCGGGATTTTTGAATTAGGTTTCACAAGTTCGCGAACGAACATTGCATGAGTGAACTTTATATGTTCGCGAGCGAACTTCTTGAATGTTCGCAGTGAACTTTCACTTTTTTACAACACTAATACAAATACGATCTAGTTTTTGAGTTATAAAATTTTAAAGTTGACTACTTTAACATGGAGAAATGAAACTCCCATGTTAAATTGGTCAACTTTAAAAATTCATAACTCAAAAACTAGATCGTATTTGTATACCTGATATTTTAGCTACTGATAGGGGGTGTAGAGGAGAACATTTTAAATTTTTTTCAGAATTTTTGTGAGAGGGATTTTTTTTAACATTGGTGGCGTTACCTTACCCTTAAAGAGTTTGCATAGAAAGTAATATATAATGTCCGAAAAAGTCCTATCTGAAAATGTCGTTTAATTTTTAAAGATCAAAAACATAATATAATATTTTGTTAATTTTCATTTTATTGCTACATATTAAATTTGAATTTCTAATCTGCATTCCATTTTTAATGTTTAATTAATATCTTTTATATACGCGGTAACTATGTAAAATTGTTTTGTTTTTTGTTTTGTACTAACTTTTAATAACTATACTGACATGAACTTGATGTATGCTTTTTAATGCAATCAACAAAAGTTTATAAATATTAAATAATTACACAAATCAATAATTAATTAAACATTTAAATGTCTATAATGATTATATGTGTTTAAATATATGTTCAAACAGAGTGGATAATAAAAAGTTAAAAAATCCATCAATAGCTATATATTATAAATGTTAAAAGTAATCTGTTACAGCTTTGTACTATACTGATGAATGTTTTTTTTTTTTATATATATAGAAAATCATCTTTTGGAGAGCTGAAGGAGCATCAGCACGGACCAATGGAGGACGATGCAGAGGATCATGTTGGTGCCGCTTCCGCTCATGCTGATTTTTCGTAAGTAAAATCATCTCTATTTTGTTCTGATGGGTTCCGTGTTGCGTGTATTATACTTATAATATAGAAGTAGGGATCGAATTGAACTTTCTACCGTATATAACTAATTTTAGTTTCGCTTTATCTGGTGTAGAGGCACGTACTGTGCAGTTTGCATTCATTAAAATTGAATAATTAAATTAATCATATATATTATGTATATATATATATATATATATATATATATATATATATATATATATACACAGTATAATACTATAATATATTTATTATATATTTCCCCAATTCCTCCATTGCACGATAATTGACTGAAATAACTTTTATTACTGCAATGATTATTTAAAAATAGTTACGGTGCTATAAAGAAAATTAATTACGATGAAATTGCAAGTATAAATTTTTGGTATAATACAAGTACCTGCTAGCTAACTAGGCGTTTGCATCATGCATTAGTTGTTAATTATTTTTGAATTGCAATAAGTGAAAAAAGAAAAAAAGATGATTCGTCTTAATTTTTTATCATTTCATAATATTAAGGTAGAGATAATACGGATCAGCTGGCCCAATGCTAAAAAAATACCATTCATAAAAATTATTAAAAAAATTTAAAATGTTCTCCTCTACATCCCCTATCAGTATAGGTGAAATATCAGGTATACAAAAACGAGTTAGTTTTCGAGTAATTAATTTTTTAAGTTCTCTAATTTAACATGGAGAAATGGAACTTCCATGTTAAATTAGCCAACTTTAAAAATAATTAACTCGAAAACTAGCTCGTTTTTATATACCTGATATTTTACCTACTGATAGGGGATGTAGAGGAGAACATTTTAAATTTTTTTCATAATTTTTATGAATGTGATTTTTTTAGCATTGGGCCAGCTGATCCGTGTTATCTCTACCTTAATTTCCTGTGACAAACATTCTCTGAGCTTACTCAGCCCCACAGTGAATGGTGCTAGCGGACGCTTCTTGGGGACACATTATATAGAGGATATATAGAGGGTGCAAATGTACCAGACCACCAAGATTTATGATTTTTTGCCAAGCTGTCTGAAAGAGATAGAAAATAATAAATCGTTCAGATTAAAAATTGTACTAATATCCAAGAAGTTTTATTCAGTTAAAGAGTTTGCATAGAAAGTAATATATAATGTCCGAAAAAGTCCTATCTGCGTGAAAATGTCGTTTAATTTTTAAAGATCAAAAACATAATATAATATTTTGTTAATTTTCATTTTATTGCTACATATTAAATTTGAATTTCTAATCTGCATTCCATTTTTAATGTTGAATATCTTTTATATACGCGGTAACTATGTAAAATTGTTCTTTTTTTTTTTTGTACTAACATTTAATAAATATACTGACATGAACTTGATGTATGCTTTTTAATGCAATCAACAAAAGTTTAAAAATATTAAATAATATAAATATTTTTTATAAATAAATAAATTAATAATAAATTAATTAATAATTAATTAATAAATAAATTATTTATTAAATAAATAATAATTAATTATTTAAATGCCTATAATGATTATATGTGTTTAAATATGTTCAAACAGAGTGGATAATAAAAAGTTAAAAAATCCATCAATAGCTTTATATTATAAATGTTAAGCGTAATCTGTTACAGCTTTGTACTATACTGATGAATGTGTATTTTTTATATAGAAAATCATCCTTTGGAGAGCTGAAGGAGCATCAGCACGGACCAATGGAGGACGATGCAGAGGATCATGTTGGTGCCGCTTCCGCTCATGCTGACCTTAAAGAAGGGGAAGTCAAGGAGGAGGAAGAAGGGAAGAGGGAGGATCAGGAGGTGGGGGAGGCCAGGGAGGAGTTGGGGGAGGCCAGGGAGGAGTTGGGGGAGGAGGTGAGGGAGGCCAGGGAGGAGATGGGGGAAGCCGGGGAGGAGGTGGGGGAAGAGGTGATGGAGGATTGGGAGGCCAGGGAGCTAAAGAGAATGCAGATAAGAAACATCAAGGCTAAAGATCAACCAGATTATTTGACTAGGGAACAGTATAAAGACACCATGATGTACTTAGGGTGGTGGCAATCAGATTCTCCAGAACTTCAGGAGAAATTAAACCTTGAAATGGAGAAAATTTTGGACGAAATGTATGGTCCAAAAGAGGAAAATTTTGATTAACTTAAGAACTTCGCTTAATTTTTGACTTAATAATAACTTAATAACTTTGCTCTTTGGTGTAGTGGTTAGTACACTTGGCTCTCGTCCGAGAGGTCCCCGGTTCAAATCCCGAATACGGCAGACTTTTCGCGACTTGGAATGGGTGTGACTGGCTTCTAGATGAAAGAGTTGGTAGGAGGAAGGCAGCTTGCGGTTGTCTAAACTCCGCTGGGGTGATTAAGACCGCGGAATGTTGTGCAAACAACATACGTGCCCCGCTAAGAAACGGTACTTAACTGTCTGGCGTGCAGACTGGGTATTAGGAGCCCCAGAGAGCACTGTGAACAATGTTGAAAAGCAAGTTCCGCCATTGGTAACCAACCAACTTAATAATGAGTGCGATAACAGAAAATTTCTTAACGCACATCATTATTGTTTGATTTAAACTTCTATTGCATACAAAATAACTGTAAACTGCAATGCACACCACAATAATTTATGTGAAATAAATAATTATATATTGCAAACTGTATTCTGTTTGAAACCACACTTTATAATGTATAAATATACACATCACCAAAATTCACATTCACAGTTCACAACATTGATTTTTTCATAGCAATTTGTTTTCTCTTTTTTTAAAAAGTGAAAGTATTATAAACATTTTTCTGCTGTGTATATGCATATAATATAAAGTACAGGTAATTTTATTCCCTTAAAACATATATAACCAAAAAGTAATATATATATATATATATATATATATATATATATATATATATAATTATATAATATCAGCTCTGTAATATAAAAATAAAATTAGTTTTGATAGAATTTTTTACTTCTATAAAACTTCTATTTGTAATATTGAAAAATAGCCAATAATTAATATAAGAGTATTCACAATTTTTTTTCATTCATTTATAATTTTTACACATTTCAAAAGTCAAAATGTCTGCAATTAACAGAAAGAAGACAAACTTTTTTAATTTATTAATTTACTTAATAAAATTTCTTTACACTATGGAAACATAAGTTATAAAGTTAAAAGCCATAATGTGAGTTATAATTTAATATTATGATAAAAAGCATACACGTACCTATATACTTGAAAAAATATAAAACATATAATTGCTTACTTAATATGAATTATTGTTGTATGTATTATATATATATATATATATATACACACATATATAATAAATTAATTTGACTGTAATATATTGAATTTTCAAATTTACAAATTAATACATCGTCCCTCGTTGGGAATAATTAATGAGCTATCTGTTATACACAGGTGAGTGCAATTATATGGTTAAAGCTATAAGTAAAAAATGTATAGCTCATTATCCCACATGCATTTTAAAGAGTTAAATACTTTGACGAGAGACGATAACTTTTTTTCTATAATTAGTTAATCAGGCATGTGTGACTCAAACTCACCGATTTATTTTAAAATGGGAGAAAAATTCATTTTTTTTGTAAATTATGGTTTGAATTATGGACATAGTCATCACATTTGTTGTGAGTCACATAATAATATAATAATAATAGTTAAAATATATTATGTAGTCGAACAAAAACTGCTATAAATTTGAAATAAATAATATACACACTAACAAAGTAAGTTTCATGAAAATTCCACGTATCAACCAATTATTTTGAAATTTTTTCTACATTTTTTTGGTGCCAAGAACTGTATCTAAAAAAAAAAAAAAAAAAAAAAATACGAATTATTGAGGTTGCAAAGGTTTACATGTTAATCAAATGGGACTACTACAATCAATGTTTCGTGTTATCTTACTCTTAATTATGAATTATGAGTAACAAAATGATTCATTAACGCTAATAATTATTTAAGTAATTTATTAATCACTACCTAATTAATTATTCATGGAAAACGGCACATAAAATTATCATAATTCATAAATATACAGCTAGAAGATATTAAATTATTTCCCATAAAATAAGTGGAAAACATTATGTCACGAATAATAACTTGAAAAAATTTAAATTAATTACTTCAATGATTTCATTGTTATAGTATAACTTGCATAAATTTGTTTCAATATTTTAATATTGATACAGTAACGCACATGTTTATAGAGGAAGTTCATGCAGCTAAAAATGAAGAGTAACAAAATACTTGATTAGCGTGCAACTAATTAATTATTTTAATGGGAAATTAAGGCAAATTAATTTTATTATTAGATCAAGAAAAACAGCCTCAACGTTCTCAAAATTGAAATGCATAACATATTAATTATATATATTAATATAATAATAATTATATATATAATAATATGTATATAATAATTATAAATATTAGTGTTTTCTAGAAAACAAGTTGAAAAGATCAGTCACTCCTACAAACTTGAATAAATTTACTAAATAACAATCAAAAAGAGGAAACGTGACCTGGAGATGCTTTCCGCAATGCCTATGACGTCACTACATTCTTTGGTTAAACTATATAACACTTGTAAACAGTAATACACGTAATTATTGCATTGTTGCTTGTATTATTTTTTATTTTATCTCAATTTTAAGTATGATATATGCAGTACTAAAAAAAAAATCGCATAAAATTCACACTGTGTGTGTTTAACAATATTTTCTTTCGATTCAGCTACTAAAAATATGACATGCAGGAACATAATTATATTATTTAATGATGTTTAATTTATTTAAACACGTAAGATATTTTAACATATATGTATGTATATTAAAATATAAATATATTAATATATCTTACGTGTTTCAATTTGGAGAGGTTTGATAAATTTGTATGCATATATTATGCTTTACTGTACAGTGTATTGTATTTTAAATTATGAACATAATTAATAATAATAATTGTAACTACAATATATATACAAAGGCACTTCGCACAAAGATTAGTCCAGTAAAAATTTCTAGAACAATCCCGAAATTAACAAACAGTTTGTTCTTCAGTAATATTACTAATATTCATAACACTGGGGAAGGACAATCACTTGACATTGAATGAAGTTCGTCAGCACTTTCTTTTAAAACCAAGTCCTCTCAGACCAACCACAGGGGGTCTTACTTTGAGCTCGTGTGTGCGTCCTACGAGTGTGACTCTGCCGTCCTTCAGTCGTCCTCCTTCTTCGGCTTGAGGTCCACCATTGCATGGAACTCCTCAGGACTGTAGCTGCAAACGAACGAGCTTGTTAGTTGATGTAATCAAATATCATATCTGAGACTTCATATAAATTTTAAGCATAAACTTTTTTTTTTAGTATTATTTGTGTTAATAATTAGCAACATTTTATAAATAGGAGGAATAATTAACCCAATTTATAGAAGGGCTTGGCAATGATTAAAACCCTGTTTGAACAGATATTATTGTTAAACTTTATTTTTAATTTTCATCGTCAAGACACCATAAATACTAGAATAACAATATATATGGCAGTGTTAAATAGTATTGATAAAATGATATAACAGAAAACAGTGTCATCTGATGGAATGACTGTAAAAACAGATAGGAGATGGCTACTCACCCTGGAAGATTCTGCAGGTCGCAGACAAACCAATACACGTATTTCTTGCCGGCAGTCTTGTGGATGATGTTCTTGTCGTAGTAGTAGTGCAGGCCGCGGCTCAGCTCCTCGTAGTTCATCTTGGGCTTATTTTTGTGGATGCCCCATCGTCGAGCCACCTCATCTGAACTCCCAGCCGTCGCCTGTCCACGAGATGAACGCCTGGCATGCTTTGTCCGTCAGCAACTCCAGCAGGAACTGACACAACTGGATGGGCCCGGAGCCGGTGAAGCATGGGCCTCCGCCACCTGTGTCGGTAAAACATGAGGTTCAGGCTTTGTGTGCCAACTTTTAATTTTAATTAAGTTACATCAGTAATGTATCTATCCTAAAATGTGAGAATTTCAAAAATTCATTTAGATACAGTAGTTTCTAGTAATTAATACCGTGTTTTAATTATTTCTTGTGTTCTGTTTTTAACTTAATTTCTTACTGAGGTAAAGTTCGAAACAAAGTTATTATAATAATTGATAAATAATTATTGTTAAAATTTTATAATCTGTTTCTAACTTTTATATTTGGCCTAATGTGTTTTAATGAATTTCTTTAGTCTAACCACAATCTTCATTATTTGGATGGTTCACTCACCTGAATATCCTGCCAGCATTGCACTCTGCAGAGCTGGGGTTGGCTTGTTCTCTGCTCCCCCTGGTGGAGCGTGGTGCTGGAGGTAGGCGGGGTGGGGGTGAGAGTGGGGAGGATCCAGGTCATTGCCAGGGCTCGCTGATGCCCAGTGATCGCCCCCACCACCCCCAGAGTGCACGCTGCTAGGCACTGTCTGGAAGCGGGAAGTGTCGCAGTGTGGGTCTACCATAGGGGTCACTATAGGCATCATGTGGGGGACTATAGTGACCTGAAACAATGTATAGAAATTAAAAACACTGAAACTTAATTAGAATATCATTTGCAACAAACATAAAGGGCTAATAATTTTATCAACACTATTTTAGGTTAATACACAGGCTATACAGTAGTAAATATTAAGTTTCAACAAGATATTTCGGAACTTGCAAATTAGGATGGAGCAAGTAATAATAAAATATTACTAAGGATATTACCTAACACTTTTTTAATTTCAATTTCAAAATGTGCAACTACAGTGACTGAAACTCACCTCTGCTGCTGTAGCTCTTGGGATAATGTGGTTGATAAGTGTGCTCCAGCAGGGCTCCTGGTTCGCTGGAGTAGAACTCTGGTGAGCTCTCAAGGTGGTGGTAGGGGGAGGGGTGTGTGGAGTGTCCGTTGGCCCCAGGGTGATCCAGAGAATGGTACTCTGCGTCCGGGTCATGGTACTGAGGCACAAACACACCATTGGCCAGTCAGCTCAGCCAGCTGCTGTGGCGACGCCTGCTGCAGCGCCTCCAGCTGGTTGTAGCCTGCGACACTAAAGATATATATTATATTAGCACTGATTGTAAAACAACAATGTTTTGATGTAATTGTTCTTTTAATGTTTTTAATTTATGGGTGCATCATATCAATGAAGTTTCTTATTTTACTTCAAAATACCCCCTCTTTCCCTCCTAAAGTGGTCCTCTCACCTTGGGATCCACTACAGCGAGGGTCTTGGCACTGCCTTTGAAACTGTCTGTCCCCGCCTCTCTGGTGTCGGTGCTCGTCTCAGAGCCGCAGATCCTAGAGTCGTCCGAGTCAAGGCTGGTGCGCTCATCGCGACCTGGCTTGCCAAACTTAGTGGAGGGGGGAAGCTGGCACTTCATCTTCTCTACCTGCGGCACAATCAGGCCGGGTGACATCAGTAACGTAGCTTCCTTATTTAAATGTAAACTTTTACACAGTGTCAAATTGTTGAACATAAGAAACAAATAATAAACAGAAAGTAAACAAACAATATACACGCAGTAACAAAAACCATGGAGTAAATTGTATAAAATATATATTTTTTAATGTATGAGAAATATAGCTAGAGAAATACACTAATTTTATAAATATCTCTGCAATATCTTAGTTTTCTAAAACAATCCCACTTAATTTTGATGCATTGAAGGTAGTATGCATATATGCATACAGTATCCATATAAAATATATTCATTATATTTTATGTATGTATGTATGTATATATATAATATATATATTATATATATATAAATATATATATATATGCATATATACCGGTATGATGTGCATACAGTACGTATGCATAGTTATTGGGTTATTAGAGTTTTGAACATCCTATTAGCTCTAATTATTAGAGCTAATAGGATGTTCAAATTATAAAGCAGTCACATTTAATACAAAGGTATAAATATATGCACACAGTACAAGAAAAATCAATGAAGGAGGGAGGATGATGTTTGAGTAGTTTGACCTTGTATTTTTATTTGATTAATTATAACAAAATAAATAAAAATAAATAAATAATAATTAAGTAAACTTTACCTTGTGTCACACAGCGGTATGTAGCTATGTACAGTAGCATACCATATGAACTTCGCTAGCTCACTTTTAGACGAAAAACATTACAATTCTTATAAAGATTATTTACTCAAACGTTACAAGTTCCATATTTTATGATATTGTAACATTCCTGTCCGTAGAAGTGCAGATAAACACCTACATTTTCAAAAAAAACAGGCTAGGCTCATTCGCGTCCAACAACCAGCTGTGTCAGGAAAAATGGCGACTATTCTGGTAACCCTTTCGATCGCGAGATGAACATTTTCGGTAATATCTTTTTACAGACGAAGTGTCAACAAAAATGCTTCTCAAATAATACACACAGAATTTAATAAGAAATCGTTTGATGTAACATTCTTGGTCATTGCTTTAGTAATAAATTAGTTTCAAGTTTTTGAAACGAATCATTTCAACCTGGACTGTATCTTGCAGAAAGTTCTTCAAGACAGAAACGCGTAATGATCTCCTTTTAGTAATTCCTAGACCAGAGTTTTGAAGTGTATTTCATTTTGTACTTTTTTAACTATTCTTCACATATTAGATAACAAAAATGAAATAGCAGGCTTAGAAAATTAGAAAATTAAAAAAGTAAGGCCAAGTATTTTACCATGTAGGCTTAATATGCATTGTACTTCAGAGAGTTAATTTCTATGATTTTTCTTAAATGTGTCACTTTACAAATGAGATCAAGTTTTCAAAGTGAACTTAATAACTTAGTACGTTATCTTGTTACTAATTAGAAGAGCTGAATCATTGCATTTAATGCATAAATGTGAGTTTTTTGAAAAATAGGTACTTTAAATAAAGCGGTGAAAATATAATTTTTCGCGACTGGAGCGCCATCTATCAGATACATAATAAACCATTTTTGTAAAATTGGGATTAATTTACTAATTAAATCGGTAATTGACTTGGGTTTGTCTGTACGTTTAAAACGGTGGAGGGGGTTTAACCTGATAATGAAGGAAATGTAAAAAATAAATTACAATGTCCTACTTATTGTCTTTCTACTGACATTTTACAAAAAAAAATTTTTTTGTGTGTTTTAGCCCAAATTTCCTAGTTGAATTTGTCCCAACCCTTGGCAAAAATGACAAAAAATTATGTATAAACTCATAGTTAATGTCACGTAAAATTTTGAAGCGGATCTCCGTGTCCTTCACGTAATGCCACGGCTTTTAGATTGCGCAACCCTTTGTAGCCGCGTGATGTAATTAATTAAGTACGTGGTTCCTATTACTTTGAACGCGTGCAACTGAGACAAACAATTAGGGCCGATAAAATGTCTATACAAAGAAAATAATTTAAATTGCAGACTCGTTGTCCTTCTAGCCTATATTTGTCCATATGTAGCAAAACCTATAGACACGCAGAATATAACATCAGTTACATTTTAGCCCAAATTATATGTGTAACGTTAAATTTACTTGAAAAAATATAATAAATCCTAACATCGGGTTTATGGAGCATGGGTGGAATTTTTTTCTACGAGAATACTTTGTCCTAACTGTCTGAAAAAAAATATTGACCAAAATTATCCGTGCAGCACAAGTGACGTCAATGCAACACGGTTTCGGTAGCCGCTGGTTTCCTATTTGTCAGAACGTAATAAAACTTGGGCACAATTTACATACATATCAGATGCATAATATATTGTGAAAATCAACCGCAGAACCCGTGTCCTTCGTATGAAAATTTTTCCTTAATTGGGCAAAAAATTTAAAAAAATTACTTTTTGGGCTAAAAAAATTAAATTTGGGGTCAAACACAATAAATAATTATTTTATTATACCTAAATAATTATCAAATTGATTTTGAGACACGCAGTCCTTGTCCTTCTTGACTTTTTATCGTTAATATACCAAACGCGCTATGCAGTGCGCTTGGCCTGTTATGACGCTATTAGAATTTTAATTAATTCCCTAATTATCTGAACGTTAACATAATTGGGTGACCGCATCCTGAGTATTACTTGCATTTATTACCAAAAAATTAATTTGCAACTCGGTGTCCTTCATTGCCAAAATTAGGTAATTATCCCAGAATTGCGGAGCATGTACTAAAATTGTTTTTCTTTATATAAATTAAAATTATATGAATTAGAGAAAGTAAACTGATTCTAATTACAAATAACATCGTTTTTTATGATATGGTAAAGTTTTAGACGTCATTGTATTGGTTTTTGATGCTTTTTTATTGAATAATTAAATTTGCGTGACACCTGAAGCGTCATTTTTAAAAAATTGCCACCCCTTAATTTCGAGTCCGGACGTTATGAAATTTCGGCATAGTATATTTTATTTGCCCTTCTATCAGTTCCGTTTTGTAATATTTACCAATCTGGTGTCCTTCGAGGTAAAAATTTGACTTTAATTAACGAAAATACTTGTATTGATGACATTTTTTATACTTCAGTTTTCTACGTCAATTTAAACTTCTAAGTGTTATAATAGTGTAAAATCGATGCATTATGCATTGAACAACATCATTCAATGCACTAGAACGCCGAACAATAACTCATTAATTAGGTATTAATGAATTACTAGTGCAATGCGCTAGCCTCGCACCCAGGCCCCCACAACTCTGTTGAACGTTTTATATAAGTTATACATAATTATATAACTTCAGGGTCGTTTGAAAAATGTATGCTATTTTTAGTCAGCTGTTTCATTTTATATTGATTTAAATCATGCCGCTATTTAAAAGTAGAATTTAAAGACCCAATCAGCCAATCACGAGACAGCAATCTAAAATGGAAGAACATCTGTGATGTCTAAACACTGAGGTAAGAATTTTGTGTCCTTGGCTATTAAAAGAGCATATTAGGGGCTCAAATATCCATCGTATGTAATCATATTATTATTCTTTATAATTTAGTAACATAAAATGTCATTGACCAATGTAAAAACTTGCAATATTACAGGTAAATGGCTGTGTCTGTATGACAGCACTTTGGATCAACCCCTATGAAACATTGGTGACGATTCCATTTGTAGTGACGCATATTAAAGATGTTTTGTCATTTAATTTGTGTTGATTCTTACTCATTAAGTGTTGTTAATTATTACTGTACTGTTCAATGTATTATTTAGTAATTTGGGGGTGATTTTAAATGAACTGACAGAGTCACTGATTTTGTTTTGATAGACTGTTTTTGTGTGGCATAAAATTTGTGATATTTTTGTGCAGTTTTGTGACAGTTGTTGATCTTTTTTGTTTAAGTGAAACATCAGCAGCTGTTTATTATAAATGACCATGTATCCATACACACTGGCGAATCAAGAAGCGCCAGAGCCTCTTCTAGATTTGTGTTTTAAGTTTGTGGTTAATCACCTTGACACAATATGTTCCGTTGATCCATTTACCAAAGACTATAAACTACGAGAAGGACTTACATTACCCAGCGAAATATGTGAAAGAATCTTGCAAGTCTTTCAACAAGTAGGGAATAAAGTTGATGATAGATTTATTAACATATTTCAAAACCCTCAATCAACACCTTTAAAAAGAGTTAGATTACGTAATTCTACAATATCAGATGATGGATTATGCATATTATTAAATCATCGTTTAGTTGAATTAGATCTATCATACTGTGAAAATTTAACAGAAGGTTCATTAGCTCATATAAATGAGGTAGGAGAGCATTTGCTGTCACTCAGCATAGGCGGTTTTGTTCAACTGTTACCTGATTCCCTGTACCCTAAAAAAAGTGTTAACGATGAATCTATAGTCAGTCCTTATGAACGGAGAGGCTTTATCTTACGTACCCCAAACTTGCGACGTCTTGCCGTGCGAGCGCTGTTCATCCCAGGAGAGAAGGCTTACTTCCCTGTCCTCCTACGTCCCCTCAAGAACCTGACCCACCTTGACCTGTCGAGCTGTGATGACCTTGGGGCCCTTGACTACCTGGGCGAGATGAGTCACCTTATGTCCTTGGTCCTATATAACGTGCACCGCATCCAGGACATGATTCCAGCCATCTGCAGACTCAAAACTCTCAGGTAAGAAAAAGTCATACAGAAATTCTGGAAGGGATTGAAAATTTATTCTGAAAACTGCAGTTTGAAAGGCTATATAGATAGTTAAGCATAATACTACTAACTGTACATTAATTATAAAAACCAACATTGACTTCAGTGCAGATGTTTAGATTGAGGTCCACTATTAAAGTGTTACCGGTAAATTCTGGCTACTTCTGAAAGGGATTCTAAGATTCTTAGACTAATGTGTTACTTGCCTGCTGCTTTTGCAATCACAACAATTAAATTAAAATTACACATTTCAATGGTATATGTGAGAGAATAAAAAAATATACAGTAAATAAATTTTTACTCCGTTGTTAGAATATTAATTTTTTAGGAGCATTGTTTGTGCACAGTGAAACAATACTGTGAAACAATTGATTGAGAAGTATTTGGCTGTGGATAAAAAGCTGTTTGTTGTGTTTGTAGATTTAGAAAAGGCGTATACATGATAAAGTGAATAGAAATATGTTATAGAAAGTTCTGTCTTAGTGAGACTGTTGAATGCAGTCAATTTATGTATGAAAAGGTAGAAAGGGGTGTGTAAGGGTGAACGGAGGGATGATCGAGTGGTTTAAAGTGAAGCAAGGATTGAGACAGGGTTGTGTGATGTTGCCATGGCTGTTTAATGTGTTCACGGACAAACTCGTAAGACTGGCTGTTATAGGATAGAGTGGAATTAGTGTGAGTATTATGTTGCTATGGTATATGTTATTGTTGTATGCAGATGATGCATTGGTTTTAGCTGAGAGTGAAGATGATTTGCAAAGATGGCTGAGTAGATTGGAAGTGAGCACGAATCATATTTTGAAAATCAACGTGGGCAATTAAGACAAAAGTGTTGGTGTTTGGCAGTACAGATAGTGGCGAGGCTAAAAGAACTATGATCGATAAAAGAAAAACAGCTGGAAAGAGTGAAAGAATTTATATATTTGGGAAGGTTGTTTCAGGAGGACGGAAGTGAAGATGGAGAGATTGATAGGAGAGTCAACTCTGGTAGGAGGATTGTGCATGGCATCACAGTGAGCTGTTGTCTAATGCGGCTAAGCTAGCAGCTAGTGTATAACTCTGTCCTAATACCAACTTTGATATATGGGTCTGAGGCATGGTGTGCCAAGCAAAGCATAAGAGTAAGCTGAATGCTGTTGGTGTGAGTTCATTAAAGAGATTATGTGTTGTAAAACTAGACTAGATAGAGTGAAAAATACATGGGTGATGGACAAATGCAAAGTGGAGGAAAATGTAATTGATAAGTATGAACGTAGCATGATATGGTGGTTTGGACTTGTTGAGAGAATGAGTGTGGAACGAGTCTCAAAACAGGTTTTCAAAGGCAGTATAGAAAAAATGAAAATATTAGGTAGACCAAAAAACTAAAAAAAAAAAGGGTTGGTTGAATGTAATTAAAGAATATTTTATGTACATGTGTATTAGAGCATATGTACAAGACAAAAGAGTACAGTATCATGGATATCTCAGAAGCAAGCGAAGTATGTAAGAATCAAGTACAGTGGAGGTTCATTTGTGGTCTGCCGAAGTGCTAATGCTGCTGGCTTACCCCATAAAAGGGATTTGGTGACACTACAGTATTTACAGTACAGTATTTTGTTCTTTTTTGTCTATAGTATTATGTATTGTTAAGTATAGTATCACTAGAAAATAATGTGTCACAAGCTTTAAGAAGGAAAAGAATCCATAGAATATAGAGGTTCATGGCTACACCACTGGGGGAGGCACTGCATATTGTTAATGTTTCATTTAAATTGCAAAATTGGAGTGGGGGATATGCCTGTAACATCCACGTTAATTTTTTTGGAGGGAGTGGAATTGAATTATTAGATCATCCTTGTATAATATGTCTTCTTCTGTGTTACTGTAATTTGTTATGGCTTAAAGTAAAGTGCGCACAAGAAAAAAAAGTTGAGTTAGTGCTATCTAAAAATAGTTCAAGTGGTCCTCCATATGGAACTGAAATCAAAAAAATTCCATCTCAAATAGGTTCTCCAGAAAAAAATTCCAAAGTCTGAATGAGCGCGTCGCTTAACATTGGACCTTACCGGACAAACACCCTCAATTATCTCGAAAAAAATACTGCGTTCAGTGGTATAAAAAAAATATAGCGATGTTCTATGACTTGAACTTTAACCACAAGCAAATTTTAAGCATTTTATTTCGAATCAGATTTTCCGTAAAAAAATCTTGAAAATCGTCCATGTTAAATTATCATAAGAAATTTCCAAGATTTTTTACGGAAAATCTGATTCGAAAAAAAATACTATAAATTTGCTTGTGGTTAAAGCTCAAGTCATAGAACATCGCTATATTTTTTTATACCACTGAACGCAGTATTTTTTTTTAGATAATTGAGGGTCTTTGTCAGGTAAGGCCCAATGTTAAGCGACGCGCTCATTCAGACTTTGGAATTTTTTTCTGGAGAACCTATTTGAGATGGAATTTTTTGGATTAAAGTTCCATATGGAGGACCACTTGAACTATTTTTAGATAGTACAAACTCAACTTTTTTTTCTCGTGCGCACTTTACTTTAATGGAATTAAATGTTTAGCAATAGACCACTTGCAAAACTATGTTAAAGCAAAAAGTAAACAAACTCACACACATAGTTTTTGCAAGTGGTCTATTAAGCTTACAATTTAAACTCCTCTTTGGAAAGTTGGCTTTTTTTATTGAAGGGCATAATGATTGTTAAACAGCAACAATTTTTTATAATTTTAGGAGAAATTAGAGCAAGTTGAAGTTGAAAAATGTGGATGTTTGCCCAAGATTTTTTTTTTTTATATATATCATACAGTAAATGAAATAAATCTAATATTGACTTTAAGTTCCAAATGCCATAAATTCTATTTGGTAAATGAAATATTTTCTAATTTTAATTTTCTAGAATAATCTTTGACCCTATATCTCCCAATTTGATGATAACCTTTCACTGTTTATGCAGATAAAAATTATACATTAAAATCCACTCAAGAATTAATATAAAAGTTTACTAGAGCAAAGAGCACATTTATTTAAATCCTTATGCTATGTTTTACCCCTCTCTGACAAATGATAACAGGATGTTTTCAATGAGGCTCAACTAATGTCACCTAACTATGTCTCTATGGTATTGTATTACAGGCACTTGGACATGTCTCAGTCGTCGGAAAAGCATGGCAAGTTCCAGAATGAGAATCAGACTCTTTCTCTGCTGGTGGAGAACCTTCCCTTCCTTGAGTCTCTGGATATCTCGGGCACAAACCTGGCAGGAACAGGTACAAACATCTCTCCCTTGCTGAAATGATATGAAGACTTTTATTGATTATCTATTTATTATTTACACAGGATATTAACTATAATACTGTGAGGAAATTCAATTAATCCCAACCAAGTTAAAATTTAAAGGGGATGTATCAGTTTGATTTCTTTTAACACACAGTACCAGGTACATATGTATTCACAAGTGTAAAAAGAGGACGAAAACTTATTTTGATACTGAGTTTGTGATCATCTAAATAAATTCTGTGTGAGCTGAAAATGTTATAGACATTATATTTTTTAACATATTTTTTCCATTGGTCATTTTTGATTTGGGGAAATGGTGACTCCATATGCATATATTATATATTTTTCATACTTACACCATGTAAATTTCAGGTAAATTTGCTGCTAAACAAAATTGAATAAAGCAGTCAATCCGGGTTTAATTTGACACTACGATCAAGAAAATTTATATTTGAGATACTGTATTTATTTATTTATTTATTTATTTATTTATTTATTTATTTATTTATTTATTTATTTATTTATTTATTTATTTATTTATTTATTTATTTATTTATTTATTTATTTTTACAGCTTATTAAAAGCTGCTTAGATAAAAGTTTAGCAGGAATTGTTCTGGAGTGCATATAAGTGATGTCGCTATATATACTGATATGACTTATGTTGCAGGCGTAGCGGTGCACAGTCCTGGCAACCCCAAGGGTGACTCTCTGGAGGCAGTGACTATGGCCCTCACGGACATCCCCGGCCTCAGCTCTAGGGTGGGGCGGCCCCTCGAGTTTCTTGGCCTGTACGGCACCCAACACGGAGCTTGCCATCGCCACGACATCCCTGCAAAGAGGGTGGGTGTCTCCCGATTTATGGTTTTCACTATAAGTACCTCAAAAAGCTGCATGTTTTCTCTTTCAGCTTTAATTTTATAATTTTAATAACATTGAGAATAGGTAGAACCAGCAAAATATCTTAATTATCAAAGAAAGTTACAGCAGCAGAAGTTTTTTTTTTTAAAAAAGTTCACTCAAAAATTATTTACATGCAGGTACAGAATGTACTTATTAAAAAAATATTAATAAAAAATTAAGTGAATCTTCCAATGCTGACGTGGTGTTTTGTCACAGATCTCTGGTGACGCTAGTGAGCAGCAGATCCTGACTGCTGCAGCAGCCTACCTGGACAGGCCAGACATTCTGCAGAAGGTGCTTAATGACCTGTACCACCTGTTCCGGTACGAGTCGTGCCAGGATCTCACTCTGGCCCTGACTCTGGTGCTTGCTGCCATGGACAGACATCTTTCAGAGAAGCACATCCAGATCTCTGGCAGGTGAGTAATTCTAGGTGCCTGGTTACCAATTTCATATCAAAACTGATAAAATTTCAAATTATTATTTATTAATTTCAAAATATTACATCATTTTCTCATCATTATTATTTCCATCCATGATTAAGAGTGATTTTTTTGTTGTCTGCAGTGCAACTCTCTTCTATATTGTGAAAGGACGTGACCGTCAGCTGTTTGCTCCTCAAATCAAGCGTCAGATTGTCTTCACATTGCTGAATGGAATGAGTGCACACCAAGACGATGACACAATGATGCGCAATGGGTGTCTGACACTGTGTCAGTTCAAGATCCCCCAGGACGTGGTAAGTTTCACACTTAAATTCAGTTTCACTCGCTGGTGATCATAAAAATAAAAGAAACTAAAGAAACTGTAAACATAGCATTTTTTATACAGTATAATTATGTGCTCCAAAGTGCTTTTTACTATTTTATTTATTTATTTATTTATTTATTTATTTATTTATTTATTTATTTATTTATTTATTTATTTATTTATTTATTTATTTATTTATTTATTTATTTATTTATTTATTTATTTATTTATTTATTTATTTATTTATTTATTAAATCTGTCTTATTTTATGATGAAATTAAGGGTAAGGTAACGCCACCAATGTTAAAAAAAATCCCTCTCACAAAAATTCTGAAAAAAAATTAAAATGTTCTCCTCTATACCCCCTATCAGTACCTAAAATATCAGGTATACAAATACGATCTAGTTTTTGAGTTATAAATTTTTAAAGTTGCCTACTTTAACATGGAGAAATGAAACTCCCATGTTAAATTGGTCAACTTTAAAAATTCATAACTCAAAAACTAGATCGTATTTGTATACCTGATATTTTAGCTACTGATAGGGGGTGTAGAGGAGAACATTTTTAATTTTTTTCAGAATTTTTGTGAGAGGGATTTTTTTTAACACTGGTGGCGTTACCTTACCCTTAACATGGTATTAGTATGTAATTGTGTATATATAATGTCATATAATATTCAAAACATCTCTGGCCATCATCAAATCTATTAAATGACTGACATTGGTCCCTAACTAAATCCGCCTCCTTCATGTGGTTAACTTCTGTGTTCCAGCTGTTTGACTACCGTAGGCTGGTGGGTATCCTCCTGCACATTGTGTCAGACATGGAGCAGGAGGGCTTTGTGCAGCGAATCGGCATCTACTTACTCAACTCTCTGGCCTGTCAAGTGGACGGAGCTCAGAAGCAACTGCTTGGGGACCTGGGGGCCATCAACGTGAGTAGCAGACCCTTGACGTGCAGCAATTTCAAATTCATAGCATGATAAACTTGCTTTAAATGTATTTGTACCATCATACTAACATACATAATAATTATGTTGCTATTAATTATTTGATTATTAATTTTTTTAATCTAGGAATCCAATACGTATATTTATGTCACTTAAAATTTTCAAACTACATGCATCAATTTTATGTATTCAAAACTATTTATAATTTATAAATATAGCCACCTTATATTTTCTCCTTCCTAGGTATCAATTTTCTCAATTTTCTGGGGTTCAAAGAGGTTTTTAAACTCAAAAAGCCCCATAGATATTTGCAACATTTTGCTTAATATTATGATTAAGTATGTCATGAATGTTGTGCCTACAATTTTTCCTGTAGCAAATACAAGTTTCATCAAAATAGGTGGGGGGACTGATTCTCCTTGTTGATATGAGGTTGGTAATGCCTCACTTGACACGTGGGTTTATCACCTGTGGTGCTCCACAGCGTATGCTGGCACTGATTGAAGACCGGCTGAGGCGCAAGGTGTGTGATGACGTGCTGGAGGTGGCCTGGTCCACCATGTGGAATGTCACAGACGAGACAGCCATCAATTGCCAGAGGTTCCTGGATGGACGTGGCATGGAACTCTTCCTCGGCTGCCTTGATGTGAGTATCATATGAACTTGGGTTTTACTCAAAGCCTGGAGCTTTCAGTTTGTTTAAAAATGGAATGAGAGTTAATATAATATTAAAACCTAGCGATACAATCCATTTGAGTCATTCAGATACAAGAGCGTAACTTTAATTGATCCCTGGGTAATCTGCTATAAAATAATTGTATGAATGAAGAACTCAATTTCTAGTTAAAAATCAAACCTTTTTAATATATTGAATTGGTTGTAATTTCCATAACATCTTTTCACTTTCTTTTCATATTACACTTTAGTGTCTAATAAAGTATTAGCTTTAGTTTATTAAAATAATCATAGTTTTTAAACATGAAACTAATAAATAATACTTGTGACAATAAGTCTAGTGCCATGGCTACACTTATTTTAACAAGAAACTTGCATTGGCAAGACAAATATAAATGTTACTTCTCTTCGGTTTACTTACAAAATAAAAATATTATTACTATAAATTTCATTGAAATTTTAACTCTATCATGAGATAAACAAAGAGGCCGCATGTTGTTTGATGTTACCACTAACTTTGCATGCGGCTGAGTCTCCATTGTGTGCCTCTGTTGCAACCAGGCGTTCTTCTCTCTGCAGACGTTCCCGGAAAAGGAGGAGCTGCTGCGCAACATGATGGGACTGCTCGGCAATGTGGCGGAGGTGAGACACCTGCGACCACGCCTCATGACCAGTCAGTTTGTCGCTGTCTTCGCAGACCTCCTCGACTCCTGCAGCGATGGCATAGAGGTGGGTGATCACTCCAGACTCCTTTGCTTTGCTAAATTCAACACCATATTACACTATTTATGTGTTCAATAAGGAAGTAAAAAAATAATAAATAAATAAAAAATGAAATGAAATGAAATAAATAAAGGTTTCAAGTCTTCCCCAGTCCCCAGTAGGAAAATTAATCACCATAAGCCACCATGTTAAAAATATTTATTATTATTTTATCTTTTAAAATATATTAGGTTTAGATAGGATGCTAGAACCACCAACTCTAGTGTTGACTTGTACCTCTTTCATGATATAGTAAATAAAAAAAAATAAAAAAAAAAGGGGTGGTGGTGGCAAGGTTTAGACTTTTAGACCATAAAGTCCATTTTTACACTGAACCACGGAAAAGGGTAAAAGAGAGGTGAGTGGGTAAGGTTTTGGTCAAGTTATACATCCCTGCATTTGCCTAATTTAACTGAGGGAACGAGGAAACCTCAGTCAGAATGGTCGGTAATGCCAACAATGCCCAATTACCTCCCAAATGCACCAGTTCTCAGCACAATGACTATAAGCCAAGGTCACTGCAAGTATAGTATACTTTATAAAAAGTATTATAAAAAAATAAAAAAGGGGAGAGGGGATAATAAATTTACATAATACATGTATTCTACAATGTATGTACTATGTCCATGAGTTAATATCTGGTAGATCCTGCATACCTACAATTTGAAGAAGATTTGGTTATACTGTATTGGCAATGTTAGGACTTTCCCATTTGCTCTAAACTACTCTCAAGTTAGAGTGCCTGGCTGCATCGCCTAATTTTTCTCCAGGTGAGCTATAATGCGGCTGGCGTGCTGTCCCACATGGCGTCTGATGGCCCGGACAAGTGGATCATTGACACACCCCGTCGTTCAGAGGTCCTTGGCCGCATGGTGGCTGCTGTGGAGCGTTGGGACCTCGGCACAGAACGTAATATCAACTACAGGTGAGCCAGGAATACAAAACTTTGAAAATTTGTTAAAACTGTAACTATAAATGCCTACACTAACAATTCAAATGAATTTGCTGAAATTGAGAGTTAATTTAACATTAATCATCTGAAGCATTGTTAATAGTTGATTATGTTTAAATTTTAAATTTATAGATTTACAAAAAAATTTACTAGCTAGGTTATAAAATTAAAGTGAGCACCAATGATGTTTCAGGTCATTTGAGCCCATCCTTCACCTAGTAGCAGTGTACCACACTCCTGAGTGCCAGCATTGGGCCGTGTGGGCCCTCGCCAACCTCACTGAGGTCTACCGTGAGTACCTCCATTTGAAGTGTATAGATACAGCCATATCCCAAACATGCATTCCATATTCTACTCTCTGAAGTGCTTAAACTGGATAGTAGATATTTTTTATTTTTCAAGATGTTGGCAACAAAATCTTTACCTTCATCACAAGTACGGTGTCTTTCTTTTTTGCAGTCTTTTATCCAGCATGCAGGGTTGCATTATTAAAAATATTAATGAAATTAATATGCTCTGTTGATGGACTTTTTTTCATTATTTTTTAAAGTGTTGAATTATTTAAGTTTAAAACAGAAAAATCTATGAGTAAAATTGATATTATACCCCCAATTGCAGAGTATTTGTTAAACTTTAAAGTTTAACTCATGTTATCAGTATAATTAAACTGCACTTTAATTTTAAATAATGTCTCTCAATCGGGTGTTAATCAGTTTCTGTACTCAACTCATTGTCAGTATCGTGACCTTTTTTGACCTTGGTGTTGCAGCCGACAAGTACTGCCAGCTGGTGGTGAACGAGGGCGGGGTGCAGCTGCTGCAGGCTCTGTTATCTCACGAAGCTCCCTATCCCCGCATCAAGGAGCTTGCTGGCAAAGTGCTGGCCAAGTGTGCTGAGAAGGTGCCGGAACACCCCCTCTTTGTGGTGGGACTCTGAGACATACCCCCCGACTCCCCCATACATGAGAGCTACTACCCACACTATAGTTTTAGCAGAAGACTTAGGGAATCTCCTTTATCAATTGCTGCACTGCTTATAACAGTAGATATTATTGTTTGGGGTTTTACTTTTTACTATTATTAATTACAAAATTAAAAAAATTAAATAAAAAAGTTAATGTTTTCTTTTATAAGTGTACTTGAAGAACTTTTTTTTTTTTTTTTTTAACTTGATTTTCTTCATCTTCATGATTTGGTTCTGAATTACAAAAATAATACTGTAATAATAATAACTTTTACACTTTTTATTTGTAAACTGATATTCTATAGTAGAGAGAAATAATTACTACTGTAGTATCTTTCCATGTTGTTTTTTTGTAATATTTTGTAAATATATGGTCCAACGTAAAAGTAGTTCTCAGTATGATAAAATGAATGGGGATTTTTCCATGCAATAACTAAAAATTTAAAAGAATTTTGATCAAAATTATGTATAAAAATTGTAATTAAAATTTTTAAAAAAGAAGTATAATAACTGTAGAAATTATAATTATGTGAATCCTGTTTAAATTACGTATTTATGATTAATTAAATTCATACACTAAAAATTTGGTAAGTAAAATATGACAAAAATATTTATTATAACATATGTAATAATGCACAGAATAGTTGATTAAATAATTCATTAAACATAATTATTATAATAATCATTAATTGTGAAATGGAGTATTGACCTCATTTTTTTATTGCAGAAATGGATAGAGCGTGCAAAGTTGTGCTACCTTGATTTTTTTCAGATTTTTTAGAGGCCGGGAAGTATTTTTAAAAAATTATTGAAAGTCCTTTTTGTGACGTCACGCGGCGTTAAGTCCTATCTTTTTCTTAAGGAGCGGCGTCTCGTGATGTCACAAAAAGAACTTTCAATAATTTTTTAAAAATACTTCCCGGACTCTAAAAAATCTGAAAAAAATCAGGTTACCATAACTTTGCACCCTCTATCCATTTCTGCAATAAAAAAATTGAGGTCGATACTCCATTGGGTATCAAGTGTAAATATTTTTGTGTAAAGGATTTATTTGTTCGATTATTGTTGAATAATTTTGTGTCAGCTTCACTACTCATTTGTGAAGTATTCATTTTTTTTTTTTTTTTTTTTTTTTTTTTTTTTTTTGTGATTGCAGCATACCCATTGCATATGTGTATAAAAGTAACTATTATATCGTACAGGCACTTAAAACAATAATTAATTAGAAACAAAATGTTAATGATTTTATATGATTTTTAACTGTTTATAATATTTTAATTTCAATATTTTAAGGTTTTAAAAAAATATATATATAATTAATACGTACATTATAACACTTGTATGTTGCCTGTAAATATTTATGCAAAAAGCTTTAATAAAATTTCTGTGTAAAAAAAAAGAAAATATTTTTAAAGGTTATAATATTATAATAATAACGACATTTTGTAGACGAGTACGTGTTATGTAAGGTACAATTAATCCACAAAACCCTAAGCAAAATGCTACACACCGAGTCCATGAAAAGCCGGGAAGTTAAATTCAGTTACTTAATTGTTACCAATTCCCTACAAGATTCGAGGTTTCAGTGAGGGGGGAAAAAATTTACAAAAAATTAAAAGTAGAGGTCCGTCCTGATCGACTGAGGTTTTTCTTGGTTATTAATGTTATTATATAATTCTCTCAGTCCCACTATCTCATTTCATTTCATTTTTAACGATCTGCGGCAAATGTGGCTAAACCACGGTGGCTCGATCGCAATGTAGTATATACCGTAGTACGTACGTACTCAATGCACTCTTAAATAATCCTCGTAACTCTCCGCCTCTCACCTCAACAAAATAATGCTGAGACGTGTAACAGGCGGTACCTACTACCCTTTCCTTTCCTTAATTCTACCCATTACCCCGGCCGCCTTGAGCTTCAAGCTCATAGGGGTATAATAATAATAATAATATAGGGGTAAAAAAATAATAATAATGGTAAAAAAGATTTCAAATTTTTCGCGTTTTTCAGTCATGCGCATGCGCAGAACTTAAAATTTCTCTATTAGCTCAGCTGGTTGCGGTTTCACCCCGTGGCAGTCACGCTACTCTAGTTTTATGCCAATAATTACTACTTAATAGTGTTTATTTAGTTCATCTACTATAGCTACATAAATTTTGCAGTTCAGGTAAATATTAAAAGTGTATCAGATTAAATATCTTATCTCGTTATGTCATAATATTATGCATGTAAACATGGACCATATGGAAATTGTATGATACATATATTATGCATACCACAGATTCCGAACAGATTGTATGTCCTTGCATCATTCCGAGAGCATAATCACAGACAATTGTCTGTGGCATAATATAAGAATTAATATAAAAATATTGCCTGACTTGCCATAATAACGTGTTTAATTTTGTACAGGTATGGCGAGTGCTAATGTCGATCCGCCTACTGGCGAGCCTATCGTGAAAACAGCAAAACAGTTGGAGAAAGAAGCCAAAAAATTAGCAAAGCTTGAGAAATTTAAGCAAAAACATGACAAACCTAAGGAGACAGAACCAAAAGAAAAAGCTGAGGTTTGATATATGCATAATTCAAGATCAACATTATATATGCATACATACCTTTCATTATGCATATGTACTTACATTTTTTCTCAAATGATTGTAGAAAAAGGAGAAAGTAAAGAAGGCGCCGATTGAAGTTAGTGTCTATGACATTCCAACGGCTCCTGGTGATAAGAAGGATATATCGGGGGCAATGCCAGCTGCTTATAGCCCTCAATATGTTGAAGCTGCTTGGTATGCCTGGTGGGAGAAGCAGGGTTTCTTCAAACCTGAATATGGGGTACGTTAAGAAAGATCTGCAGCAGCGACCCACAGCACCTGCAATACTGTATAACAGATCTTAGTTTCCATATGTATGCATACTCGACAACGCCCCAAGCGTCCGCCTGTTGCCAGTGGAATAACAGGTGGGCGCTTTAAGGGCGTCGTCGAAGTTACACGTAAACTAAAGTCTGTTATTCTGTGCTGACGTACAGTATTACACACTAATACTGCACACTTTTAAGCTGGACTCCTGAGACACCACTTAAGACATGGAAGTGTGGATGGAAACAATTTAATTTTTTATATATTATAATTATTTAACTTATTATAATTTCTCACAGTAACTTTAATTAAGTTTGGTCTTTGCAGAGAAAAAGCATCACAGAAAAGAACCCCAAAGGAAATTTTGTCATGGTGATTCCTCCTCCTAACGTGACAGGATCTTTGCACTTGGGCCATGCTCTTACGAATGCCGTAGAGGATGCCATTACGAGATGGTAAACTATTTTTTGTGATAACTTAGATGAGATTATAACCAATTTAATATTTCAGGAATCGCATGAAAGGTCTGACAACTCTCTGGGTGCCTGGATGTGACCATGCTGGCATTGCGACGCAGGTGGTTGTAGAGAAAAAACTGTGGCGTGAAAATAAACTAACTCGCTACGACCTTGGCCGAGAAAAATTTGTCGAGAAAGTATGGGAGTGGAAGAAAGAGTGAGTTTTTATTATTGTTCAGAAATAATAATTCGTGTTACAGAGGATATGAGGATATCATTAAGTCTTTTCCCATAAAAATTACAAATTGCCATGCCCTCTTCAAATAATTGGTCTTTATTAATGTGGGTGTTACACTACAGTGTTTACTGTTTACTGATTTTTGTGTTTACAAATGACTTACGTTTTATGTTTCATGGATTGCTTTGTTGTTCAGTGTTCAGTCATTGTAAATACATAGTTGTGTGTGTAATATTGTTTAAAAATTTCTGAGTATTAAACAACACCTTGCTAAATATTATTAAAATCTAAGCACTTCCTATTAGAGTACTTACACTGTTCTCTGTGTCAGGAAGGGGGATCGTATCTACCACCAGCTGCGTCGCCTGGGTTCATCGTTCGACTGGGACCGTGCCTGCTTCACGATGGACCCCAAGTTGTGCAAGGCCGTCACTGAGGCCTTTGTGAGACTGCACGAGCAGGGAGACATCTACCGCAGCAACCGCCTCGTCAACTGGTCCTGCACCCTCAAGTCAGCCATCTCGGACATCGAGGTGAGGCGATACCACAGAAAATTTCTCTCTTTAAAGGGGGTGTGACTTTTCAAAATTAAAAATTCACCAGAAAATCATCTTTCCAAAAATGTAAATTTCACTTTCCTCCGACTCCCCGTTCCTTCTATACCGCCCGGTCATAAGTCTACTATGACGTCACATTACTTAAGGTCGCGCGCAAGAAAGCAAGCAAGCAAGTGGCGGCGAGCGCTAAAATCCACGTTTTCGCGTCTTTAAGCCCGCCTAGCAGCCGACAGCAAAGAGATAAAAATTATCCGCCACGGGATAATTTTATCTAAAGAACATTCTGCGTTTGTATCCGCTTTCGGCATTTCTTCATTTTAATTAGGAAATTAAATATCACGATGCAAACTCTAATTTTTTACAGATTTCTTTTGTCAACTGACTTCAAACACATAAAATATTTTATCAAGCATCTAATAACTTTATTGTAGACACACGTATTGGATTGACATATTATATATGTACAGTACATACGATTTATATTATGTATATGGTATTTCAACAGTATTTTAATTACCTATGATTTTAGCCGCAGCCTTACATTATATAAAATTATATATAATTATAAAATCACGGCAAACACGCAACTAAAACTGTTTTCATTTTGTGCATTATCGCTATTTAATTACTTTTTTCGACGTTTGCATTTAAGTTACATAAATATGCAGCATATAGTGATTATTCGATATTACCATTATTAATTATTAATACAATATACTTTAAATTATCATATTTTTTATAATAATCACGAAATAATTATTAATAATTATAATTAATCTTCAACTTAGAGGCTGCCCCATGCATAATTTATCACACCAGTTCTGCTTTTAATTCTTGTTGTTAATAGTCAGTGTCATTGTAATATATATATGTATTTATATATAATATATAAAGGTGTTCCCGGTCCAAATGTATAGATGGAAAGTTTGTTTCCCTTTGAGTTAAAATAATATAACATAAAAGCTTTATTTATATTCAGAGCTCAAAGTAAGAATACTAATAATATTAGGGTTTCTGTAATTTAATTCTAGTACGTAATTCCAGCGTAATTCTAGCACAGCAGAGCAGACTCCGGCACCAGAATATTTACCGCGATTCAATCGACGGGGATCATCTGCGCTGCAAGTTGGTTCAAGCATATAAGGCTTTATATATTTTCTTGAACTCATTACGCTTGCTATTATGCATGTACGGAAATTTATAAAAAAATTCTGTGATTTAATTAACTAAAAGTGCAGTGATAACAATCTCAGAGACAACGTGCAACTCCAAGTACTTGGAGGCGACGGTATTGAATGCTGATGCGAAACAAATTTTCACAACACTGAACTGAAAAAATCTCCCTACATTCTTGCTCCCTTATGTGTGCGGCCGGAACTGTCCGCTGACACTGAAAGCCAGAGTAAGCCCACGTGTCTATAAAGAAACAAAACTTTGCAATTATGAATAATTATATATTTTTGCCTCAAAATCAATTTAAAAATTTGTTCATTATTTGTATTTATAATAATATGTAAAATCTAAGATCATTGAACCGATTGAACTTTACTATATTATATTTCGTCTAAATAACAATTAACATTATATAATATAGTATTTGTATAGTATTAATATATTATAATGTTAACTGTTATTTAGTCGTAAACTATATAAATATATAATATATACTATATATAGTATAGTACTGTATGTTCAATCGGTTCAATGATTTTAGATTTTACAAATTATTATAAATACAAATAATGAACAAATTTTTAATTCGATTTTGAGGCAAAAATATATAATTATTTATAATTGCAAAGTTTTGTTTCTTTATAGACACGTGGGCTTACTCTGGCTTTCAGTGTCAGCGGACAGTTCCGGCCGCACACATAAGGGAGCAAGAATGTAGGGAGATTTTTTCAGCTCAGTTTTGTAAAAATTTGTTTTGCATCAGCATTCAGTAACTTCGCCTCCTCCACGTTATCTCTCAGATTGTTATCACTGCACCTTTAGTTAATTGAATCACGTAATTATTTATTTATTTATTTATAAATTTCCGTATATGCATAATAGCAAGCGTATAATGAGTGCAATAAAAGATATAATGCCTTATATGTATGTTAGCAGGCGCGGATCCAGGAAAAAATTTCGGGGGGGGGGGGGGGGGGGGCTGCCTCCATAAGGCCAATGTTAAAAAAAAATTGGAGTGGGGGAAATGCCTATATTGCCCATGTTAAATCCAAAATTTCGGGGGGGGGGCTGCAGCCCCCCCCCCCTGGATCCGCGCCTGTATGTTAGACTAAATATAATAATTTAAAGTATATTGTAATAATAATTAATAATGGTAATATCGAATAATCACTATATATGCTGCATATTTATATAACTTAAAGACAAATGTCGAAGAAATAGCGATCATGCACAAAATAATAACAGTTTTAGTTGCGTGTTTGCCGTGATTTTATAATTATATAATGTAAGGCTGCGGCTAAAATCATAGGTAATTAAAATACTGTTGAAATACCATATACATAATATAAATCGTATGTACTGTACATATATAATATGTCAATCCAATACGTGTGTCTACAATAAAGTTATTAGATGCTTGATAAAATATTTTATGTGTTTGAAGTCAGTTGACAAAAGAAATCTGTAAAAAATTAGAGTTTGCATCGTGATATTTAATTTCCTAATTAAAATGAAGAAATGCCGAAAGCGGATACAAACGCAGAATGTTCTTTAGATAAAATTATCCCGTGGCGGATAATTTTTATCTCTTTGCTGTCGGCTGCTAGGCGGGCTTAAAGACGCGAAAACGTGGATTTTAGCGCTCGCCGCCACTTGCTTGCTTGCTTTCTTGCGCGCGACCTTAAGTAATGTGACGTCATAGTAGACTTTTGACCGGGCGGTATGGAAGGAACGGGGAGTCGGAGGAAAGTGAAATTTACATTTTTGGAAAGAAGATTTTTTGGTGAATTTTTAATTTTGAAAAGTCACACCCCCTTTAAGATAATTCTTAGATAAAATTTAGTCTGTCAAAACATTTTTGTTAATAATAAGTACCTATTTCATGCAAAAAAAAAAAAAAAAAAAGATTTTCTAGTGCATGTGAAAATAAAGTATTTTGTAGAATGAACTACGGAAAGTACAGTAACAGAAAATGCATCATTGTCTCGTCTAAAAAATAATTTTCATTTTGTAAATTAATTGCACCAATTTGCATTTAAATTAAAATGTATTCCTGAATAAAATATTAAAATTTATTATTCTCAATAAAATATTACCGTAACAATCATTCCATGCTTAACTCTAGCTTCCATTATTTGATATAATTTTATTTATACAGTACATTACTACTTTATAATTTTCTACTCAAAAAATTCTCTGAGCTTGATGAATTAATCAATGTTAATTTAATAATTAATTATTGTAATAACTAGACATATGCTACTTGGACTCTCCTGACCGTGTCTTGGTACCAACAGGTGGACAAGGTGGAGCTGCCTGGCCGCACGCTGCTCTCCATCCCCGGCTATGATGAGAAGGTGGAATTTGGGGTGCTGGTGAAGTTTGCCTACCGAGTGGCTGGCTCGCAGGAGGAGTTGGTGGTGGCAACGACACGTGTAGAGACCATGCTGGGGGACACTGCCGTCGCAGTGCACCCTGAGGACCCAAGGTCAGAGTGGTGAAAAAGTCAGGACTGAACCAGTGAACTCCTTGTAGCAAAATTAAAGGCAAACTCAATATAAAAATTAAAAATAACTTCAAGGAAAATATGCTTTGCTATAAAATTGCCAAATAGTTCACAATGAACATTGGAGATTACTGAACTATACCTTGCATTGGTGAACATTAAATGATTTTTATTTTCTAATTTTTTAAAAAATTATTTTAGTCATTCAGTATTTTTTCCTAGACAATATTAATACTTGCAATATTACTTATCATAAAATAAAATATATCCATTGTGAGACTACAGACTGCACCAGTAGATACTGTAAAATACGGAATAAACAATTTAATTTCCATTAAATGGAGTATTTCAATATAACTGATGTTAGCATTGTTACAGGTACACGCATTTGCATGGCAAAGTACTCGAGCACCCATTCTGCAAGCGCCCCATCCCAGTCCTGTGTGACTCCTTCGTGGACCGAGAGTTTGGCTCAGGTGAGGTACAATTTGAAAAGGGTACCTACCGCTCTTGAAACTTTGGACTGTAATAATTAAGCTGCCTTGGTGATTGTGAAAAAAATTTAACTAATTGAAATGTTGCAGGTGCCGTAAAGATTACCCCAGCCCATGACCCAAATGACTACGAGGTGGGCAAGAGACACAATCTGCCGTTCATCACAATTTTGGATGACCAAGGAATCATCACTGGAGATTACGGTGTATTTACTGTAAGTGGAAATTTGATTCATTGTCATTATGTTAATTGCTAGTATGTAAGGAAGGAGAAATGATTCAATAAATTTAATGTCTAAAGAATTCTGAATGTATTTTGTAGTAATAGATTCAATTGTTCTGTTATTGCATAGGGCATGAAGCGGTTCGACGCTCGCAAGGCAGTGCTGGCTGCCCTAGAAGAGAAAGGTCTTTATCGCGGTACTGATGACCATGCCATGGTGGTGCCCGTCTGCAGCCGCTCCAAGGACATTGTCGAACCTCTAATTAAGCCACAGTGGTGAGTGAGTGGAAAATATGTAAGGGACATGTAGGATATGTCTGTTTCATCTAGAATGTTATCATTATTTTAATTTAAGGATGATTTTACTTGCTAAAATTTATTTCATGAGGAATATACTTGCAGGTATGTGAGATGTGATGCCATGGCCAAGAACGCCATGGAAGTCGTCAACTCTGGAGAACTGAAGATTATACCGGAAATTCATACCAAAACCTGGGCCCACTGGATGGAGAACATCAGGTACTTTCTTCCAAAATTTAGTTTTTGAATCTTTAGTTAATTGTTGTGAAAATTCTTTTAGGGATTGGTGCATATCCAGGCAGCTGTGGTGGGGACATAGAATCCCTGCTTACCAAGTGATCCTTCCAAATGGCTCAAAGGCCCTTAATGTAAGCAAGCACTCAATTTTTTTAGTACACTAATTCAGTAATTTTTTATCCTTTTTTTTTTTTTTTTTTTTATTTTTTTTTTTTGCAAATATTGTAAGACAAAGAAGTAATGAATGACATAATTAATTTCCTTCTTAACTGCAAAGTTATCTAAAATGCAAATTTCAATCATTAATCATCATTGAATAGTCTAGAAACTGAATACTCACACATTTTGACCTGACATGTTCTACAGGCGCAGGGTGAGGAGGTGTGGGTGAGTGGTCGCACGCAAGAAGAGGCGCAGGAGAAGGCTGCTAAGTTAATGGGCGTAGCGTCCTCGCAACTCAAGCTCGCACAGGACCCAGATGTACTCGACACCTGGTTCTCCTCGGGGCTCTTTCCATTCTCGGTTTTCGGCTGGCCTGATGAGGCAAGTGCTTACCTGAGCTGGGGCTCCATCACTTAACCCCTGTAGCTCGTGTTAATAACTTCGTTACTGTTTGTAGACTGAGGAAATGAAAGTGTTCTACCCCGGAGCTCTGCTAGAAACAGGACATGATATCATCTTCTTTTGGGTTGCAAGGATGGTCTTCTTTGGGCAAAAACTACTTGGTAAACTGCCATTCAAGTAAGCATAATTTATTTTTAAGCTAATGGAATTTTACTAAAATTATCTACTGTAATACTCTTATATTTTTGTATCCCAAAATCATCATAAATCATCATTAATTATTATTTTGTTTTTACAGGGAAGTTTTCTTGCATTCAATGGTACGAGATGCACATGGTCGTAAGATGAGTAAATCTCTCGGTAATGTCATTGACCCAATGGATGTCATCGCAGGCATTTCTCTTGAGGTATGTGTGAATTATTGAAGTTGGCTGACAAACTCCTCTATGTGATACCAATGATTTTATGCTGTAGGACCTGCACCAAACCCTGGAGAACAGCAATTTGGATCCGAAAGAGATTGCAAAAGCCAAGGACGGTCAGACGAAAGATTATCCCAACGGCATTCCCGAGTGTGGTACTGATGCATTACGATTTGCTCTCTGTGCCTACCTGATGCAAGGTAAATAAATTCATACAATATGTTCAGTTGCTGACCAATTTTGTAATATATTTTTTTTTCCACATTTGGATAGAGCACCATGAAATATCTGTATTGTCATTTTATTTTTTTTTTTTTACCCTATAACACCCTCAAAATCAAGGGAAAGACGCTGTGAAGTTATATAGTCATGCAACATCCTTCCCTATGCTTGCAAGTTAAAAATATTCGTATGACTATCTTAAAAAAATCTTACAAAAAAAGTTACTTTTAAAGTTACTCAAGTTTCTGTATCCAAATATTCCAAATATAAAACTTTTGTGCATATTGTTAATTTCAGTGAAAAATGAAAATGGAAAATAAAGATTTGTAATATAATACTAAGAAATAAATTAGGAAATTATTAAATTCTATTATTGAAATTAAAATGGTGTCAGAAATGTCAGTTTATTCTTAGAATATATGGTAAGAATGTACTGTAAGCTTAAAATAAAAATATTATCAAAATATTAGAAAAGTATTGAGCTATAATTTGATCAGGAAATTTCTTCATGTAATGTAGAAATGGAAAATATTGTAAAAATATTATAAAAGTTCTATGTGTGGTAAATGTGTGTCTGATTTAATCTTAGGTAAGGACATCAACCTGGACATTCTGCGAGTGCAAGGCTACCGTTTCTTCTGCAACAAGCTGTGGAATGCTGCCAAGTTCTCGTTGTCTCACCTCAGTCCCGAGTTCCGTCCTGCTGAAGTAAGTGTTGCTGCCGTCAAGGCCCCTCCCTCTGGTGACGGTTCTCTCGACTCCGAGGCTCTCTCTGTGCTCACTGACTGTGGACTTGGCCACCTGGTCTCTGCCCGGCAACTTGATGCCTTCTTGGGAGACCACAGCTACTTGTGTGGCTACACGTTCAGTGCAGCAGACTATCAGTTACTGCAAGCTCTCGGACAATCTTCTTCTAGTAATGATCTCGCTCATCTAAAACGATGGAGAATTCATGCTATGAGTTTTCTACCTCCTGGGGATACTCCTAAGTCAAGTAGACAGGTGCGACAAAGCTTTGTCAAACTGTAATTGGCATGTTGGCATGATGGATGCTTAATTAACATGGGTTCTTAGAATAGAGAAGCATTTCATTTCATGTTTTCTCTTCTTTTTGTGTCTGATAGAAAAAAATGCAGCAGATTACTTTTCTCTTCTTTTTGTGTCTGATAGAAAAAAATGCAGCAGATTACTTTTCTATTATTTAGTGTGTGTTTTTTTTTTCTTTATAATACAACTAGAATTTTGTATTTCATTTAATGAAAATTAAAACTAGCAGAGACTAGCATGATATTTTTGGCTTATTGACATTTTTGTTGTAATTTTCTCTTTTCATCTTCATAATTATGTATGAATTTGCTGTCCAGCATTCTAAGTTACAACTATACATAATGGTCACTTTCTATCCACAGAGCCCTGACAAGCTGGCTCTGGCCCCAATGGATCGTTGGATGCTGAGTCGTCTGGCTTGTGCCGTGGAGGCATGCAACCGTGGTTTTGAAAACTACGACTTCCCTGCAGCGACGACCGCCTGCTACAGTCTCTGGCTCTACGACCTGTGTGACGTCTACCTGGTGAGCTACTGAAGAGATCTTTCTTCATTTTCCAAATGAAGGTTACAATTTTATCATTCTTATACTAAAGAAATGTTAGATTTTTTTAAATACTACTGTAGAACATAACATTTTATGTACAGAACTGTAAAGTAATAAAGTACTCTTTAATAATATAGTACATGGCTACATACAGTGTTGTTCTCTATATGCTGATCCTGTTTTCATGTGCAGGAGTATCTGAAGCCTGTTATGGCGTCCAGTGACCAAGCAGTGAGAGCGGTGGCACAGAGTGTGCTGTATGTGGTGCTGGATGTGGCCCTGCGGCTGCTCTCGCCCTTCATGCCTTTCCTCAGTGAGGAGTTGTACCAGAGATTACCCTGCCGAGCAGCCTCCGACCCTCCCAGCATCTGCGTCGCACCCTACCCCGAGCCCCAGCAGGTGAGCAGCAGATTGAAATCAAAGATGTGTTTAAATTAAAGAAAAAAACGTTTAATCTTTCTTAAATATTTTCTTTCACTCAAAATTTGTCTGATATGAAACATTACATGAGTACACCTTGAATAAGAGATCAAAATTTAGTATTTAATAAATTATAATAATTGATATTTTCTTTCAGTGTGCCTGGAGGAATCTAGAAATTGAGTCTGATGTTGAGTTTATTCAGAAGATAGTGAAGGAAGTACGCTCCGCCCGAGCAAACTACAATCTGCCTAACTCTGCAAAGACTGTTGGTGAGTAAGAAAAGCCCCTTATGAAAATAAATAAATAAAAAATTGCAAATTTTGTATTTGATAAAAATTGACTATGTAATATATTTATGTATATTCCTACAAGGTTAGCATTTTACCCATGAAAGAGATAGCTCTCCACTAATAACATTCCTCTGTTACCAGCTTACCTTTGCTGCTCCGACAAGACGCTGGCTGCAAGGCTGGAGCCATTGTCGTCCACAGTGGCCACATTGTCGTACTGCAGCAAAGTTGAGACTCAGGCTGAGCCCCCCAGCACCGGCTGTGCCATCCTCACCGTCAGCGACAAGTGTGAGGTGCACCTTGTCCTGAAGGTGAGCACTCCAAGATAAACATTTGAAGTTTCGTAAAAACAATTTACATTTAATACCATTGTAGATAGTGAAGTTAGTTTCCTATTATATCTTCTGAATACGTAAATAACAAACACATCCCTGGTTATATGGCCTTTTTATATTTTTTAATTCATTTTTTAATCAAAATCAACAAGGAGCAAGGTTTAATTCCTATCCTCTTCATGTTTTCTCCTTCTGTAGAGTAAAATAATCTTGGAGAAAATTCAGATTAAAAAAAATATTTGCCCCTTTTTATTGTTATCCTAATAATGGGGAATTCTCTTACAACTCAAATTTTAATTTAACTACTATATTATGATAGGGTACATATTAACAATAAGTTTGACTTAAGTTTCAACTTTTTTAACTCAAATTTGGGGACTCTGAAGGGATTATTAGAATAGGGGCAAAGTATGCAACCCACACGCAAACCTGAAAACTGTGACGTAGAAACTCCCTAGTTAACACACAACAACTGCCTGATATCATAGTTTGAGAACCAAGGAGTGATTGGCTATAAATTTTAGTAACACGGTCGAAATCAGCGGGTTTTTCTACCCTAGCATCAATAGTTTTTTCCCTAATATCAGTTTACTTTAAGAGTGATAATCGAAAATATAAATTTATTGCAGGAAAATTTCGCCTGCTAGGCAGTTTCTACGTCACGTTTTGGCGCTAAATTCAAAAGAAGGAAGATTTTTAAAAAATTCCCTTGTCTCCAATTTTGAAAATTGAAACTTTTTTGTTTTGGGACATTTAATTTCAACTATTTCAAGGCATAGAGCATCTGAAAAAAAATTAAAATAAGTGTAGGAGAATTCCCCATTATTAAATTCATTTTTACAAAAGACTACATTAAATCGGAGAGTTAGCTGTTTCATATATTTGACAAAACTGCCATAACTCACATGTTCTTGATTGTCACAGGGAATGATAGAGCCTGCCAAGGAGCTAGCCAAGCTGGCCAAGCGGCGAGAGCTGCTGCAGGGCAGTGTAAGTAAGCTGGAGAAGGACGCCTCCAAGCCTGACTATGAGACCAAGGTGCCTGAGGACGTTCGCATCGCCAACAAGGAGAAGCTTGAGGCTGCTATTGGCGAGCTGGAGAGACTCAGCATCGCAGAGGTCACCCTGGGAGCTATGCAGTAGTACCTGGATGTGTCCGTCAGATGAGGAGGCCCAATAAATAATTCTTTTTGAATTGCACCTATTTTTGTAGTACATCTCGAACATCTTCTTAGAATTGAGATTATTATTATTATTTTATTTTTTTTTAATGAATTGATATATTATACTCTATAATATATACATACATGCATATAGTTTAATGGAGTACCGACCTCAAATTTTTTTACTGCGGAAATGGATAGAGGGTGCAAAAAATGTGCTACTCTGAATTTTTTCAGATTTTATACAGCCCTGGAAGTATTTTTAAAAAATTATTGAAAGTCCATTTTGATGACGTCACGCCTTAAGAAAAGGATAGGACATAGACGCCCGTGACGTCATGAAACGGACTTCCAATAATTTTTTTTAAAAAATACTTCCCGGTCTCAGAAAATTCTGAAAAATTCAGAGTAGCATATTTTTGCACCCTCTATCCATTTCTGCAATAAAAAAATTTTGAGGTCGGTACTCCATTGTCCAAAAGCTTTTAGCAACGTTGCAGACAGAGTATTTTTTTTTTTTTTTTACTATAATATCTAATCTAATTATTTCCATTCCCATCCTGTACATTTAGTGAATTGGACTGAAAAACAAGAGCAAAAACATTTTTTTTTATATTTTAAATGGAGGATTTTTACAAAAGTAATTGAATCTATTCAAAAACAAAAATGTTGAGACCGATGTGCATATATATGCATTAACATTTTTAAAAATCGCGCTATTCAGAATGGAAAAGCTTCTGCAATTTTCTAACAGATGGCGTAAAAATTGCGAAAGTTACCAAGAAGGCTACAGTTAGGAGGTGCCACGCTCCGTGCTGCCCCCAAGCGGATAACGCAGAACTAGCAAATGCAGATGACAGTCTGATATCTGAAACAGATTTTGTCCGCGAAAAATTCAAATGGTGTAAATTAAATCCGTCAACATCGGGCCGATGATCCATTAAAATTCTTTTAAATTAAGTCTATTTTCTTCAGAATTTAACGTAGAGTTTATTTCTATCACAATTTTACCCACATTTGTACTGTAAATAAGACTTTTGCTGGCTTTTATAGTTCCATCGTTTGAATTTTTCGCGGACAAAATCTGTTTCAGATATCAGACTGTCATCTGCATTTGCTAGTTCTGCGTTATCCGCTTGGGGGCAGCACGGAGCGTGGCACCTCCTAACTGTAGCCTTCTTGAAGTTACAAAAGGGGTGGTGACTGCAAAAAAAAAGTTTCACTTGCTGAAAATCTCTCCTGCTAAACCATGACAGGTCCAGCTGATCAGTCCTGTAGATTTCACATTTGTTCTCATTTACTACGGTGATATTAAATGCAGAGAAATGGGGTCTAGAATAAGGTAAGCAATATCCATTGCCTTGACCGCATTAGATCTCACTAGGCAGCAGCACACAGTCCTTGCAGGAGGTCATTAAAGCGAATGACAATTTTCTTAGCATGGGGCCTCCTGTCATTTTAAGATCTTCTCAACAGTTAATTCACCTTTGTAATATGCGTTTACATTTCAGGGAAGATGTTAAACACCTTTTTGAGTGTTTTTGTGAAGTAGCAAGACCACAGACTGATAAGGAAGCATGGATTATACAAAAATTTCCTGAGTCTTACAAAGATGAAGAGGTCCTTAAATCTGTGCCTAATTTTGCATATCCCTGCGAGTTTGAAAAGTGAGTACAGGGCTTATTAAAGCTATTTGCTATGCATATATGTATGTAGAAAATACAGTAAAGTGTTGTTATTTTGGGAAATCTTCCCACAGTTATAATTTTTGTTTTCCTCATTCAATCTTCCTTCAAAGTGTGCAGCGCTATTGGGAAATTCCCAGCACTACCATAGCTGTTTTACCAGTTGCTCTGTAATCAAAACATATAGTATGCATACTGTACTGGTAGCTGTACACATAAAGTACAGACTACAGAGTGTACATACACATTTCATAGGTAATTTAATTATTTAGCAATCTTGTATTGTCCCGTTGTAAAACATAAATTGTTGCAATAATAAAACAACAAGTAAGCATTATTAATTGCCAGTTTTCTTATAAGAAAAACTACTGTACAATCTACTTGTAAATGTAGATATAACTTTTTATTTTTTTATTACATATGTAGCATACTGTAATTTCTGTATCAACGTCATTTCCAAGTCCTACAAAATGAGAGATAATGTTTATAATTTTGTTATTTTCCAGCTCGATGGTCCAACATTTCACCTTTGTACTAACAAGTATAGATAGTAAATGGACGTTTGGCTTCTGTCGACACGACACTCGCTCGGAAACCGCTCTCGTCGTCTTGAGCTTTCTACCATGGCACGAGACGTTCTGCAAGTACGTTCCTGTCATATGTGTACGTAGCTCCAACTAACACACTGATTTCTTGGTAAGGTTCCTCAACACGGTGGCAGAGCTCACGAGTGGCCCCCACAGCTCGGAACTGTGGAACTTCCTGGATGCTATCTACGAGAAGCCAGTACCTGACCCTGGGGGGACCTTGCAGGTCTCGTACAATGGAGGACAGAATGTAAGCTGCGTGAAATATCGCACCACAGTAATGTGATAAGTAGGAGATGCATTGTAGAAAAGTATAAATATGATGTAGGTAATATTGTATCATGTTGTAACTTAATTGAGTACTATTTTGCTTTGATTTTCTGCTGAGTGCTTTTTTGTTGTTTTAATTATTAAGCCAACAGTAAGTACATAATTAATATGAAAAGAGTTTGAATTATTTTATTCGAACACGTTAATGTTAATATTTTTTTCTTGTGAAATAATAAATTTTTCTTTAAATATGACAGTATTATAATAAAATGTAATTACATCAGCGACTAATTGTTTTTATAAAAAAATAGATTACTAAAATTTGTATGTTTTCCACAGAATTTTGTTTGTCAATGCCCAAATCAATTCCAACTCCCCAGCATACCAGATAATGTGAGTTCATTTCTTGCAAAATATTTTTGAAGTGCTGTGTAATCATTGTATTTACTGCTCCATTTATCTTACAGAGAAACCTGACTGAGTACTACAGTGCAGTAGATGCCCACAACATGATGGTGATATTTGCCTCGATGCTGTACGAACGACGGATTGTATTCACCTCCAAACGCTTATCTCGACTCAGTGCTTGTGTTCAGGCTGCTAATGCTGTTTTATATCCTATGAATTGGCAGCATATATTTATCCCTGTTCTTCCTATGTCCCTCATAGATTATCTTTTAGCACCAATGCCATTCCTAATTGGTGTACCTCATCATGTTTTACAGGTATGATTTAAACAACACATTACTGACTTATGTTTTGATACCTAATTATGGTTATTTTATTTTACAGAGGGTTCGAATGTCAGATTTAGGGGAGGTAGTCATTCTCGATGCAGATTCTAATACAGTTGAAACTCCATTTGATGACTTGGAAAGCTTGCCAACAGACGTGGTAAGAAAATTTATTTCAAAATATAATTTTTATATTATTGTCAAGTAGTTAAATAAAATCCAAGTTTAAACTTGCATAAACAACATTAAATTGTATAATCATTAATTAATATACTGTACTGTAATCATGATTTTAAATATCTTCCAAGTTTTACCTCAGTGTACTTTTTTTTTTTTTTTTTTTTTTTTAATTTTTGTATTAAATTTACAATTAAAAATACTACCCAATGTAAGTTACAGTAAAAGTTTCATCTGCTGGTCCTCTGAAAAGACTAACAAATTTCCCCCAGACGACATTGCTGCGTCGTCAGCTCCGGAACAGGGCTGCACTCCTGGGGGACGGAGTAAGCCGGGCGTTCCTGCGTGCCCTGGTCCAGCTGATTGGAGGCTACAGGGATGCCCTCAGGTTCTACCAAGGACAGAAAATCACTTTCAACCCTGAAGCTTTTGTCGAGTCTCGTCCCTCCTCCATGCAACCCTTTCTCAGGAAAATGCTCCAACTGCAAATATTCCAACAAGTAAGCTCATGCCCCGGAGTTCTTATTATAAATCATTATTTAAAACTTCTCATGTTTTATTACAACGTAAAACAACTTTTAAGAATGTTTTCTAGTTTATTTTATAAAAACTAGGCATTTTTCCTGATTTTTCTTTTTAACTTAAATTTTACATCAAAATATAGAAATAAAGTAGTGCTTTAATCAGTGTTATAATATTCACATTATTTGAACAAATCATTGAGCTCTATACAAGGCTAGAGGGATAATCAGCTGTTTTAGGCGCGCACGGCGTCTGGGAGGAAAGTGGGTGGTGGTCGGTGCTATCGAATGCCTGGTTGACCAACCTAAGAAAGTTTCCTTATAAAATAAATATTAAAAGTTACACTGCAGTTGGCAATTCTGAGGAGAATACGTTGGAATGTGTGACGAAAGCGCAATCTCCCACCCACTTCCTCCCGCCGGACCGTGCGCACAGTTTAACATTGAGAAGTATAGGGCATTATCCCTCTAGCCTTGTATAGAGCTCAATGGAACAAATAAAGTTAAGTGTTAGAATTAAATTGTTGTTTTGTTACGTAAACCATATTGGGGGAGATCGGAACATGACCATCTAGCTTTGACTATAAGGCAAAATTATGCCAAGCTAGCAATACTATTTACTAATGCTTGTTATTTTGTTTCAGTTCATAGAAGAGAGACTGGACATGCTCAACTCTGGCTTGGGGTTCTCAGATGAGTTTGAGCTCGAGGCATGCAACTATTCTGACAAATCGAGCTCTCGCCTCAAGCAGCAGTACAAGGAGTGGGCAAGCACCATGAAGAAGGAGGGGAGCGCCTTCTTCAAGAGTGTCAAGAGCAAGGTTTGAATACGTCTTTCCAGGCTTGGGAGCCTCCGCTAGCATGGGAACTTAAATAAACAATAAATAAAAATGGAAACAGTGCTGGAATGCTGGAATATTTATGTATGGAATCACCTTAAATATGTATTCAAATTTTTTAGAAATAAATTAATAAAGTTTATTAGAAAATAATTTTCCAGCAATCTAGCCTAACTAGCATCTAAACTTTAAAAAATAAATTAAATTACTTTTGGAGCTATCTTTTTTCCACACTTTTTCTTTATTTGCTTCTTAGGATGCCTGGTGTTTTTAGTTGCTTTATTTCTTTTACAGGCAAACCCAGCTGTGAAATCTGCTGTGAAAAGTGTAAGTATTAATAAGCAAAAACAATCGCTGCAAATTTGCACTTAATAATTTTCTTTTGCTTTTATGGTGTTTTTTTAATTTATTGCACAATGGGGTGCACTGCACTAGGGTTTAAGACCATGTTGATAAATGTATGAGAATGACTTAAAGTATGTTTCACAGGTCAAGGAGAGAGGCAAGGAGGTAAAGGAGCGTAGTCGCAGTGCATACAAGGGCATTAGGTCTCGGCTACGAGACATGCAGGGCCAAGGGATGGACTCTGTGGGCGATCCTGGGGGCAGCAGTAGCAGCAACAGCAGCAGTCTCACAGGGGCGGGGACTCTGCCCACCAAGCCCCGCTCCGCCCCCGCCTCCCCTACGGCAGCCCCCCGAAGACCCCGAACCATTGCGGACTCAAAGTTGCCAGCCACAGCCACCAAATCTTACCGAAAAGACCCGCAGTACAGGAGGCCAGGCACAGACCAGAGGTATTAGAAAGATGTAGAGGCTCTTAGAGCATTTTGTAAGAGAATAAATTGTTGTTTTATGTGAAATTTATCACAAGATTTTCATCTGAAATGATATGATGATATGAATTTATTTCTTACTATTTACTGTATATATATAATGTTGGCACTCTATTCTTCTCTATTCTTAAATTAATTTGCATCTAAGAATGATTAAGATTGTTTTAAAATTTGTAATTTTAATATAGAAATACTGTAGTTATTTCTGCAGATTACATTCAGAGCCTCTTTTTGGGTAAAGTTAATCCTTGAACTAACACTTTTTGTTTACAGAGGTCGCTCGCTGTCTGGTGCTGTTGGCAGCCCTGCATCTTCCCCTGACTCTCTCTCACCTGACAAAGGTGCTCCACTGCAGATGTCCCCGCTTGACATGGACCTAATGGGTGACCTTCAGGACGTGATCTTTCGCAAGTGTCTGGAGCTCGAAGGAGACGAAGAACCTTTGGAGGGAACTACAGGAGAGAAACCTCCAGTTGACAGATCAGTAAGTCCCACCCTCGCTTGCACCCCTCCCTGGGCAATGGATGCTAGTAGTACCTGCTTGTTTTATGTTTTTTACAGTTGAAACCAGTTCGAAGTCTAGACACATCACAACAGACAAACAATAACACTACAGACTGGACCTTCCTTCGCACCCCAACTCCCCTCTCTCCCCAACGTTCCGCTCCTCCTCCAGTGGCTCCTCGCACCCCTCCCACCTTAGTGTCCGGTCCTCACGGAGGAGTCTCGAGTGTGCCCTTCATGGTTGTGGGGGAGGACCCTTCGTCGTCAGTGTTTGTTGTTGCTTGTCCACCTGAAGCACACGAGCTCGCTAGAATACCCCCGCCTAGGTCTCGCAAGCACAGAGCTCCCCAGCCCATAATTAAACAGGTAACGTCCCTAGCAAACTTTCCACACTGCCTTTTCCTGCTTTGTAACTGTCTTGCACTTGTGTGTAGCAAGCAGGAGAAAACATAACCTAGATGCAATTAAAATTTTACCAGCTTTGCTTTTTTTTTTTTTTTTTTTTTTTTTTTTTTTTTTTTTTTTTTTTTTGTTATTTTAATTTGTTTTGTTTTGTTGTTTTTGTTTTGCAAGAATTCATTTTCGTATTTATTTATGTCATTGTTCTTAAATATATTAAATTCCACTCCTGTCCATATTTTACATGTATTACATTCATTACGGCTAGGTTACAAGTTGTAAGCAAAGATTACACTTTCCTACGTAAACTTTACAAAGCTTAACTGATAATTTCGACAAGAGCATATTCAATTAAAAATCATTTTTGTTATTATGTAAGTTTCCATTTTAATAAATTGAGTAAATGATTTACAAGAATTCATTGATAAATACATAGTAGAACAAAAATCAATAACATATCTCTCTACTAATTATCAAGACTGCAAACAATTGTGAACATTAATACTGGCAAACATTTAAATTTCCAACGCTTAAAATATTTCTACCATACTTATCATTATGTGATTTGTTTTCTAAATATCACATTCTCCATCACAGCAGGCACCACCGATAGGTGAGGATCTAATTCGTCTGGACTCTACACCAAGCGAGGACGACTTCGACCCTCTCAAGTCTTCGAGCAGGACTGGTGCTGCCTCGTCCTCATACTCGGCTGAGCTTCTGTCCCAGGCGCAGCAGACCAACCCTCTGTATCCGTTCTACGCCCCGCGACTGACGGGCCAGCCTCCGGCAGCACAGAGCTCGGCAGACAAGCAGCAGGACATTGACCTCCTGAAGGAGTATGGACTTGAGTTCGGAGCAAGCCCGGGAGGCAGCTGGCTGCACAGTCCTAGCAACCCCTTCAGTAACATCTCGTCATCAGCCCCACAGGCACAAGGACAGTGGGCAACGTTTGAATAATATATAATCCTCGCTATATACCAAGAATTACATCAAAATATATTACGCTAAGCATTCCAGACTTCCATTATATTTCTTCCATATGTATTTCATAAAATACAAGGTTTTTAAACCTTTCGTTTGTGACAAAAATAAAAACAGATAATTTATAGCTTATAAAAAATAGGAAAAAAATCAAACATATGCATGTTTATTTTGTTTTAAAAATTGTTTTATTTTAGTTGCAATAATACGTTAGTGTTTGGTTTTGACAGTGTGCTATTTAACTTAAATAGTGTTTGCTTAATATATTTTACAATGCTTTTAATTTATTTATTATTAAATTGAGGGGAAGATAACACGATCAGCTGATCGACGTAGTCCCATTTGATTAACATATAAGCCTTAGCAACCTCATAAAAATTTTGATCTATTTTTTTTTTTTTTTTTTTTTAGAGACAGTCCTTAAAGTAGAGTAAGCGAAAAATTGACCGATGGTAAAGCTCATTCTCTTGCATGTAAAAAGTTACTTTGGAGCACCATAAATAAGCATCTGAAATCAGTTGAGACCGTCCTTCGTAAAAATTCTGAGCATTTGGGTCTAAAAGTCGATGACTTCGTCCATCTACTCAATGCTAACGCTCGAAAAATGTGGCTTCTTTTTTATTCGAACTTTAATTTCTGTCGCAATCTCCCGTAAAATGTGTTTAAAAAATATTCTAAGATAGAACATATTATGGTGAATCAGAAAGTGTCATGACCTTTATTAGCCCTTCATAAAAATTTTGAGAAAATTCTGATACAATACCAAAATCCGAGGCAAATTTTCATTTCAAATGTTGCGGTCTACGGGTTAACAGCTGACTGGATCAACGGGATCAACAACACTATATAACTTCAGCAGATGCTCGTTTTGCGCAACTTGCATAAATTTCTACTGCGCAGCTTTTGAGGAGCCGACGTAACTTTTTCGTATGCACATAAATAGTGCATGACGTCATTCCCGTCATGCACTGCACACTCAACTCGCTGACTCCTCTTTAATACCAAGAAGTTGCAAAAAAAAAAAAAAAAAATCCAAAACAATTGTACAAGCCGATTTTTTTTAAATTAAGTTTTTAAGTTTTGAGTATAGGGCTTTCCCATGGAGAGCTAAACTAAAAAATGAATTAAAAAAAATGTCTTGTACTATTGTTTTGAAATTTTTTCTGCTACTTTTTGATACTAAGGAGTGCCATGTCTCTAAAAAAAATTCAGAATTTTTATGAGGTTGCTGAGGCTTATATGTTAATCACATGAAAAAGCTGATCCGTGTTATCTTACCCTTAATGAAGTTTAGGAAGAATTATTTTTAATCGTAAAAAGTCTTGTCTGCATAGCACAAAAATCAATTTATATATTTTCCCATCTGCGATATATTTATTTCCTTTATATTTTATGTTTTTGTTTTGAAAAGCAAAAATGCAATGAAAGGAAAAGACTGTGAAACTAACATGATTATTCTTGCCCATTCACGCCAGTTTGGTGCTTTTATAATTAAGAGAGATTTAATTGGAGTTGATTGGCGTTTCACAGTAGCGGTGCTAGCAATGCTTTGCTCATTATTTTATAGACTGGGAGTCCTTATCTCTCATTAGTCAAATATTAATGTCTTTTTAATTAATTTAAACATAATTATAAGTAGAATGTTATTAAGTGGAGTATTATCGATATTTAAAACTGATTTATATTAAATATTACTGTTTGTATGTTTGAAAATATGAATAAATTTTAACAATACTCAGTTGTTATTTCATGGGTGTCGTTTATGTTTGGTGTAAAAATTTCTCTCAACTTTTATTATTGGCTGTTTGCTGTGAATTTTTTTATAATGTTAATAATTGTATTGTATTTATAACAGCTTTTGTTTTGAGTGATGATTATTATGTTTGTGAACTTGCCACCTAATTTATACTTAATTTACTTAAAGTTCTGTATTACTGAATATTTATCAATACAGTAATTTAACATTCAAAGCATTACTATTAATTTTTCTGTAAACTCTCAACAAAATTCAAATTAACTTAAAACCATATGATATAAAGTATCTCACAAATAAGTCAAAATATTATTGTGTTAATTTATATTAATACTGTAAAGTAGATACATGTGTGTATTGTATATGAAATATGCTAGTGTTAACATTAACAGAAGGAATGTAATATTTTCAACATTTGTACTCTACAATAGCTGTGTACTGAAAGATTAATTAATTGCAATAGCTTGTGCTACCTATCAATAGTAGTCTTACTGTTAGATGAAAACTAACACATACACAGCATTCCACTAATTTGATACATGCTATTTTGTTATGTAAAGATGTTAGCAAATTTCTTATTCTATTTATTTAAAAAAAAAATAAAATGTTTTTGCAAGGGGAAGGCCAATACAATTAAAAATAAATTTTTTGGAGTTAAAAAATTTAATACATTTGTCTCGTAGAAAAGAACTGTTTCTTACCGATTCCAAGGACAGCTTATCCATCCAGTTTTTTAAATCCAAGATAAAATTTGTCACCAAACTTTCTGTGATAGTTAAGCTCGCCATAACCTGACGAACCAGTGAGTGAATTATATTAATTGCTATTCTGGCTTTTTATGTGTTGTCTTATCATTGCATGTATTTAAAAGACTGGACCAAAATTGCAAGCTAGAATTAATTCTTTTGCTGTAAAAAGAACTAAATATTTGAGAATATTCTTATTTCACAGGCCCCCCCTTTAATTTCTATAGCTGCAGACTTGTTGGTGGTTTTGTTTTCCTGCTTAATACTGCTTGGTTGTGGCTGCATAGACAGACAAAATCTCAATGAAGAATAAAATCTATAAAGAGCTGTTATAAATACATAAAATAGATCATTTGTTTCCAACATAATAAATAATATACTAACACAATTTGTACTAGCCCTCTGTTAATTATTAAAACTGTGATAATTATAACTGTTTTGAGTTTTTAGATTACAATTAAAATGCACTACTTAGATGAGAACACCAAAAATTACAGGGATTGAGGAATAATTTCAAAACTTCATCAGGGATTATTTATCATAAAAAATAAATTTCTTAAAAAAATACTTGTTCTGCATGGAACTCAGTCTCGGATGTCTCTATTGTCTCTTACAAAATTAAAAAAAGAAGTATGCCACAAAAATTAAATGTTTTTTATTTATTGTTTATGTACATGGCACAGGACTAGCATTTATATAATTATATAATATATACTGTTAGGAAAAAAAAAAAAGCAACTTAAAAGTTTCATTCATAATATATGTGTTATTTTTAGTATTTCTGTGATTATAGTAAATTATATAAGGCATTTAATTCAAGTAAGTTGAGGTTAAATATTTTAATATAATATAATAATATACTAAAAAATATATTATAAATTCTGCAAATGTATCAATTCTTATCTGCTGAACTATGAATTGTTGAATATATATAAAAGCATTAATTAATTTAATTCGATTCTATCTAATTTAATACAATTTAGATTTTTTACTATCAAATTAAACACCTTAATATTGATATTAAAATTATAAATATAATTAAAAAAAACTACAAATTAAATTATATATTTGTTAAATAATTGGAAGCTTAAAGTTATACACATAATTATACTTCCATTTTTTGTAAAAAATAAGTAAAACCATAGTAAATTAGTTAAGAATTAATTATTATTCAGGGGGGTCTTCAAATAACACCACTTAACCTAAACTTAGCCTAAGACAGTCTTAGCGCAACAATAAAGAATACGCTAAGACTGTCTTAATTTTAGGATTGTTGTTATTTGTGTTATCTGAAGACCCCCCTTCAGGTATTTAATTAAGGGTAAGCTCATGGAGGAAATAGACATCCATGGGTAAGCTCTAGATAACGCCACCAATATGTTAAAAAAAAATCCCTCACACGAAAATATGAAAAAAAAAAAAAAATTAAAATGTTCTTCTCTACACACCCTATCAGTATATAGCTAAAATATGAGGTATACAAATACGATCTAGTTTTTGAGTTATGAATTTTTAAAGTTGACTAATTTAACATGGGATTTTCATTTCTCCATGTTAAAGTAGTCAACTTCAAAAATTCATAACTCAAAACTATAGACCGAATTTGTATACCTGATATTTTAGCTATACTGATAGGGGGTGTAGAGGAGAACATTTTAAATTTTTTTCATAATTTTTGTGTGATGTTTTTTTTTTAACATTGGTGGCGTACATCTTGTACGCTTAATAAAAAATAACTTTTAAAATTTAAATGATATAAAATAATATATTAAACTATATTAAATTATCCCCTATGTAGCTAAGATATATCAGGTATACAAATTCAAGCTATCTTTTTGGTTATGAATTTTTAAAGTTGACTATATACTTTAACATGGAGAAATGGAACGTCTGTGTTAAATTTATATATATAGTCAACTTTAAAAGTTCATAAAACTAAAAAAAAAACTAGCTCGAATTTGTACACCTGCTGATATTTTAGCTACTGATAGTGGATGTAGAGGCCCGGAGAACATTTATTTATTTTTTCATAACTTTCATGTGTGGGACTTTTATTAACATTGGGCTGGCTTGTTACCTTAATTACCCTTAAATTATTACTTGTAAATTTCAAAAATGTTAATAAAAAAATAAAATCACATTATCATATTATATGTCCAAGGTATAAAACTGCAGAATTAAGGCAAATCTTGATTATAAATATTCTTTATATTCTCGATCGAGCTGAGATTATAATATATTATAATATTATATCTACATATATGCGCGCATTGCGCGCGGCGGCGCTCTCTCACATGCAGCTCTCGAGCTGTATGAGAGCTAGCCCTTTCAGCTCGCTCGACGAGCTGGGAGCATATAATAATATATGATAGGACCTCCTTTTCGATCTGGATCTGCACGAGATTATTTTAAATATTTAATTTCACACCAAAAAATATTTATTAAAAAAAATGTATTTTTTGTTGAAATTTGTTGCTGTTTATTTTTATAGCAAAAAGAACTAAAAAGATGTAGGAAAATCTATGCATTTTTTTTTATTTATTATTATTTATTTATTTTTTTTTCAGGTATTTTTTACGATTATGCATCATGGGAAAATCTTTATATATTAATGCTATATAAAAGTAATATATTATATAAGTGATAATTAAATTCGAATCATACGTACAATCTTTTATTCGCGCGGTCGATCATTAAAAATTAAACAAGAAATATTTCCAAATAATCTATAATTTATTATATATTTAATTATAATACATGATTATAATATTAAGTTTCAATTCACGTACGAGGGTTAAATGAAAACATTATGCATTTAATAATACAAAAAAATTAAAGTAAATAATTAAATAGTTATGTATATTATATAGTTAAAAATATCAAAGTTGTAATATATTTAGCTAAAATTAAATCACGAATCATTAGTTATAAAAAGGAATCGACAGGGGTATTATAAAAAAAAAAAAAAAATAAAAAAAATTAACGCCTGAAGGTGGGTTTTGTATTGTGAAGCTCTGCTCTCTAACTCTCAGGTAGTCCCGTTGTTTTTCATCCGGAATGCTTTATACAGTGAAGGAGGGGAAAAGACGCTGCGCGGTGCGGTAACCACCGCCACCTCCTCCTCCGAACAACAAGTCTGAGGCCGTGGTGGAGACGGCAGTTCACGGCGGCGTCTCGGAGGCTGTGCTCCAGACGTTCTGCTCTTTCTTATTGACTGTGTACATGTGACCTCTCTCGGTGTATATACCTGGTTGTCGTCACCGCTGCTGCCTACCTGTATTAACAGTAAGTAGAACCACACGTCAGTGGTTTAGTGCGTGACATATAATTAATTGTATATATATGCAAATTACTTGCAGTATAATTTCTAAATTTTAATTGAAATGAAACGATATCTAAGAAAATCTGCAAAGATCGAACGCACTCTTGTAAATATATTATTAAGCGGAGATCGAAACACAACTTAAAATTATAGTCTATTTTTATATTTAATGCTGTGTATTAAATATGCAAATAATAATTAATCTAAATATTTACTAGACGAACAATTTTTGTTTTTTATAAATATTATATGCGTTATTTGTTTAGTTGAACTTCTGCTAACAAATTGTGTGACTATATAATTAAATATTATAATATATATATGGTTCAATAATTTGTTATTATCCTATAGCTGTTTAGATTTATAAATTGATTAAATTACATGGTAGTTACTATCATCTTATTAAATTTGGATTCATCAGTTTATCAGGGAAATCAGCATATTAATTATTATATATATTTAACAACGACTTAAATTTTATCCGATAAAATTACGAAAGAAATATTATATAGTTTCACATTTTTTAAAAAAATTATATTCATCAAGAACATAATAATTATAAATTATCATTTTTTAATTAAATATATTTTTATAGTGTTAATTAGATACGAATAATATTCATATTATTTAAAATTATGATTTATTGTAATTTTTATTATTAAATACATAAACATTTAATTTTAGAAAATTCTATAATATTAATCGTGCATGTTGTTATTATTTTAAATTAGCCTTTTTCGCATATTTTATTAACTTTAACATCACGACTTTATATAATTTACCAAATTTACATTAATTATTTTCTTATTATTATTTTAAAAATAATCTTTGTTGTTATTTTGTTTTTTAAGTGAATTTATAATATATATTTAAAGGGCCAATGTACTCATTTAATATTATTTCTCGTCATGATCAATTGTCGTATAATAATGTTCGACTAAGTTCAAGGCTACCTAGTAAAGTCGTCGTTCTCTCCGTTCATATATAAGACGGCAAAAGATGCGAGATGCTGTTGCCTTGCTACATCAACCTTTTCGTTTTAAAAGGCTACAGGCTATTTACTGGTAACCAGAAATCTTCTCGCGTATACACAAGACAACCTTTTTTTATTGTATAATATTATATAAACAGTATCTTAGTTGAATACTAAATATAATAAAAATTCAGTAGAAATAACTTTTTTATTGTAATATATGAAACAGTGAGACATTTAAACTGAAGTAATCAAAGTCTAGACATAATAATTTCATATCATATGGTCCATTCTCATCTCATATATAATATATAGGAATGTCTTATTATTTGTAACACAAGAGGATGCTGAGAAGGAGTAACAGTTACGTGAGCGACACACTTAAAAAAGTTTATGAAAATCTCTTCTGATGACAATGTAATAAAACCTTTCTTTTTTTTTATTATTATTTAAGAAGATGTATTTGAAATTTAGTACATAAAACGGTACTATTTACATAGCAACAATAGGTTATTATTTTTTTATTCAATGAATCTACAGTGAAAATATGTGATGATATTATAGTAATGTCATTCTTTAGGTTTTTTTAATGAAATGAAAACATGAATTAAGTCTAATAGTATTTGGTTTATGTATTATGTCTAATATATTATTAATAGTGCTCCTATGATACATGATAAATGTGTAGTTTTTGTTATGTATGGTTAAAACTATGCATTATGATGTTATTATTTTTCTGTTTTCTTAAATTACTTAAAAATTAAACGTATGGCTAGTTTTCCAGTACGCAAAATACGCTAAAAATTAAAGAAAAAAAAATGTAATATGAGATTTGATTAAAATTTAGCACTGTTTTGTGGATAAATTAAACTGATTATAAAATTATAAACTGTTGATTAGAATATATTCAAAAAGGAAAAACATATATTTTGATAGAAAATAAACATGTTTTAAGCTGCAGATAAATGACATAAAATAAAATAAATAAAGAATTGGTGATATATGCAAATTTAAATTTAAAATATCTGATATATTTGTTTTGTAAGGTCAGAAAACCTTTCTTCCTTCCAAGGTCGCCAACTTCAGGTCTGTAATAATCAGGGTAGGACATCAACTTTACGCTCTTTTTCTCGCCACTCAGTCTGGCTAAACGTTTAGTATAAGTACTCTCGTCGTCACATAAAACACATCTGTTGGAGAACTTAATGTCAACCATAGTAAAAAATAATCGTTATAGTGGGAACGATGGTGTGAAATTACATTTATAAGAGAAAATTTTCGTCACAGTAAGTCCAAAGATATTCGACTTTCATGGTCCGCTCGATCGAAGACAACACAGAGAATCGTCTACTGTTCCAAAGAACGATATATCAATTTGCAGAGTTAAGGGCGGATTCACATGGTGATTTTTACCATGCGACGCGACACGAATAATGCGCACTTGCTGTGACATCCATTGGCAGCCATATTTGGCGATTAAAAAAAAGAGCATCGCAATTAACGAGTTTCGCTGCCGCAACCTGGCGAATTCGCTCGCCGCATAGGATTTCACAGCTTGTGTGACAAAATCGCGTCGCATCGCCATTGTCGCCATCTGAATCCACCTTAAATAGTTAAATAGTGACTCCGTTGTGAAATTTAAGGACAATTAAAGATAATGTTATATAGTCTTTGGTAAGGTTTATATTAGAAAAAGAATTAGTGAATAATTATGGCATAAAATTTAAGTATCTTTCTGATTTATGACCTTTTTTTTATAGAAATATATGGCACTTCAATATTAAATTCAAATATTATTCATCAACTTAAAAGTTTAAAATTCTTTGAAGCTTTAATGCATTGTCGGTGAATGTGAAGAATTATTTTTGAATTTATCATCAATCGAGTTGTCAAAACTTTTTAATAGAAATAAATTCTAATAAAATTGCCGTTGTGTTTAGAGGATATAATAATTGTGAGAACTGAAAAGACCGATAACAGAGAGCATGGTATTTAAATTTCATTGAATACAAAGCCGTATAATATATGTATATAATATAATAATATAATTAAGTATAGTATAAATATTAAAGCGAAGTTGTAAAGAATTAATAAGAAAAAATACTCTAAAATTATTTTCCAAAACTAAAAGAAAAAAGGTGTTATTTAATTCAAATTTGTAAATTATTTGTATTTTGTGTTATTTATTAATTAATTATATACACGTGCGTAGTGTTTATAATATTGCTAAAATATGCCTGTGATACTAAAACATATTAAGAATTAATAAACATACTGTCATAAATTTACATTTATTATAATATGATCACATATTTATTTTATCATTTTTTTTTTTTTTCTAATGTTAATTATTGAAAAAGAAAAATCACGCTAACAATAGAACATTTTCACACAGAATTTAAAGTGCAGGTAATTTTTGACTGTGTACAACAGCAACAGGATGAAGATAATAAATCAGTGCGTTCAGGTGACTATTTTGGAGACAAGAACAACAATAAGACAACGTGTAGAGGGAACATCTAAATTGAGAAGAGTTCTATAAGCTTTTCTTGGTTTACACTTTACGGGCTTTAATAAAAAAAAAAACTTCTGAAGACGTGTTAAGAATATTTTTTACCTCTCTAACTAGCTAGGGGAGTTAAATCTACAAAAAAAAGTGAGACTTAAAAAGATGGTTCTATTGGTTAAAATTTAAATTATTATTATTTTTTTAATACCAGACAATGTAGGTTTGTTTCATTGTTTGCTTATATTAACTCCACCCATTTCTCCATGACATTATACTGTGACCACATTTATTTTAAATATTTTCTTATCTGATATATATAATATATATTCATATTATTGTAATAATAATAATTTTTAAAAAACCCGCCCTGAATTCCTATGTGAATTAAGTCATTAAGTAACGTTAATTTCGCAAGCAATATTTAAGTTTCTAGTTCAGTGTGTATCATACAGTATATATAGTCCGCTCTAATTTATTTTACACTGCAATTTTTTTTATCTTAATAAGCTTTATACAACACATGTTCTCACGATGTCAAGAAACTTTTTCTGCGGCTGCGATGTAATGAACTTTTTATTTAATTTTAGATGAAGACGTGGATAAGATGATGTAAAAAATGATCACCATGACGTTGGTGTTATAACATTTTGATATCAAAATTAGCTTTGAAATTTGTATAAAACACAATGATTCATGTTTTAATAATATATTTTTAATATTCAAAAATCATTTTGAACTGCATACAATAATTAAAATACGTGTATATATGTATATAGTATATATATTATGTTGTATTTCTATAGTGATTAATAATATAAAATATGTTCAAATGTATACGTCAAATGCATGCCGTTGAATATCGATGTGCATTTCTAAAATGAGCTTGTGTTACTCTACACTTACTCTGTAGTGCATAAGGGTATATAATTTTATTATTCCAAATATTGTAAGAATTTTGCGGGAGAAACAATAATGGACGAATTAATCGCAAAATTCACAAATATAGGGAACTGATGCAGTATTTTCTTTTTAATTATCTGGATAAAATATGTATATATTATATGCTGCACCCAGCTAGCTTTCCTCTGCTATTAAATATTCTACAGAAATATATTATATTATTTTATGCTGTGTATAATAGCCATATTATTATGTTTTTTTTTTTTTTTGTATAGTTCTCTAATAGTAACATGTATTTGTTTCAAATGATATAATTGCTTCATCTTACTTTCAATATTGTTAAATTTCTCCTTTCCTTTCCAGTACAATTTTGTACCATAAGAGTGTCAATTGTCATTATAAATAATTATAATGTTGCTCTTATATTCATGCAAGTATTGTATAATTGATGAGACGTTTACTTTCTAAAATAATAGAAAAAAATCCTTGATTTGTATATGTCATTGTTATGCAGTTTCCGCTTAAGCTAATTGGTTTGATTTATCCCATGTTTACTATCGTAGTGAGTCACGTACGTATCATGTACAAAGATACAGACATGCTACAGCGGACGTTCCGCTGAGTGCTGCTGCAACTCGCTGATTGCATGTTGGCCACGCGCAACTAACGCAGAATGCACGCAGAGGGAGTGAAATTAACTTATATATAATATCATGTCATTGAACGTTCAATGTTATGGGAAATAACAACGTTAATATATACTCTGTACGTCTCGGAACATACCTACAGACAATCCTGCATTGTTAGTCTTTTTTAATTTTTTTTTTCAGGTGCCAAGACAACGTATCTTTATTTTAAAATGCATCAATACGACAGTGGCAATTGAAAGTTTTGTCACAATCGGTAATAATAAACCATAACGTTATTTCTAAGCTACGTGAGATTCACTCCAATTTGCCTGAGATTAGCATAATCTCCGATGGGCACCAATAAACTGACTGGTTTCGTGTTGCAGCAGGGATGTCGTGCGCGGCGGCACTGCTGGAGGCGCTGCACCACTCGCCCCGGCTCGCGTGTTTGCCGGGGGGAAGGGACCGCCAGGGACGACCGTTGCTGCTGCTAGCCGCCCTCGAGCCCCCCGCAACCTCCCCCGGTTCGGCCTCCAACTCGTCCTTCTCCTCCGCCCTCTCCTCTCCGCCTTCACCCCACAGCGATGCGCACAGTGATGCGCATGGAACGAATATGGTGGAGCAGCTACTCAAATACCTAGCGTCTACTTTAAGGTGAGATCTGATGTATTTAAATAATGTATAACTCAATGCGGTGCTCTGTCGTACATTAATAATACCTCATCTATAAGTTCTGCAGGTGTGTGGTAAACAAAAAGATGAATTAAAGTTTAGTTTGGAGAGAATGGGACAGTTATTTTAATTTGGATTAATATTATAGAAATTTACCAAAATCAGTTAACAATGTAAGAATATAGCAGAAGGGTTGAAATTGATTAAATTTTGATTTAAAAAAAATATTAAGCCATGAAATCACCTTCTTTCCGTTAATTTTTTTCCTGTGCATGGAAGCCGGGACCGGGACCAATTAAGGTACATATAGATAAGGGTCTCGTGGCCTACGTCGCTACTGGTTTTACGTTTGAGACGGATCAGGCACTCCCCCCGTGATAATTATATAATTATGTATAGTAACGCCAAGATGGGATGTTTCGACAATCTATATCTTGACTATACGTTCGTCGCTCTATCGTTTTATACACCGTGTTATTAAGTTATTATCACGTATGAGACCTAGATTCGTCCGACGGGTCGACTTTATCGAACAAAACTCCCACCACGTAGAAATTGGTTTAGTTGAGTGACGTACATTACTGGAAGAATAAGGCAATTAAACTATATAGGCAAGCAATTAAAATAATTATCATCAAATATAATTCTTTAATTAAATCTTATACTTTCTGCATGCATGAACATAAAATCATATATAGATAAGCATTTTTAGTGCCTTAAAAGATAGTTTAAAGTGTCATAAAAAGTTTAAAAAATTAACAATTTCATTATAGTATTTAAATATTACATTAACGTTTTAAATTATACAGTATAATTGTAAGATAATGGTATTATAATAACTTATGATTTAAAAACGACCAATAATAAAACTCCAAATTTAAAACTTAATCAATTTACAAGCACCCGCGGTTAACAACACCTATGTTTTAACAAAGTATATATTATAATATATATTTATGTGCTCCTTCGTGCATCATGATGTAAGCTACCTGGGCTTAGTTTTCAACATGGTAATAACACGTTTCAAGGCAAAGAGAAGCCTCAGAGTGATAAGAAAAGGTTCTAAGTATCTTAAAATAACACTTGAAGCTGTTGCCAACTTGATATACTCTCTTTTATTACAAACGTAAATTACCTTAAACTTTAAAATAACTCTAATTAATTTTGTTTTGTTCTATTAAACAATTTTTTGCCATAATGTACACGTCAAGATATGCACCACAAACGTTATATACCTCAGTCTGATTTGTTGGAGCTCAAAGATGAAGCTATACACAAACAAATTAGCATGCTGTCCTAAGGTGCAGTGTACATTCTGTACAAATATATATGGTTTAAAATTTATATGAAAAATATACAATTGATACATTTGAAACCATAATAATTAATTATTTGGCACTATCACCGTTTTACTCCGATTGTTAAATAAAATAGTTTCTCTCCGGTGATGTGTCCGTTAAGATCAAAGGTTATTTTCTTATATAGATATGGAACTCTCAGTGTATCAGTAATGAAGTTTTCTCGTTAATTTGGTCTCTTCCGTGTCACCGACCAAGCGCGAAATTAACCACGATGGTCTTCTTACTCTCGACACATGAACTAGTGGTTGGTGGCCATGTGAAAAAAGGCACTGCTTGCACAATATACAGGTCGGTGAACGGCCGTGTAATAGCATGACAGAACATGCAGCTTCACTAACAATCAATTCAATGCATTTTTTTTTTTTTTTACTTCGGGAGGTAGTCACTCAGACGTAATATCTTTCAACAAGCACAATTTGTTTTGTATTATTACATTACATAAGTCATGAAGGTTTAAAAACGTGATATATAACAACATAACATTCTGTAAATTACTTATACATGCAGCATAAAATCTCATGCCAAATTAAACCCTAGCAATACTTTGCTTGGTGGCTATCTAAAGATAAATATTTTCTTCAGATTTTTCTAGCAGTCATTTTTGAAACAAGTATAGCAAAAATAAATATTTGAATAAATTTATATCATAATTAATTTAAAAAAAAAAACAGTACTTCTAATTTTTTTCTGCTCTGTGATGAAACGGAGACTCGAAAAGGACATGGGATTTGTATAGTCGTCGTCTCGGAAAATTTCCCTTTGTGACCTTGTTAATCACCATTCGCCGGAAGAATAACATAGGGCATCGTTATTTTGTTATTTTAACAAGGCAACAAGTAGAAAAATTTTCAAGGCGATAAGTGTACCACAGTGTATTGACCCTAACCTCTGAATGACCCCCACAGCACGGAGACTCGACAAGAACAAGTGATTTTTGTACCACAGTGTACAAAACCCTAACCCCTGCATGACCCCAACAGCACGGAGACTCGGCGCGGCGGGCTGGCGGTGCTGGTGGACGGCCAGCAGTCCTCGGGTCGTCAGGTGCGGGCCAGCGTGCGCCTCGTGGAGCTGGCACTGCGCTCGGACGTGGCGGCGCTGCTCGTGCTGCGGCCGGACGCCTTCTGGGACAAGCAGCGAGTCGACTGCACGCGGAGCGCCACTCACGGCGAGGGCCAGGTCAGTTTGACCAGCATTGCTAATTTGACACCCTTCTGGTTATGATTTACCACATTATTAATATAAGGAAGTAGTACTGTATCTTATATAATATTTTGAAAACTATAAAATATATTATATTAAAACTAAGTAAATACATTTTATTGTTTTCATTGAAAAATTTAATACGTTTAAAGTAAAATAAATAAACAATTAACGCATGAAGTAAAAAACAACATTAAATTTAAACAAAGCTACAGTATCTCGGACAACATAGCTGTTAATTACGATTATATTATTATCTCCCGATTGTTATGTGACGCTTGGACGCACTATGAAAAACAGAAGATATTACTTCTTATAGAAATTTAATCTACCATGCATCAATGCTTTACTGTTTTCATGTCCTGCATCGGAACTAACTTTGTAACAGAGATTATCAACGAGAGAAAATAAACAGTTCTTATTTGTTTTATTTTAATATCAGTACTAACAGTAAATTGATTTTTGTTTTATTTTACGTACCGTTAAATAAAATAAATTATATAGGTTATTTTATAGAAAGGTACGTCTTATATTATACGCCTCATTGTTGCATTGTTTAATATTAAAAGTGTACGGTGACTAACTAGAAAATAGTAACAAAAATGTAATAAGAGAGACCACATGATGCGCGGTGTCTAATTTATATGGAAGTTACTCGGATTATTGTTATTAAGAACTCGGTCAATTTACCACTGACTCGTTTCTCTTGTTCGCCAGGGTATTGAGTTCATTGCGGCGAGTAAACCTCGTCGTCGTCGTCTTTATTGCTGTGATCTTGAAGGTCACCATCAGGTCATATCGAGGTGCCCGACGAAAAAAATTCAAGTACTTTCTACTTCATTCCATGGACCTCGGACTACTTTAAACAGATCGTTGTCATGGTCATGTTAAACAATGTTCATCATTATTTGTGTTTTGAATTTATCAATAAAGAAGATGTACGAAATGTGCGAATACGAATTTATTAAGATAAATTATTATTTTGTTTGAAAATGTTTTTATAGGTTTTGTACAAATCAACAGTGTAAAAAAAGTTACAATGTCATAACTATTTCTTGCTATTGTAGCTGTGTAATATTCTGAATAATATATATTATAAATATAAAGAATTTAATAATAACTTTGGTAAAAAGTGATAATTAATTGTGAAATAATTCCATACCTAGCTAACTATAATAGTAAAAACACGTGTCCACAGCCCGTGTACCTGCCTTTGTCCCGCCTGCACAAGTACGTGGAGCCCGGACAGCTGCCGGGAGAGCTCGGGGGCAGCTGGCCGTACGACCACGTGCGCTGGGTCGACAACAGAATCGTAAGTGACTCTGATTAGGGGTTCAAGTGGTTCAAGAGAGGAATACCAATGTGTAGTGAGGTACCAAGTATACACGGAAATGATACTTTGGTGATAGTAGGGACCAGAACATAGTTTTCGTTTCAATTTTTGTTGAAAACTTCTTTTTTAGAGCAATTAAATAATGATAGGTGGTATTAGGTGGTCTATTTTACCATTTCCCAGAATTCTTTTTCAGCATTTTATATATTTTTATTTCCATTTATCTCGATGGTGAGCAACGTGGGGTGTCCTAATTTGAATCCTCTTATCTTGATTCCTTTCTATAATTAATGTTTTGTTGCCGGGGACTATACTTTTTTATGTTTTTACATTCTCTGATAAACTGATATATACATTATTTGATAAATAGAATTTAAACATTGTATAAAAGTATGTTTTTCAACATTCAGCACGCAATTTGATCCAACTGAATACAAAATAAGTATTTCTCATTGCATCACGCATGCAGCTCATGCAGTTGAGCAGCAAATTTATGCGAAGTGTATTGTTGTGTGGGCGCGTCTCGCCGCCAGGTTGCGACACAGCGGTCGTCGCCGACTAATGCAATTCTCGTGTTTGTCGGAGACAACAGCTGAAACGTAAAGAAGTGGAGTTTAAAAATCAATTTATCATTTTACGTCAGGCGTCATTTACAGTTTTATGGCATGATAAATACCTTGAGATTCAAGGCGCGGAATATTATTTGGGTGGGGTCAGCTTTAATAATTTCGTGGGAAGTCCATGAATGTCCCAAAATTTTATTTATAAATTTCAAAGGTGTTAATTAAACAGGAAAAAGGATATGAATATTTTATTACCTGCTAAAGATGTTCTACTCAAAATTTATAGCATTAGAATTTTAAAATTAGAATAAATAAAGCAAAAAGTATAATTAATATAATTAAAGACAATATAATCTTTTTCTCATTTTGACAATGTAAATATGAAATCAATGCTTCAGTTTTACGATATTACTTTGAGGGCGCCAATTGATGTCGCCTCGTGTTTCAGTTCGTTGAGTCGTTCTCTCGAGACGCGGAGGGCGTGGTGTCCGACCTGGAGAAGGTTCGTCACCGTCTGACTGCCCTGGCGCCCGGCGTACGGGCCTCCAGCGTCGAGGAGGCGCTCGCCCTCAGCAGCGACATGTTCTCCGCTACCACCGACGTCACTTCCAAGGTCCTCACTGCAGGTAACGCTCGCACATTGAAGCGTGAGAGGAGGAAAATGTGGAGACTTTAACGCATGGTATTATTAATAATTATTAATATGTACGACAAAATCTTAAATAATATGACATTACATTTAGATGAAAAGTTATTTAGTATGAGTAAATTATTAATTGTTTGGGGTCTAGTGTACATTATTTTTATTTCAGCTAAGAAAATAAAACTAGTATAATAAATGAAACCAAATATATTATTTAAAAGAAAATTATTGTACGTCTATTGAACATGAGCTGTAACTGTTACTGCATGCTTGCTTGCTTCTGTCTGGTGTGGCATTGTTGTATCATAATTATAACAATTAACGTTGCAGGTACTGAGGTCCTACAGCAGTTTGAGGCGTCCTACCTTTCCGTCCTGCCGCGAGGACTCAAGGAATCTGAAGTGCCCCAGGACTTGATTGACACTAAGAGCAAGGTAAGAAATTAAGACAGCACGTTTTCGATATTGTGAGCAATAATTCATAATATAAGCGCCCTCAGATTAAATTATATTTAATATATGGGCACTATCCTGCAACGTAGATCTTTATAAGAAAAAATAGCCTAGGCTGCTGAAAACCAATCAAATTAACCGATCATTTATTGTCGACGTAAACCATTAGTTTGTTAATTACAGAATTTGTCTGCCACACAAGAAGTCCTGACTAATGACTCGTTTGTCCCTCAGGTCGGACGAACGCTGGAAATCGTACGCGGCAAGCAGGCCCTGATCGCTCAGGCGTGGGGCGCGCTGGAGCGGAGCTGCCGAGCGTCGCGCGAGTTGGGCTGGCTGGAGGCTGGCGTGGCGCGCGTCACGGACTGGCTGCTGGGCGTGGCGGAGCGACTTCTGGACAACCAGCAAGCCGTGGGGCGCGACCTGCGGGCCGCTGAGCAGCTTCGCCAACAGCACGAGACGCTCGAGCTGCAGTGCAGGGTAAAGATCATGTCATTACACGAGTTCCCACCATATAACCAAAATGAAGTGAATAAAGAAATTGGTGTTAATGGAGAACACCCTAGCTCTATATAAACTAGTCGATGAATTCAAAGATATCTACAAATTTATTACTTGCTGCATTTACAATCCTAAGCTACAAAACTGTGATAGTAAAGTTTATGTTTATTATAAGTATTATAACGTGCAGTTTTCCTATATTTAATTTCTCTATTCTTCTTAAATTTGAGCATATATTATTAAGGGAATGGTCAGAAGCTCGTCAGAATATGTATATTATTTAACTTCTAGGATTGACGGTCATAATTTTTCTTTTATATGCATTAAAACCATTTTTAAACAATTTCATATTAATCCAGGTCAAACTAACACCAGTGTTTTACCTGTGTAGGCGTGCGTCGTGATTTCTTATGATAAAACGAAACGAGTGATGCGTGAAGCCTAATTGAATCCACGAGAAGTCAGAAGCTTTTACGTCCACGCAGCTTTACAATTTTATTTATTATTTTTTTTTCTATAATCAAAAGAGTAATGCGTATCTTGTTTTGGGCACTCATTAGGGTGTTCACACCTTTTTTTTTATATTGTAATTTAAATGATAATGGAAGGTTCTTAGCTCCATTACTTATGAAGATTGGTAATATTTTATGATTTTTTTTTCAAGGTTTCAAATAAACAAAGCTTATAAAGTAAGGCAAAATATTATAGATTTTTTTTTAATGTCGTACAACAATGAACTATCAGAAAATACTACAAAAAGTGCCTCTGCAAGTTAAATTACAAAATTTTAATTATACACTTTTATATATTTAACAAATCATTTTTTTATTTTTTTTCGTCATGGCTGCAAACTTAAAATTCAGTATACCTAATATATATAACCACAGTGCACTACGTTATTATTTAATTTGTGTATACTTATTAATCTTATTATATTGATTACATTTCTGAAGAGGTAGATCAACAAGTCTAACTATTATAACTCAGTTTGCTAATGCGTGTTGATCTATAGTTGGTTACATGAATACTTCAAATCTTTGTAACCTTATATACAGCTGATATGTATATAGTGCAAGCAATCAAGCAGCATGCAGACAGATATATTTTATATAAGCTCTCTGATGCAGGACAACTGATTAAATCTCTATGTTTATGACAGGACACGTACGGACAGTACGCGGAGCTGCTGCACAAGATCGACACGCTGCCCCAGAGCAACAACATCGCCGTGCCGAGTGACCTCAAGTGTCAGCGGGACTTCATGGACTTCGTGTGCCGCAGCTTCGCGTCCAGACTCGAGCGGCGCCGCAACGTGCTCATCACCTCGCTCAGGTTCTACCGCCTCGTCTCGGAGGTGCGACCTTGATCTAACAAATTAATGAGTGGAGGTTTCCCCTCAAAGTAAAATATTTTCATTAGATAACTATGTATTACCATATGTTGATGTAATTTTTGGAAAAAATACAATTGAAAAACTATGGTCACCGATTAACACAAGGAAAATAAAGAACGAACTGTATTTTGAAAATAGTTTATTTTAGCTATATCCTATAATTATTTAAGTATAAGTATTTTTTTTCTATTACAAGGACATTTTTTCCATGAAAATAGAAAATTTTCTTCAGCAACTATACAATTAATGTAAAAAAGGGTTTTAGAAATTTGTTATCATCACACATAAAGTTGGGCCTACTTGAGCTTTACTCGATCGTCTCACACTAACCCGTCCTACAGTACTTCCAGCGCACGAGCGAGGTGTTCGAGATGCTGGGGATGGCTAGCGACTCCGAGAACTGCGAGGCCCCTGAGGCGATGCTGCAGAGCCTTGAGGAGAACCACAACACCATCGGTGAGACACGTGGCTAGGAGTCTGGGAGGAGCGGGCCCAGTTTAGATGTAATGTTATGTTTGACTCGTTGGTGATAGAGATTAATGTAACATAGACCAATTAATTACCATGCAATGAGTTTTGGAAATTATTAAGCCGGCTAGCGTGTTGATGATTTTAAATTAATTTTCATCATAATGCGTATCTAAAATTACATAATTGTTATAGTCAATATTTCAATGTTACTTTGATACCAAATTTATTATAAAGGAAAAATAATTTGAAAGTTTAAATTAAATTAAGCATACAAGTTGTAATTTGATTTCTTTTTATTTTGATGGTTTTAAATTTATTTTAGCAAAATTTTCTGACAAAGGATTTTTTTTTATGATTAAAAAGTGAATCTATTGATGCCTTTGATTAAAAAAAAATCAAAATTAAAAATATTCTACTAATTGTTACACTCTGGTGTGCAATTAAAATCGCCCGGCTCTCAATTCACTCCTAACGCTGGTGCTCGATATTTCAGAGGGCGTGGGCCAGGAGGCTCGTCGTGAGGGCGAGAAGCTGATGGACGTGCTCTCGATGCCGGTCAAGGGTGCTCTGGGCCGCGAGGTGGAAGTCAGCCACGAAGGCGACATTCTGCACGTGCAGGAGCTGCTGGACGCGGCCGAGGCGCGGCGTCACGTCTTCTGTGGTGCCGTGCAGCTGCACCGTCTCAGACTGCAGCAAGTGTCGCACGTTAGGGCCTACGAGGAGGACGCCGCGCAGGTGAGCTACATGTGATAACATGGACACTGCTACATGAAAAGTCAACGTGAATCTTATGTGTAGCGGTAAATTAAGTATCAAATCCATGCTTGGTCATGCTCGTATTTTAATAACAAACCTGTTTAGCTATAATGATTTAAGTAATTTGTAAAGTTGAATAAGAATACTGAAATATTATGTTTAATTATAATTATTTTATTTATTTTTTTTATTTATTTTTTATTTATTTATTTCACATTAAATATACATTAGTTTCGTATTTTAAATCATCACCATTAATAAATTTAAAGACAATAAGACTTCATTGTTCTCCATACATAAAAATTACACAACATATATGATATTATTAGCTTACTACCAACAATCCTCACGTGATGCTGTGATAATTACCAACTATTAGGTCATGATTCCCATTAATTGAATCTTGATTTCTTGACTTGGGTCTGTGGACCAAGCAGTCATTGTCCTAACTCCCAGCTGATTGTGCAGGCGGTGCAGTGGCTGCAGGACCTGAGCCAGGCGATGCTCAGGGAACACGCCTATGTGGGCTGCTCGGTGTCCGAGATCCAAACCCAGAAGGAGGCGCACCAGACCTTCCAGGACACAGCCAAGGTACCTCGCACCTCAGCTGACGAAGAATGTCACACTTGCTTTTAAAAAAAAAACAATTATTTGTAAAGAGTTTTCTTATTTTAAATTACAAGGAATTCATCAGGCCACCAATACTCTTACCAGTCGTGTATATTATTATCAATGATATTGTTTTTTTAAAGATTAATACATTGAAACATTTTTGTTTGATTTAATTATATTTAGAAATAATTTCCTCAGAATTCAAAAAAAAAAAAAAAAAAAAAGTATTGCTTAAAATACAGTATAGAAAAAGAGAGAGAATTATATAATTATATTTATGATAAATATCTAGTGTATTAATTAAAAAATAACATATTTTCGTTTTTCTTTTCATTAAACAATATCGCATGCAGATGAATATTATAAATTCAATAAAATAACCAAGACTCTGCATTCTTAGGGTACGTACGAGTACGGCATGCAGTTGCTGGGGGCTGCTCGGTCGCTGCGTCAATCTTGCGAACTGTCAAGTGAGGGCCACGAGGCGCTGGGCCAAAGTCTGCAGGGCGCCTGGGGGACCCTCCAAACCGCAGCCACGGAGCACATGACCAGGCTCAGGGTCTCCGCGGTCTTCCACCGTAGCGTCGAAAAGGTGAGAAAAATTGAAGACATGCAGAATGACTTGAAAAATACCACCGGTGCAATTTTCAAAACTAATTGCTGAATCAATTAGTAAACGAAAGCAACGAGAAATACACTATAAGGTGTTTCTAATCATTTACAAAATTAATCTCTGATATAGAAGTACTTGAGAATTTAGTAATTCAAGTAAAATTTAAAGACATGAAGAAGATCGAATGTCCTTCGTCCTGTGGTTGTATTTTGAATACACATTTAATATTCAGTGTATTTTAGCAATTTTGGAAATACATAATTACATACTTAGCTACACTCCATGATCTTCCTAACTTCTTTGTTTACCTCCTCAGCACTGTCGTCAGCTGCAGGACCTGAAGGACGCGGTGGCGTTGCTGAGCCGCGCTCGGCGGCGGGACAGCGAAGAAGGACGTACCAGGGTCCGAGGTCTGCTGGCGTCCCGCGAGGCGCTGCTGCTCGAGGTGGGCCGCATGGTGCGTCTGGGCCGGCTGCTGAGGAGCAGGTTGCGTGAACCGCTCTGCCCAGACCAGAAACTGGGGTGAGTCGGGGTGGGACAAGAAAGTATACTGTTGTCACTTGAGCTAGTACAAAAATTATTATGCTTGGGGTCGCTCGCGATAGAGGCACAATAAATTTTCGACATGGCAACTTAAGTAATAAGTTTATTTTCAACTCATTAAATTTTTCATTGTAGTAATCATCGACCAAGAGTAAAACAAAATAATAAAATTATACCGTACTAGTTATATCAAATTTGTCTTTAATGCACGGTCTGCCTAAATATAAGGATAATCATTATTGTGCTTTGATTACACTTCGGTGCGCGTCATATCATCAAGACTTAGATCTCTACTTTTCCCATGCATGTGAAATACTCAAGACAAATATGGAATTTAAGTTTGTTTATTTTTTGTTTCAAAATTTTATCATCCAATCCCGTTTTACCTTATAATAATTTCTTTCCTATATGACGACTCATTACTCATTAACCTTTAAAATTTATGTGTAGTAATTACAAAAACTTAACAACTTATATATAAAACTCCCAAAAAGTTTTTACTCTCTATTAAATAATTATACTAACAATGATGTGATTTAAAACCACAGTATATTTTTCTTGTTAAAACGATCTGATAGACATAATTTGATGGCTCTTTTTTTGTAGAGATCCTAAAATACTTTTTGAAAGCTGGATTCTTTGAAATATTGTTGGCAAAGCTCGCTGGAGCTATTACTTTAGTATTTAGGTGTATTTACATTTAAAACTTTTGAAGCTTGCTTTTAAAGATTTTGTGATTTACTCCAGTCATCGCACTACTTTTGTCGCAACGTGTAAACACGACTTGAAGCGAACGTCATATTCTGTTTTAAGTACGGAAGTCGGAAGTCGTGGAAGTCTTGAGTCATCAAAGCACAGGACTATTATAAGCTTCCATGTAAATTCAGCTTTACCACCCGGGATTATAATGCAGCAGTGGCGTAGCACTTGCACACAAGCGTACAAAATATAAATCACTAAATCTGGCTAGAGCTTAAAGGCAGTTTAATACGATGTGGAAACCATTAAACAAATACAAAAACATAAGTAAATAAACTCGACTTTAAACATTAAGGTTACATGTAAAATAAGCTATAATTGTCGTTTTCTTATTTTGACGGAGAGCGCATTACTTTAAATTTAGAATCTGCTGTTATTTTTTCTTCTTCCTTAATATAAAAATTAAATTTACAAATTATTTCTCACTCAGTATCTTATATTTTCACTGTGATCTAATATTTAAAGGGGGCGCCGGAAATATGTTAATATAACCTTACTGTTTTGAAAATCAAAAGTGAATTAATATATCACTGAATATAAATATATATTTAAAAAAGCATATACATGAAAATAATTAGTAACTTAACAGACGTACTGCATTATTTTTAGATTCATATTAGAACAGCTGACTTTTAAATTTTATTTTTTTCTTGCATCTGTCAGAAATGACGTAAAATATGTTATGTAAAAAAGAGTAAAGCAAAGTGTAGTTGAGAGGTTATACGTAAGAGGTGTTTTGAGCCAGATATAACTTGACGATCGAGCAGCAGAAGCAAAAATCTCTCCGTGCGTCTGTCTTCGCCGGCCCGTCGTTACGTTCATTGCGGAGCCTCTAGTGCGTGGGCTGACGATGCCAAAAAGTTGCATACATTCTAGAGTTGCCAAATTTACAGGGGCTTCAACCTCTTCCAATTGTCAATTGTACGATTAGCAAGCGAAAAGGGGTTAATAATAATTGACCTTATGGACTTCCACCCTATCTTCTTTTTATGTTAAATGCAGGAACAATATAATTGGTTCCCCAGGCTTTGGACATCGCTTTGGTCCATTGAGAAAAAGTAGAGGTGTCCGTCCTGACTGAGGTTTTCCACGGTTCCCTCAGTCTCACCTCAGCGAATGCTGGGACGCGTAAGCATGCAGGCCGTGGCCACTATCCGTTCCCTACCTTATCCCTACCCAGTACCCCGCCGCGAGCTGTAAGCTCTTAGGGGTGTATCCTTGTAAAAAAAAAAAAAATTATTACTATCTGGTACTCTCAGCTCATATAGAATATAAAAATTATGTCCATAAAGAAGAGTTATTAAGAAAATATAATTTTTGCTGAGAATACAGTTTAATTAAAATCAATGAATAAAAAATTATAATAAAAAATTATGTCACTGTTAATTTGCGGTGATATGTACATGATGAAAAACAGCGGTCCTCCATGCACTCTAGTAAAAAATATGCAACCTCTTTCATTTTAAAAGTGTGGGTTACAAGATTAAGATTTCACCCAACGAAAAATCACAAGAAACGCCTGCGTCTACGACGTCTCTAGTAGTTATGCCACCGCCTTGGTTGGTTCACCACAGAAATCTCGTGAGCACCACAGTCGGTGCCACCCTTCCACCTCGGCCGCACGTGGCGTGCCGAGCGACGTTTGTGCTGTGACATAAAACGCACGTAATTGTCATCCCGCGATGTAATTGTAATGTTTTCGTGTCAGTCGTATTTTTAATGTGAAATTAGAGGTGTCAGAAAGGACGATATTTTTTTATTCGCGTCGTGAATGAGTTAAAATAGAAATAGCAGAGGGAAGCTTTTTGGTTGGCCATCAACATGGCACGTCTGGAAAGTATTTTTTTGGCAAGATACTTCTATTGGCTGGAAAACTCTTAACAGTGTTTTAAAAACATTCAGACAGTAAACCTGAATTGAGAAAAGTGTTGTTTAATATTGAAAATGCACTAAAATTATTTAAATTACATTTCATATTATATTTCTACGTGAACTGACAGGTAAGTGGATAAAATTTATTGCATATTGATTAATAAATTTGCGTAATGTAATTCACATGATTTGTGGACAACAGCTGCATGATGTACAGTACGTGAGTTTAATTATAAATTTAATCGCTGGCTCCACAAAGTACTGCTTGTTGATGTAAGATCTTATCATTACTTTTAGAAAGCCCAAGAATAAATTATAAGAGTTAAACCAATGCACACATGCTAGAAAAGTTTATCACTTTGAAACAATAGTATATTATTAACGCCTTGTTACAAATTTGATTGCATGCTTTGAAAAGTTTCTGTACTGTATAATATTTTCATATGGCATTACCTTCGTGCTACGTAATTTATAAAATGTCTTAATTAAAATTTAAAGTATGTTATGTACTGTACTATACATATTTATATTTTTATTAGCAGTGTACTTATTTTAATATAGACATCATTATTTTATATAACATTATCTTATACTTAGAGTCAAAAATACTTATTTGCGTCATTCACTTAATGTGTCTACTTGAACAAAGCCTGGTAACATATCTAAATGAGAGGGTGGGGGAGGGACTCTGCTGAAATCGAGCCAATTTTGAATAATGTACACTATAATTGATTGGTCACACCCTCGCTGCCAAATGTCATTCAAGAAAAAGTTTGTTAATAATTGATTGGTCGGAGGACACGTTTCGTGTTTTCTAGGAGAAATTCTAAGGACTCGCGTGACATTTTATCTTACTTCGTGGGTACTTCAAATGGCTATTTCGTTTAATTTGTTGTTATAATAATTACATCTCAGCATTATTTGCTACATCGCACCAATTAAGAAAACTTTATAACATTGATTCAGAATATCATTGACAACATACTGTATACTATATTATTATATCTATGACGCCTATATATCAGGGATCGGATGCGGATGCAGATGCAAGATGCACACGGATGCGCAAAAATGGGCTTGCATCCGCATCCGTGCATCCCAGATGCACAGGAAAAAATGAATGCATCCGGATGCGCATCCCAGATGCACGGGGAAAAATGAATGCATCCGGATGCGCATCCCAGATGCATGAAAAATAAATTTGCATCCGGATGCGCATCCACGGATGCACGAAAAATAAATTTGCATCCATTTAACACTTTTTTTTTTCTCTTTTTTATCAGGTTTTTTGCTAATTGCCTCTAAATAAATCTTTAACACGAGGCATATTTTTTAACTTTATTTGCCACTTGTCGTTTAAAAATTACAAGAAACAAAGTGTATTATAAAAACCAAAGATCGGATGCGGATGCAGATGCAAGATGCACACGGATGCGCAAAAATGGGCTTGCATCCGCATCCGTGCATCCCAGATGCACGGGAAAAAAATTAATGCATCCGGATGCGCATCTCAGATGCATGGAAAATAAATTTGCATCCGGATGCGCATCCCAGATGCATGAAAAATAAATTTGCATCCGGATGCGCATCCATGGATGCACGAAAAATTAATTTGCATCCGGATGCGCATCTCGGATGCACGAAAAAAACGCGTGCATCCGGTCCCTGCTATATATGATCCATAAATACAGCGATATTCAAAGTTTGACATTTTGAACTGAGTTTATTAATTATTTGGATAAGTTTCATAAGGTATTCCTTGTATTTTACGAAACACTTCAACACATTAAGACTGGCTCACCTTTTCATTCGCCCCGATGTTGGCAACTTGTTCAGCTTGAAAACAGAGAGGATTACATGTAAGGTATTTAGGTATATAGGGTTATAATCGGTAAACTAACTCCGTTTTGGTGCTGAGCAAATTGCCTAACTTCAAAATAAGTTCTCGATATGAAAATTATGGACACTTTCATTACATCTGTTTTGGTATACATAATTTCTAGTTGATTTTTTTTTATTCGGAGTTGATTATGCATTGAAAAAAGACCATGTTTATACAAACATTTATCAAACAATTTTTACTGTTGTACTGATCGATTGTTTTAATTAATCTAAAATTATATATAATAAATAAAATCTTCTGAATTTTACTAGACAATCTACATGCAGTCTGCTTTATAAAGATTTATATATATTTTTATTAAATATAGTCTTTTCGAAGAAAATTGTGGGAAAGCGAATTTAAAAAAAATAATGTCTGTTGCGTTTGTGTTTCAGCCCGGACGAGGAAAACATGAACGCGGCCGCAGTGGACGCCATCTCTGAGCGTCTTGCAGAGGTGACAGCGTTGGCTGAGGCGCTGGACGCAGCCTTGGGGGCAGCGCGGCATGACCCCAGCGCCCCCTCCGCCTCCGAGCCGCCCCCAGTTCCCACCTCCGATCCCCCCACCGTGCCCACCAATACTGACGAGGTGAGCTAGCCTCCGATTGAGAGACACGTGCAGGAAAAGTTGCATACATTACAGGGGCAATGATCATCTGCAATGTTTACCATAATTATACCATTTGTACATTTGAAATTGGGAGGGGGCCTCTCTAGAAGAGCAATTAATAGACAGAACATTATATTAAACATTATTAACTTTGTCATAGAAGATAATTCTGGCTCTTATAATTTTGTGTGATTATATGTATCCAATCTCTGATTTATATACATTTTTTTAAAAAAAAAAATTCTTTATACAGAAAAAGAGTTAGTTGATTAGATTCTTTAATTGTTCTTCATAGCCATGCATATTAAAAAAAAACATTTGAAATTATATACTTTATACAGTCTATATAATATATAAGTTTTTTAATTGTCATGATACACCACAAAAATGTAAGCTTTGATATTTAAATATCATATCTCTGATTTTAATTACATCTTCACCACATTTCTCCTAACTTTATGCTTCGTTTGCTACCCAGCCCGGCACGGTGACTCAGAACTGGTACGCTCAGAGTGGTAGCAGTGGCGACTCGGGCAAGGGCTCCCCGGTGTCACGTGACTCGGGGGTGGCCGACCCCACCGCCGTCACGGACCAACAGGATGACGAGGAGGAGGAAGAAGAGGAGTACGCGACGGTGTCCGAGTGCACGTGCACGCCGCCCTCGCTGACCTCCTACCACACGGCGCTGTCCGAGGCGTGGTGGAGGGAAGATCCCGCGGCGACCAGACCTGCCAGCACCGCTAGCACACGTGAGTTGGACGGGAAACCCTTGGGAGGGGGGAGGATAGAGTGACTTCTAAGCCTTGATACCTAATGATAACTGAAGGGGATTCAAAACATCCCTAACATAATTAAATGGTTTGCAATTAAAATTGAAAGATATTTCATTTTGAAATAGAATTAAAATTATATTATTACTGTAAAAAAACTTAACCTAGTTCTTTTTCCATCCTGTTTTTTATATAATATTACATGCAGGGTGCACAATGTAGCTTTTTGTCTCCAACAAACTCCAACTTTCTTCTATTATATGTGATTACAGTGGAGGGCGAGGTTGAGGGTTCGCCATCCCCACCGAGGAAGTCGCCGGACTTTGCCACGGATTTCAAGAAAGAGTTAAAAGTGAGTTATCTAAAGTTATTATAAGCTAACTTTTTATTAATTGTTGCATTTTTCATTCTTATTTCATAAAAATAATAATTCACAATATATTAGTAATGTGCCTGCAATTGTTTCTGTTCACTATATTGTAATTTTACTTTTTATCACAATTGTTTATCATAAAATCGAAGTAACTAAATGGAGTATTGTCCTCATTTTTTTTTATTGCAGAAATGGATAGAGGGTGCAAAGTTATGCTACCCTGATTTTTTTCAGATTTTTTTGAGACCTGGAACTATTTTTAAAAAATTATTGAAAGTCCTTTTTGTGACGTCACGCGGCGGCAAGTCCTATCTTTTTCTTAAGGAGCGGCGTCTCGTGACGTCACGAAAAGGACTTTCAATAATTTTTTAAAAATAGTTCCCGGGCTCTAAAAAATCTGAAAAAAATCAGGGTAGCATAACTTTGCACCCTCTATCCATTTCTGCAATAAAAAAAATTGAGGACAATACTCTAATATACATAAAATAAATATAAGAAGTAAAATAAAAATGAGCGCATGAACAAAATCTCAGACAGGAAAATAATGTATATTTTCCTATTTTGCAATACTTGATTATTATTAACCCACAACAAGTACTCATCAATGCATGCTGCTTTTAAAATTATAAATATTGAATCCACTTGATCTAAGCTCGGATCAACTATTTTGCCCCCCTCCCTCTTATTTTGCTGTCCCAACCGCGGCTCTTATTTGACAGTACCATATTATTTTCTTATCGATGGAATGGGCCAGCGCCGGCATTACTAAAACCGTGGAGCGTGTGTTCTCAGGCGTACCGCGAGACGATCGAGACGATGACCACGCGACTGAGGGTGAGTCATAGCGAGCCTCTGGGGCTGACCTCGTACCAGCTGACCTCGGAGACGATCCGAGAGACCTCCCCCGCCTCCCCCTTCCCCCAGTCCTCCTCGTCGGCCTCTGAAGGGGGCGCGGCGGCAGACACCCCTGATCTCATGCAGCAGATGAAGGAGGTAAGACAAAACTTTATTAAATAACAAGCCTTGCCGTTCCACAAACAAGGACTTTGCTAAGTAGGAATTTTAGTCACAAATTCTAACAGTGCTGAGTCTTCATTGATTTTTTTTTATTTTTTTTGCTATTGAAGCATGTTTGACGTATTGAAAACAACATTTTTTTTTCATGAATCCAAGTACAGTAAATCATCTGATAATAAATAATCTTTTCGTTGACCTGCAGAGTAAAGTGACTTAACCTTGTTTTTGGTACAGCAACCCCTACATGCACATTGCACTTGGTGTTATCAGGACCACTTCCGGAGGTCGGTGGGTGGCGGAAGGACGCATGTCAAGTACTTCCAAGTACTTAGCTTGTCTGGGTGCGCTTTATGATGTGGGAGAACTGATACACAGCGTTATGACGTAACTTTTTTTTATATAAGACCAAATCATATTTTTATCTTTTATAAATGCAGTCACACTGTAGCCATTTAGCAGCCTTTACTTTAAATTAAATGACAATAATTGAGAACACTAGATGAAACTCCAAACAACGATTTCTGAAATTTCTTATGGCACCTAATAAAAAAACTAAATACTATCAAAAATGTTAGTTGGCTTGTTTTGCATAATAAATTAGTTATATAATTTATTTTTCATCATTGAATATATTTACGTGTTTTTATTTAAATATTATTTTTTAAAATTACAAATTCTTCAATTAATATTCATGTACGACGTCTTAAAAATAGTTATTCTTTAAAAATTGATTGAATATTTAAAAAGCATTGCACATTAGCAATGATAATTCCAGTAGCTTGCAATTTGTTACAAGATGTGTCACGCTCTAAATATGCAAAATCAGCTGAGTGGAGAAATAATTACGATGTGCTTGTCTAGTTTAGTTTTATTGCTTTTAGCGACTGAAAATTGCTACTCTCTTTTTGTTAGTCATTATTATTATTACAACACTGCAAGGTTCATCTTTATACGAGAATAACAATTTTTTAAAAACAGTTTACTTTAATTAAAAACTGGTCTGAAAATCAAGAACGCATGCATAATTAAAAGGTGACGGCTTATGAAAACTTTATATATAATTAAAATTTAAATTAAGTCAATCACAGGCAGTATTATAATTACTGGTTCGATGGTGTGTCATTTATCACGTTAATTATTTATCTTAAACCTTTAACTTAGCTACACTACACTACTCAACTTTTTTACATGCATGATTATAATGTTATTATTTTTAAACTTCCTATTACAGTAATGTAAATATAAGAAAAACGATATTTTAAATATTCATGATGCATAATGATCTAATATAATCTTAGGGGATAATAATTATGCTAAAATTAGCTCTACTATATTGGAACCAAAAAGGTGTGCCCCTGAATAGCATATAACTCCCATAAGGAGAGGGGCACACCTTTTTGGTTCCGATAGTAGTTAATGTATAAAAAACTATTTTACTATCGTTACTGTCATTATGTAGCTGTAAACTGCTACTACGATAAAATATTGGACATTGTTTTCAATGAAAATATTTGTATATTTATATATACTTGCATCTAATAATGACTAGCTTAAATGGAGCGCGCTATATACAAAGGAATCTTCATAGAGTATATTATAATTATATTATTTAGTGACCATATAAGTAAAAGTACTTGACGTTTAAAAAATGTACTAGTTTATATTCAATGCTGTTTTTTATGGTGCTATCCGCAAATTATCATCATAAAAGAATATATTAAATACGTGTGTGTAAATTATCTACTTCCATGCATGGAAAAAAATGATGATGAAATCATACGGTTCACTGAAAGTGAGACTATAATACTAGAAGAGTTTTTTTAAATTCATACCAACATATGCAGTTCCATAAATAATTATATTTCCATCTGCTACTTCGGATTGAAATAAAAATGACCATATAATTATTATTATATTGTTATTGGTATCACTCATCCACTTCCGACAACGTCCATGCAGCAGTGCGAATTTATTTATTTCTTTTATATAGTTCGAATCTCTGTATAAATTATACTGCATTTACTATTTTTATACATTAATAGAAAACTTTTAAAATTACTTAGGTATAATGATTTTAAACTGGAAATTTTCAAATACATGCAGCATTAAAAAAAAAAAAAAACTTTTGGAAGCTATTTATTATAGCTACTATAATATTTATGTTCATTGACCCTAATAGACCACTATACCTAGAGTTTTAAGTTAGCACGAATATAAGATTATTCATAGAAGCGATTACATAGATCCAGAGAGGCACTGGCTATGAAAGTAGGGAGCCACACTGAGGTTTGAGGGCGGTGGGTAAAAATAGCGTCTGAGAGCAGCGACGTGTGATCGTGCAGCGCCCTCTGCCACGCCTCTTGGGAGACAGACGTAAGAGGGGAACAAACCTGACGAGCAAGAAATAAAAGATACTTTTGATGGCATTACGTAAATTGTATTTATAAAACAGTTCATGTCACGATTATGTCTTAGTAAATGAGAAACACAAAACAATCCGAACAAGGCATAAATGACTAAATAAGAGTGTATCTTTTAATTGTATCTTTTCTTAATTAAATTTATTGAATTTATGCCTTTTTCGAGTGTTATGTAAATATTTGAATTGTAAGTGAATTCATCGAATAATTAAAAAATGACCATTAATTGAAATTGAAAGAAGTAAAAAACAAAAAAAAAAACTTAAAACCATCAGGTCACCTTTTTCATCTCACTTTCAAATGATTTGTGTCTTTTTAATTTTACTTTTAAAGTTGTACTCATTCTCACTCCATATACCAATATATTAAATAATAATTACATAATAAAATAAACATTTTTACAGGTAATCTAATATAAATGTGAACATCTGGTATATAAATGCATATATAAGTTTTTATATTTCTTTTGCCATTCCATGACCTTATATGGTTGAAAAAAAAGTTTGTATGACCCTGCGGGCGATTTATACACAACATCAGGCGGCTTTCGCGCTCTCTCTCTCACACAACGGCGAACAAATAAGCAAGCCGGCGCTTACCTTTACGTGTGTATGAACAAACTGCTGAGTTTCGACCTGAATTCTGCCAGCCTGGCAGCAGTACACGCAATAAATATCATTATCAATAACATATTACTTTATAACCTCTATATAGCAAAAATGTCATCGAAATGTCAGAGTACTATTTGTTTATAATTAAAACATGAATAATATGGAGATAAAATGTTCTACAAATTTCTAAATAAATTTATTTTAATATTTATTTTATAATTATATAGTAATTATTATTATAGGCGTTAATTACATTAAATTAATATTAATAACTAATAATAATTTTCTGATATAATGAGTTTGATTTCGGATGTAATCGTTGGTATTCGTGTTACATCGGTTCTCCAAAAGTCGTGATCGTGAACGGCCGGCTTAGAGCGCCGCCGCCGCTGCGGTGACTTTTTCTGTTCAGTTGGTGGCGAGCGGTCCCGAGGATGGGACGTGACACGTGAATCCGTTTCTGACTTTACGAGTGAGTGTGATACGAGTGTTATCATTATCAGTGCCATAACATTGATAACACGTGTTAAGATTAGAGCATGGGAGTTTTTAATGCAATATTTATCATTGAATTAACTTATAAATTTTAATAGATAACTATTTTTGTAGTGATAAATGGAAAAGGTCATAATTAATGGAAAATTTAAAAAACTAAATTTTGTATTCGATTTAATTTTTTTTTTTTTTAATTTAGTTACAATTTTACATTAAGTGTAAGATATACAACCTTGTAGATTTTACCTGAAAGTGATATAGTTAACTTTTCCACCTACCACGATGGTATAAATTTCTTAATTTAAAGTTTTTTTGTCATTTCTTTTTTGTTATTGTTACGAAGAATATTCCCTTGCCCTAATCACCGTGATGCGTGACAGGCAGTAATCACAAGTGTTGCGGTAGCTACTGTGAGACCGCGTGACGTCACACGATGTCGGACGGTGGACTTGCGGGTGGCGGGGGAGGGGTGTTGAGATTCTCAGGGGAGATCTGCTCCACCCCGACCTCCTCCATCAAGTCTGGGGGAAGCGGGGGTGGGGGTAGCAGTCACCCTCCTTCTGGAGTACCACCCCCAACAACAACCATCAGCACCATTGCACTTCAAAGTGGTACCACTAGAATCGTCATCGCTCTACTTCAAGTAGGTGACAACCCCTCCTTCAACATCCCCCTAAATAGTTGACAACACCCAAATGACACCCCTCTTTTCTACAAGACTTGTTTTGCCACAGGAGAAACGGGGATATATATTATCTGATGCATTTTATCCCGAGGTCTTTATTTCGTTAACAATTGAAACAAAGGTTTTTATATACCTTAATCTTCTCAATCTAAAAAGCCTTGATGGCCCACCCCCGCGATACAATAACAATAGAGAGATGGTATTTGAGAGAGAAAAATTAATAGTGTTCCTAATTTATAGACATAATCAATTAAATTGTCCGATTAAATTATAATGAGATCGACATTATTAAGCCAAATGAAGAATGAGATAAAAAAAGAAACTATTTATATTACTACTTTTGTTATTTTTTATGACATGTTATTAAAAAATGCATTTAATATATAATTTACTATAATAATATCAAATGACAAGGATACAATACTTCTTCATACATGCAAAAAATGAGGTATATTATATGGATGATAGTAATGATCGCGTTATAGCGAGTCTTCGTGGAAAAGGGGCGTGGCACTCACGATGTCACGGTCATTCATATTCTTTATTTTTAACTTTGCGGTTACATAAGAGCAATTATTTTTATTTTTTTATTTAATTTTTGCATCCAGAATTATAAATATTGAAAGTTTCATTTAATTTTATGTATAAAATAACATGCAGGTTATAAATGAAAATCATTCGTGAGTCCAATAAGCTAATTGAAGAAAATGTTACGTAAATATAATTATTGCACTTTCAGGTTTGAAGTGTTTGAACTAAAATTAATGATCGTCAGTAAAAAAAAAAAAAATGAAGCAATTTTTATTATGGGTTTTATTTATTTTCTTCTTTTTAAGTCGTTATATTTATCATATTATCTAAAATACACGGTCAACTTACATGTTTAATATGTTAAGGTTGGCATGTTTAAAAAAAATACAATTATGTGTCAAAGTAAATGATAAAATATCGGCAAGTTCAATGAAGTATAGAAAGTTAGGTAAGCAACAAGAGGAAAACTTTCACCTACTTCAGAGACAGGAGCACAACGAATATAATCTCTTGTTATACGCTCTGTGGATCTTGACTGTCAAACAAACCTGACTGTAGGAACAATATATAGTAGAAATTTCATTGCCCTTATATGACTATCAACCAATGATAGATTGCTTTACATGTTTCATATTGAAACTTACTATACATATATTATTACGTCAGAGGTCACCAATCTTGTATTCAAGACGCTCTTAAGGATCTCTTGACCTTTTTGTGCATCACCAGCGTACAACGGCAGCATTCAAATAATGTCTCTGCATGAGCGTACTATCCCTTCATTTAGTATTTAAAATTTTTAAGTGAAGCTTATTTTTAATAGAGTCTTTATTGAATCAGGTTTTACTTTCAATTACATAATTCCAATCTATAATTTAATTGAATTCTTTTCAGTATGACTTTGACATAAATTATTATACACTGACTTTAAAATTAATTAAGCTGACATTAGTTAAAAATATGTAAACTGCACCATTTTTTTTTAATATTTTTTGTTGTATTAACTCTTTTATATGCATGATTGCACAGACGTATATACAAATACATAATTAAATAGTCAAATCAACGAAGAAAAATTTATCATTTATAAAGTTTTATTTCTACATACGCATTCAAATTTAAATTCTTAATTTATTTATAATGTTTTACTATATTTATAAAATAATGTTCATCTTGACGTCACTACATCCATGCACGGTGGTATGCTTAATAGTTAGCTGCAATAATGTGATTACTTGTAGCTCCATGTTGACTGGATTATGCAAATGAGAGAAAAATGCCGCCTCATGTACTTTTATTCATTGAATACTTAAACATTAAACGATCCTTGCATACTAATATTTAATATATACTATAGCTATTTTATTTCCATAAAGGATTATAAAAAAAAGATTCTGTACATTTTAAGAAGTAAAAGTTAATGATAAAGTACTTGTTATAAAAATTAAAAGCTTTTTTTTTTAATTCTTGTAAATTGTTAAGGAAAATATAGTTTTTAGTCACTTTCTAGTTAAATTTATAAAGTATAAACAAAATAAAATGTCGTATATGATAGTAAAAATCCTTTTATATCTTCTAATTAAATAAACAAAAATACGTGTAAATTTCTATTTAATCCTAACCTAGGTCATTCAAGTATTATCATAAAATTTCTATTAAATTTTGTTGAAATTGCAACTCGAGCGTTATCTCTATAGTAAAAAAAGGAGTGACGTTTGCAATAATAATGATATTTTATATTGTTGCTTTAATATAGTCCCTTTCTATTTTTCCAGTTAAATCTCATTTATCTGTGTTATTTGATGGTTTAAAAACAGCGGTAATATAATAGTATTGCTATGATGGGCTTGGTGTATACCGAACCTATTTAGTTACACCTCTGTGACAAGTATATATAGGATGGGCTCACCAGTATATATTATGAACTTATCAACTTAAATACTAGCAGGTATAATATTATTGCATCACAATATAATGTATACATCAGTATAGTCAGTTCACGTTTATTCTTTAGTATTTTAAAATCCACCCACTATGAGAATGGCGCCAACAAAATGATGACATCATTACCCTCGAAAACAAAACAAAAAATACGTTTTTTTATTTGATTTTCCTCTTCTTTTTAGCCTGATGTCATGACATGTGTTGTGATGTCACGTACTCGCAAGAAGAGCTCGTTCGGAATCTCAAATCACGACACAATTAAACGTCATGCAAACATGTGTGGGAGGGAAGATATATTTTTGTTTATAAAAACATTCATGTTACTTCCGGAAACTTAACAAATTTATTCATTGTTTTATTGCTTTTAATTGATAATTTTAAATTAATTTAAAATTAAATTAAATTTAATTTTAGGTTAGATAAGTTGCAACAGAGTATAATTTTTGAAAAAACATTGTCAGCCTATTGTATTGTTACTATTGTTAAAATACAATGAATGTATTATCAATAAGCTGATCAAATGAAATGTATACATATGCATGAAATGAAATGTATGTCAGAAATTATAAGTGTAAAATAAACACACAAAATATTGTTCTCTTTAAAATTACATGTAAAATGCAATAAAAAGCAACAATCAAGTTTATGTTTCTAGCATGCAATGTGTATGAATATAATATAAGTAAATAATACACTATATATTTTTATAATTATATCATAAAAATAACAATTGAACATAAAAAAAAATACTTCTTACCCTATTCATGAATGAAAAATAGTAGTACGATGTTCCCATAATATATTTTATACATAATTTATTCTTAAAATATATATTATACATGTATAAAATAATATTTGGGTGCGGAGAATATTGAAAATAATTGGCTTTAATAAAACAATAGATTATTAATCATTAACAATATTTACATATAAATTCTATAAATAAAAATTATAATTTATATACATTTAATTCAAATGTATACATTCTCCTCGCCTCTGAAAAGTATCCTTCTGCAGTCTTGTTAATCACCATGTTCCGTAAGGATAACACAGGGCACGGTGATTAACAAGGCTGCAGAAGGAAACTTTTCAGAGGCGAGGAGTGTACATTTTTTTGTAATTTATAAAAATACTACAATCATTACATCATCTTTATATAATTATTTTAGTCAATATTCTTTTTTTTTTTCCAAACAAAGAGACATAAACATGCAGCAGGAGAAAAACGTGACTCGTTCTCGTCACATTCTCGCTAATGTACAAGTGGGCGTTGTTATATAATATATACCGTATATACATCAACAAGCAGGATAGCCGACAGACATACATAGACCGTACATAAACGTACCGGCGCCTGTGAAATGATTACCTTTCATGATATTTGTTGACATTGCAACGACTGTCAATGTCAAAGTGACGTCATTTCGAGCCTCAAACTATACTCACAATTTATAATATATATGGTCAAGAACATATGTGCTAAAAAAATAATAGCCCTATGGGTGATAATACAGAAACATTATGAGATCATATATGACAGTTGCCTCTCTTTATATAATATATATTTTTTTTTTATAATACATCAAGGCCTTTGACCATTTAAGTCCATTGAAATTAATTTGCAAGATGATGTCATTGTATAATATAATATTATGTATACATAAGAGTAGTAATTCATAGTAGTATAGTATATAGTAAATTACAGTAAATTTTAATGAACACTTAAATAAAACACCAAAATATAAGAGCAACCCTTTGTTCTTATAGTGAGTGTTTATAAAGTTAAATCTAAATTTATTATACTCTTTTTGAACCTTTTGAAGTCATGTTTAAATCTTCTTTTTTTATATATAAGTTAGGTATGCCATTCAAGTTGACAGTGGGTTGTTGAGTTAAGATTTTATTCAAGCTAATATTTAATTTTGTAAAAAAAAAAAACTCTGTGACTGAAGAATGAGGTAAAAAAAAAAATAGCAGTGATGAATAGACGAAACTTGCTGAATAATTTTAAAATTACGTTCCATAATATATGCCATTGAGAAAGCATAATATCAATGTACTTCCTTTGTACGGTAAGTAAATTTAAATACATCGTAAATTATATCCATAGTTATATTTGCATATCGCTAAATTTATATCTACACTGTCATGAACAACAATGCTAAATTATATCAAGTAAATAAAATTAAAATGAGGTATGAATATCATTATAAAGGTAAAATGTAAATTTATTACTTGTTAAATCAAAATCAACAAATAAAATGTTAAACTAATGATACTAAAACAGAATAATATTTATCTACTACCTCAAAGTAATGTAATTTATATAATATTATGTTAGTAAAAAAAAAAAAAAAATAATAATAATAATAAATAAAAAAAAAATGAAAAAAATAATGAAAATCAACTAACTCGGAATTTTAAAACATAAATTAATATTAATATAAAATTAATAATTTAAATACATGCAAATTAAAAAGAGCAATTTGTTTTAATGTTTAATTTTAAGACTTTAAAGTGCATTGAAAACCTGGAAATCATCTATTCTATCACACCGAACAACAATTTAAAATTTGTAATCAATATCAAATACGTGATATGGAACTTCCTTCTAATTTATGATGTTATATACTTCTCTAAAAATTAAATTTTTCATGAATGTAATATCCCAAATATTAATTAACTGTTAAAATCACACAAAAAATATCTATGTTACGCAGCCACCTCTTAATTCGTGGCTCGTTCATTATTTTACTAAATCTTCGAAGCTTAATAATTCATTATTCAGTCTCCACATGGAAAAGAAGGTACTCCCTCCTGGTCGCCGCCGATCCGCTACACTGGAGCAAGAAATTGCCTCAATCCGAGTTACCCGATATATCGTTCGCCAGAAGCAGAAAACATTTAATAGCATTACTAGATTTGAAAGCTGATAACTTTGGCAAGTTTTTTTTATTTGTTTAATGGAGCAAGATAAGCATGAGAATAGTTTTATAAATTTTTAGAAATGTCTAATTTATTTTTATTGTTTAAATATAACACGCTGTCTAGGCACTCAAGACTATATAAGATAATAAACTAATTTTGTTACTACCCAATTTTAAAAATAATATTAAATAATATAAAAATATTTTAATCATATTTAAACTTTAAAGGCAAATTTTAGATGTAAATTGTATCATAAAAATTTAATTAACGAAAGCATAACAGGATAACATTTATATTAAATTTGACTTGTACATTGTGATGTATATTATGTTTGTTTGTGCCCATGAAAGAGATAATAAAATAAATAAAAATAAAAAAATGTATATATAATATAATCTTTGGTGTTCAAAGTTTTAAATGTCCATTCAGCTAAAAATTTAAGTGAATTAAACATTTCACTTGAATAATTTGCGTTATTTTATTTTTTTGCTATGGGAAAACCTACTTTTGGAATTTTGTTTACATTTCGGTGACTAATTTTGTATGTGTATTTATAGAGCGTTCTGTGATGCAAGAATTTTACTCTGAAGTTTACGATTAAAAAACAATCTGATGATGCAATAAACAAAAAGGCTTTATTGACTTTAAAAACAAATGAAACTTCAAATTATTTTCATACATCTGGAAACAGTATATTAATTACATTTTTAGGAAAAATTGCACAAATTATACATGAGCTAAACGAGACTGAGGAATGTTCTTATTTGCAACAGCATTCCATCATTTTAGCAATAAATAATTACGCAATTGACAATGTAGGAAATTTACCAACCACCACTTCATTGAAATATTTTGCAATGGAAACAAAATTCCACTGTATTCACGCGCGTTGCATACAACGATGGACAGTACTGTTTGCTTTCCGCACTGTCACAATATTATTTAAATAATTTTAAACAAAGAGAGAGAGAGAGAGAGAGAGAGAGAGAGAGAGAGAGAGAGAGAGAGAGAGAGAGAGAGAGAGAGAGAGCAATTTTAATCCCACCATTTCTTTGATCGAAAATGTACTAAATTTTTATCGATACGTTTACGTCACAACAAACCTCTGTTTATGTATTTTTATCACTTACCACAACCACACAATTTCTATTAAATTTTGATATAATCTCTAAACTTCAATTCGTGCTAAGAATATATTATATTTCCAACCGTTTCCAATTCTCAAACTTGTTTATTTAATTTTTTAATACTTATTTTTTTTTTTTCAATATTAGCGGTCAAATCTTTATTGAAATGTGATCTAGGCACTTAAATGGTGTATGCAAGTAAAGGGAGTGAGTGGTTCATCAAATATGGATGGTTTTTGTGACTACGGTCCATCCTGTGGTGAATGTGGTGGCGATGAAAGACACAAGCAGCAGCAGTGAGAGCGGAGAACGAGTGGGATGCTGGTGCTACGAGTGACGCGAGGTCTAAATTGAGGCAGCGGTGGCCAATGCAGCAGCAGCAGCAGCAGCTAGCCAGCAGAATAAAGTACTTCTTCATCTTATAGAGTCAACTTCCCTACTTTATGACCTCTGACCTTTACGTAGTATTATTCAATCAATGTCAACTCGCGATCTGATAGAATCAATCTTGACCATTTAACTGTAACACTTTTATAAATTGAAACAATGTATTATAAATGATTTTAAATTTATTTAATATCATACATATATAGTATTTCAATGTGGAATCTTTGGTATAAAAAAATTAGTAGGTAGTGCGATTAAATCTTGATATAATACAAAAATTTATTTTTCTAAAGCAAGCTCATAACAGTATTTATTATTTATGACTCATGGAAACTATATAGGGATTGCCAAAGCATCCCACTATACTGTTAACATTGACCATTTTTCATTACCTTCATGGTTAAAATGACGCATACTAGAATTTAAAAAGCCGCTGTGCAAACTCTCGCACCTGCTGACTATAATATGAATTTATTTGTCTTTGTTTAAGATGAACGCATCACTTGAAAGTTTGAATGATTTAGCGAGGCTCATTCTGTTGGGAACCAGATACGTTCCATGTCATGTGTTCTCCATTATCGTACTGATGTTCGTATTAGCAGCTAGGATCCCGTGATGTCAGCACTAATATGTGGCTGTGTTGTAAACAACACAGAGAAAAAACAACAATATTATGCAATGAAATCATTTCATTTCAAGAGCTAAAAATCAGCAACATGAGCAACATTATAATTATATAGGATGATCATACTAGATTGGATATTAACTTATAAATTAACAATATAATATATCAGATTTATAGACGCAACATCAACGAAATTATTTTATAAATCGATATTTTTTGTTTAACTATATATTTCAAGCAAAATAACGATAAGTTTTTAAATTATTGATGATCGACATTGTTATATACATTGCATATATGATGTGGTTCATAATTTATAATTACAGAGTAAACTATGTAGTGTAAATATCATATGACAGATAAAAGTTATTTTAGCACTTTAACATGAACAAATTCAATACTATATATTATTCACATAGGGAAGAAGAAAGTTTCAACAGTTTGTACCTCGTGATGTATTCAGCACTAAAATGAACCAGAGTAAAATTACTTCAAGGAAGTCATCATAGTAAAACCCTGTGTGTAACATCTTCGTTACTTTCAACATTATTTCTGCATGTGGTGTCGTTTCTAAAATTAAATCCTATCTTAACTCTCTATATGGTGTTGGTTGGGTCTCTATTATATGGTTTATTGGTGCTTTTTTTTCCTCTTTCTTGCGGTTGCTCAAAAAGATAACACAGACAAGGAGCAGCAGCACCAGCAAGAAAGACTTATCTTCTTATTTTGGTGCTCGCGCGTGTGGTGATGGTATTACAACAAGATTTACGATCCCGACTCTCCTCTTAGCAGCAGCAGGGCGTGAGTGCCACATCATGCGAGGGAGGAGGAGCGAGACCTCGCACTGTCGTGGCGCCCACAGTCTCTTCTCCGCGGCGCCTCCAAGCATCCTCAGGCGCCTCCCCAGAACCCGGTAGTCCCGGTAGTACAACAGACTGGGTGCCTCCGCACCGCCTGTGCCAACCCAGAGTGGAAGAACATGGACGTACCTGACATCAAGAGTGCCGGTGGGATGTCGTCTGGTGCTCACTGTGACGTCACTCGCGGAGGTGGTGCCCAAATGAAATAATTACTTCCGGCGTACTTGTCGTTAGTTCTAGAGATAACATTGTACTTTGAAATTACTGAATTGTTTAAATAATTTAGCTTTATTTTTAGCAAAATTTAAAAAGAAAAGTGAAGAAATGAAGAAATTACTGTCGAAACATCAATGTAGTGTCTCGATTATATGTATGTTGTAAGTGTAAACGATTTATTATTTTAAAATATTAATATATAATATTATGCCCCTTGAATCAAGATTTTTACATTCATCTGCATTTCACTGAGCAGTATTGTCTTTTGATATTTTCACTAAAATATAGAAATTCTCGACTTCTGCATTAGCATTATAATGTAAAAAGCAAAATTCCGGCAAAGAAGTTCAAACGATAGCAAGAAAAGGTGCCTTTTAAATATAATAGAAGAACTACGGTTAAACTAAATAATATTCTGGAATTTTTATTGGCTTTATTGCATATCCAATTCGTTTAGTAAAGACGGCAAGCTTTCTCCTTGTAGTTATCAAAACCGACCTGAGTGTTCAGCAAACCTTGAACCTGATGAAACCAGAACTATATATTTCTCTCATTCAAAGAATTTCAAAGCACCTCCTACGCCGGTATAAGCCAATTTGCTAAATAAAAAATATATTGGTGCTAATATTGAACCGCCTTTGAACAAAAATATCGACTCGTCTGTAAAATAAATTGCATTTTTGACATTAATAATAGAATAATTATATTTTAAATGCAATTAGCTTATAATTTGTATGTATTTTATTCTCATTGATTTAAATTTATAATACCATACTTTTATTTTATTTTTTCTTTCAAATGATTCTCAAATTGGTAATACAACATCTTTTTAATGTTGTTGAGTGCATTTATTTGTTTATGCTTGTTACTTAGGTATAAGAAAATAATCATAAATATATTATAGTTAAAAATCTCAATATTATTTTGAACTTTATATAGGTTTAATTATATTAAAAAATAACGCATTTTTTTATTTACGTTGTTTTTGCTCAATAAAAATTGATTCTCAAATTAATTTTTAAATGCTTATTTTAATTTAATTATTATTAATTACTGCATAGTATATTTTATTATAACTATTGTAAAGGAAAAAGAAGCACGCAAAGTTTTCGAGTTCTATTTTTGTTTCTACTCGCCCACGACGTCGTATGTTGTGTCCATTTTATTTTTTTGCTTTGGGATCGTCTGCCAAGATCTTACAAAACCATCAAAACTGGTTGAAATTTGTGTTGCTCAAAACTATTCTAGATATTTTTGTAAGAACAAAAAAATGTGCCAATTTTTAATCCTTATTGCTATTTACAAATATACAACTATGTAAGGTTTATGGGATCAAATCGACACTGCCAATCTGAATTACAATCTATATTGTTATTTTGTGTCAGGTTGTATTTTTTATGATATAAATAAAATGTTTATAAAAACTTGACTTTGTTTATTTTACAGTCTGCCATTGGATTTTTATTGATTAATCAAATTGAACAGAATAAGGTTTCACTGTTGCTTTTCTAATTTAGGATTTGAAAATAAATTTATTTTTAAGTAAATGGGAGTATATTTGATCAGAAATCAGAATACAACATTTTGTGAACACACTGCTTTTTGTGCTAAATTTGAAATTATACAGTTTGTGAAACAAATTATTTTTTTTCTTTAGGCAATTTATTGACTAAGGTCAATTGTAGCGAGTAAAATTACAAGAAATTTCAATGATAAGTTTAATTTAATTAGTTTTATATAAAAAAGAAAAAATAAGAGTTTATAATTTAAGTCGATCGAATCATATATTCTTGGACAATCCAATTCATACATTAACGCCCAAACTTTGAGAAGTTTATATTTTTGCTGTTAATAACTTACTGTCAAGTAAATAAATGTATAAATTTTTAGTTTGAATCGTGTAACTCAATCTTATTGTTAGTTATACTTATAGAATTCGCTTAAAAAAAAAAACACACTTATTAGTCAAGTTATTAAGAAACAGCGGGACCATTCAATGATGCAAAAAATGTAATTAAGCAGCTAGCTAGGGTTCTCATCCATCAGTAGAACAGCTGTTAACATGTCTAATTGACTTGCCGTTCACTTTCTCTCCAGCTCAATAACTTTCGTAACCAACTTCCCTCCGAGTGATTAACACTTACCACCATTAATGTTACGATTTGCATAGCGCACACCATACTCCTTTTAACAAAATTTTTAATTACATGAAGCTATGACACCACGGCTGTTCTCCTATCGCCCACCCCTTCCCCCGAATATATTACATCCACATGGGCTATATATTATATGCATCTCAGAATTTCGGATTCGCTTTACAGGTTGTGCAGCAGACAAGAGGAGGCATTTTGACTACGGTTGTAGTAATGGACACTCCATTAAAATAAAAATGTCCATTATAATGCATATATTATATAAAATATAATTATGTTAGAGTATAGATCCTGAAGGCATTTTATTTAAATGGTGTGTATTCGCAGCATACCAGATATAATTATTGAATATAATAAATAATAAGATTAAAATATCTCGGCGCGTACGTCCTCGCAAAGAACAATTCCATTGCATTTTAATACGTACATAATGGGGGACATTCACAAAGCACTTTAACCCCCACTTTAGCCCCGATTTTTAACCCTGGTGCTAAACATGGTGCTAAACTATGAGCTTAACATGGTTAGCCCCTGATTTAGTACCATGTTTAGCACCAGGGTTAAAAATCGGGGCTAAAGTGGGGGTTAAAGTGCTTTGTGAATGTCCCCCAATATTAACTATCGCTTTTAAACGATCGGAAACAAAGCTATCATTCATTAAGTAGCAATTCGGTAGATAGCGATAAAGTAATATATCTTGTAACTGGATTATACACTTCAAACTTATCTTGTTGTAATCTGACTTCCTGTTTCCATCCCGATATCAAATAACTAAAAGTCTGACGTATAAAAGTATAGCAATGTTGATGCTGATATTTAGATTTTACGTTTTTTAGGAAAATATAATATGAGTCTACTGATAACAACCAATCAGCGAGTACACTGGAGTGCAGAGAAAATACAATTATCTATGACCCTTTTTGTCTGGATTACATAATATATTATATAAGATGTTGCATGATCTGCAATGACTACATACGTTTTTGTCATTGTATTTCCGTATCGATGGTTTTCTGCAGTCAAACATAACATAACATAACATGCACCAGAGGCATAAATAAATATTCCTATACCGTGAAGCTCGCCATGTTATATATCACAAAAAACACTTCTTGTCTTTAAATTATTTATTATATGAAGGAGGCTACACACACACCTGTAGGTACAAGAAACAATAGTATAGCTGGTAAGATACATAAGTGCATAATAGAATTTACCTGGGATAGTGTCAAAAAGTTTTCAAATAATAATTATTATTATTTATAATTTTTATAATTATTGATAATCTTAGATGAAGAATTATTCTTCATCTACTTCGTCGTCATCCCGTCTATGCGGTCAATTACATCAATAATGCGTTTTAATTATAATAATTATCAGGGGGACAAGTAAATTTTTATGGACTAATATCAGTGTATTTCCAGAATAGAGAGCTATTTCTACAAAAAGATATTTTGTTAAAATAATAACACAGTTTTTGAAGTACATCCATTTACATTAAAAAGGTATTAAGTTACATTGCAGCAAGGTGTTTGTGGTTTGAAACGTGACACTCTGAGATACGATGACTTGACGTTCACAGGTGACAACTGCTACACATCGTTCTAAAACCAGTTATATACACCACATGAAAATAAGGTTAAATTTATTGCAAATACGAATAGGAACATGAACCTTACAAACACGTATTCATGATTGGATTTAGAACAGTAAATTTTGCTTGTCTGAATGTAGTACTCATGCAGGAATGCATGAAATTACAGCACCCTTCAGATAATATCTCTAACGTAGCTGTCAGCCAGATTAGCTGCCAGGCAAGCTATAAAATTACATCTTTAGATCATGTTCTACATCAACTAAAAGAATTCGTTTTTTACTATCATAATTTTTTTTTCACATTCAATTACATCAAAAGGTAAGTTTTTTGTAGACATAGTTATAAATTAAAAAGGTAATGTAATAAGATATTACAAGTTTGTCTAATTATATTATTAATTAAAAAATAATAGGGTCAATGCACTGTAATTTATAGAGAATTTTTGTAATATTATAATTCTTAATTTATGACCAAGATTTAAAATGGCACAAAATGTTTATACATAAAAATTAAGCAAAAAATTTAATAGATATATATTGCAAAGTTTTTTTATGCTTTAATATCAGAGATTTTTTCTATAAATTAAAGTTCATATCAAAGATTGAAAATTTGAAATAAAATACAATAATATTTCTATCAAAAATAAAATCAATACACATTTCTTTAATAATTGCCAATGGCGTCATAAAGTTAGTGTGAACCTAGTGGTAACTGCTGGAACTACGTGCGTCTGGCGAGGATTGCTGTATATGATTAACATTGTAAAATCATGTAAATGCTCTGTCAGCAGCCACAACATAATTTTACAGAAATGACAACACCATAATTAGTTGTCAAATACTTTTGGACAAATATAAAAAAATATTTCAACTTCGTAAGTGATTTCTTTCCTAAAAATTTGATAATTTTTGTGATTCTCCCCATGCTATATAGGTATTGCCGTATCCTCGATGCAAAGAGCAAAATTTTCAGACGTCAGCGCCATCTCTTGGTCCTTTATGTCCTCTATATAGCAAGAAATTTTTATTTTTACACCTTTATATAATGAAGCATTTGAAGACAATTATATCTTGGGTTGTTATCCCTGGTAGTGATCTATCACTTCACAAAGTATAGAATTACAGCCATCAAAGCCTGAATAAATAAAGTGAGAATACAAACTTTCTCATCTCTTTTGTAACGAAAGCTAATAAATTTAGTTATTTAAGATGAATTATACCCATCTTTGTACACATTTTACTTATAAGTAAAGACTTCTTAGGTTATATATTTTATTTGCTTTTAACATAAGACTTTAAGTGTTATATTCCATGAGGCCATTTTTAGCACTTAAGCTTGTAGTATCTATACCCCCCACACGATCTCATGTGAACAGTTTATTTTTGACTTTTGACTTCATTTCCTTGAAACACCTAAAAGCTCTTGGAGCATTATATACGTATAGTACATGCAGTCTTCTATTGACTAACACATGTTTTTTAAATCAATTTAAAAAGACAAGCATAAAAAATGTTTTAAAATATTTTACCTTAAGAAAAGAATTTTTAAATATAAAAAAAAGGAGTTCGAACACAAAATCTTTTTTGAAGTCTCAAGCTAAATGGATATCCGAGTGATTATACATAATGATGAAAGAAAATTACCTTTTTATGTCTAATAAGATTTTAATCAAAAAATTCATAACAGCTAATAAAGTCATTGACCATTCAGTTCTTAAAAATATTTCTCTTCAAAAGAGCAACGAATATATTATTATTTTTAATATTAAAAAAACAGCGTCTCCACTATCTCTCCTTACTTGGGATAACAACCGTAGCAAAAAGGACTAATGCTATAGCTACCGGTTTAAAAGTCTCTGTGTATCAGGTGTGTGTTTCTATCTTATAAGGTGGTTATATACCTGACTAGCCAGTCATGTGTTCTTCCTTATTTTTTGTTGTTAGAAGTACAAACCTCGACACAGAAGAAATTAATTCTATCTATAATGTTATACCATAGTCATCAAAGTTTGGCAGTCCATTATATGTAGTATTATGATTACTATAATTCAAACATTATATAATATTACATCGTCATCGTCTATGTGGCGTCCGAGACTTTTAAATGAAAGTTAAAGTTTTTTTTTCTCTCTTGATTATTTATAGTTTATACATTTAGCAGCTGTGAGAATAAATGTGTTTTTTTTTTAGTCCTAAGATATACATTACTTACTTAATATTATATAGGTCAGTGAATTTTATCTTAAAATGTATATTTTTGGTGTTAAGTTTTTACAATTCAGAAAAAAAGCATAATTTAAATACAAAATTAAAAGTTTGTATCTGCTAAAACAAACAAATAAACTTAATAAAATTATAATGAATGCCACTTAATTTTACTAAGAATTAATCAGAAATTCTATTATAATGAATAAAACATATCATGTATTTGTATAAAATTACACAGTGAATAAAAAATTAAAATTGTTCACTTTAAAATAATGCTTCCAACATACATTGCAGTCAAATCATTTTAATTTTCAAGTTTTAAATATCAAGCTTAATACTAATTAATAATGTATGCAAAGTCTTTAATTTTTATTTATAATATGAACGTTTGCAGAGAGAGGCATACAAAAAAGAGTCTTTAAAAAAATAAAAATTAAATTTGAGTTAGAAGCTCAAGACATTAAATTTATGGCCGAAAGGAATTTCTCCATTGTGCGCCTGATCGCATGTTTTTGATTCGTAATCTTCGTGAACCAAGAAATTCAGATTCGAACTTTAGTAGCCTTGGCCCTGACAGACGCCTACAACAGCTGTCAATGACATCTTGTGACAGAGGTGACTCGATGAAGAAATGCAACGCAACGGTGAGAAATGAAAAATGTTAATGCAGCTATATTTCTAATTGTTTTCTCAAATAGGCAAGTATAGAGACTATATGACAGGTATTTTTAGATAAATTGTTATGAAAGAATGATTAATGATATCAAGACTGCGACAAATACAAGGTTATGCTGTAATCCTATGGCAACAAACTAATATATAGATTTATAGACACTTAATATCCTGCGAAGATTATGCTGCAAGAAATCGATCAAGAATCAATAAGTTATTTTTGGTGATTCACTAAATTTTTTAATTACTAAACCTTAAAAGCATAAAAAGTTACTGAATTGCTGAGTCTTTAACATGCAAGCCTAATCAATGCATGGTAAATAAGAGTATGAAATTTGCAAATTAAGAATAATATCAGCATAAAATCAAATTTAAGAGAAAAGAATTGACTCGTATTTATAGTCATGCTATAAAAAATCAAAGCAACAAATTTGATAAATTTTTAATTTAAAGTAAATGAAAACTATTATTTTAATTCCTTCGATCAATACACTTCACCACTGTCGGAAAACTAAGAAAATGTAACTACTGATAACCTCACTTACCATCTATATTATTAAATTACACATAAAAAGCAAGCGGGGGATAAGGATACACATCCCGTATCCTACATATTTTTCCCACTCAAATTCTGGTATCAACTCTGGCAAGTCAAACCCAAATCGTTGTCTACCCCATGTACCCCTGGTGCTCATCCCCATGTTGTGACGTTCACGTGGTGTTTCAGAGCCGCGACTGGGTGCAGCTGAAGGTCCTCGAGACCGACCCGGCGCTGACGCAGCTCGGAGCCAGCCTCGACCAAGCCCTGGAGCTCCAGCGCGCGCACGATGAGGTGCTCGTGCAGCTACAGGTATAACAATCACTGTCACGTTCTCCTCGCGTCCCTTGCGAAGTTTCTTGTTAAATCGTTGACGGCGTCATAGGCATGAACTTTAATAGTTTTTCATAAATATTCAACATTAGAAAACAAAAAGTAAGCAATGTTCTTTTGGTTTCTAAAAATAAAGTGAATGTTAAAGGTGTCAATTTACAGAGGAGATAATTCGTTTTCGATGCAAATGGCTTATTTTAAATTTAAGTAATAATTATGTTTATGACATTTGAAATAAGAAAAATTGTGTTTTTTTAAAAATAATGTGATCACTTCAGTTGTGCCACTTTAAGATCGATAGTAGTTAGTCGTTTTGGCACTCTTACAGCCCTTGTAGCTGTTGAAACCTGTACCATTATAATATATTTATGATCTATTTGTGCCTGTAACTCAATTATTCAAGGACGAAAAATGTGAAAATAATCCGGGTCATGTCAGCATTAACTATCAATTATTATCATGACCATCTGTCTCGGTAATATCGCCATGTAAAACCGAATTAATCAATTATCTAATTGTCATATACCCCCGTCCAAAATAATAAAATGTCATAATAATCAATTACCCCTCGTAATTTTCTTAATTTTCTCTACAAACACCATATGTATACGTACACAAAGATTTTTCTTAAGACTTTTGCCAGACTTACCTGAGGAGGCAATCGCACTTCTCAAAACGTAAAACTGGACGCGAGCCAGTAGCTTAATTTGCTTAACGACGTAATTCGCAGAAATGTGGAGTCAAATTAAAAAAATCAACTACGCAAGAGTGCATGATTTAAAATAAAAGTTTAAAATAATACATATATATTACGTTCATTTTTTTTCAAGCTTTTTCATATTTATTTTATATTTAAAAAAATACTGTATCATATGAGAAAATAAGCTTATTGTTAGTATATTTAGAAATAATTAGTTGTTGTTTTTATTTCTCCAATTCACATTCAAAACAGTTAAGTAAGTATAAAAGATTATGTGGAACTTTAAATTGTATAATCTGAAAATTAATTTCAGTACACTCATGACCATTATCAAATAATGAAAATATGAAAGCGATAAAAAATGTTTCAAAATTATACAAAATAACAAATTAGGTAAATTACATTATTATAGTGAAAAATAAATCATGAGAAGTTCCTACAACTTAGCAGGGAGATAGTTTAGCACACCCATGCGAGCTGATGTAACCACGAAAATGCGGCCTAACCAGTCTTGTTTGCGGTCTTGCGGTCATAACGTCACCCGTGATTTATATTTAAGTATGCAGTACCGTCGTGCATGTACATTAACCTGCAAACAAAACAAGATCTTATCTGAGAGGTCAAGAAAGTTTTTTTTTTTTTTTTTAGTCAGACCACTAAAAAAGTCAAGCAATGCAGCGTAAATTACCTCTATACATTTTTTATTACATATTTAAACATGCAGAGAGAGAGAGAGAGAGAGAGAGAGAGAGAGAGAGAGAGAGAGAGAGAGAGAGAGAGAGAGAGAGAGAGAGAGAGAGAGAGAGAGAGAGAGCGAATATTATAATAACTACTTTGCCTTTTCCAAATTATTTTAAGTATAATCTTGCAAACTATTTTATTTTTTATATATTGATGCAAAGTTTTTGACGTCCACGCCCATTTTTGTGTCAAAAGATTCTTTAATTCAGAAGAAAGTCTGCATGATACTATGATAACATGTTAACTATATAACGCCTCTTAAAAAGTGGTTCATTTTTTTTTAACATATAATCCCCTATTCTAATTCTTACTAGTAAATTTGGGGAAAAAATATCAGTATAGTATATTTTTGTCACGCTCTATATATTTATTTCTGCGTTATTATTTTTTTCTACGATGATTTTTCATTGCTAAAGTCATTGGAACCGAGTCATCAAGAAAATCGCAGATAAAAATGGCTTAATTACTACTGCATCCAAGCTATAGGTGTCTATAATTGTTCGAGTGTTTCTATTCAAATGTTGCGAACAGGCTTATGCAGCCTATTAGATACATTATATACTCTTTGGTTGCATTAATTGCGTGTCCGTCTCTGCTCCTTTTAGAAAACTATAAGGGTCATTCACAAAGTCTTAAGGCCACATTTAGGGCTCGATAATTTAAGACCAGAAATTTTGGGTCTAAAAAGCATGCCTAAAATCGGGCTTTATATTATCGAGCCCTAAATGTGGCCTTAGGGCTTTGTGAATGCCCCTTATTAGCTCTTAAAAAGCTTCGAGAGATATTCAATTTTTATAAGGAGCTGTATACAATCCGTGTAAAATAACCTATGCTTGTTACTTTTAATTAATATAATTTTTATGCGAGGTGCATATGAACCACTCGAGCGTTGAGAACTTCTGGCTCTGACCCAACTGATAGTGACGTCACTTGGCGTTCGGCCCAACAGGTTGCAGAAATCTCCGCGTAACACTCGAGTTAGTCTGCAAGTTTTTACCGTCTAATTCCATACACAGTAAAACGTAGTAAAAGCCGCAATGATACAGTTTGAGAAGGGTCATTGAGCCGATAGTTTTAGTATGAACATATATACTGTGGTTTTCATAACCATGTTCCCCTATAGTCTTTAAAAAATAGACGGGTATAATATAATAAAATAATTATGTAAATATAAAGCTCATTATAAAGTTTCATTAAAACAAATTTTAAATACTTCAAAACATTACGTTGCGGTTAAAAATATTACACGTTTTTTTTTTTCATTCATTATTTTTAAAAATGAATTTTTAAAATTTATAATTAGCTGATTATTTTCTTTGTGTTCATTATATTGTTTATTATATTAATAATAACATTAATAACAATGTTAATTAATATATTTTTAACCATAACGTAATTAATATTTCATTAACTACTTTTAATTCAAATCACACTCTTTAATAAAACTAAGTTTAAATCCCTTTAGGCTAAACTTGACTGATTATATTTTAAATTTAATACTTCATTTAAAATTTAACAACATAAGAACACACAGTAAAATCCTTTAACAAAAATTCTTACGATAAAAAATATAATTAATTTCATTATGCACATGATAGCTATTAATTTTAATACATTTGATTGGTTAAGCAGTGACATTAAGATTGAGCTTGACCAATCAGATTTTACGATAAAGTGTTAGTAAACGTATATACACGTTGGTGCCTCTAGCTTTCAGAAAATATATAGGTCGACTGTAGCATGAAACTTCCAATAATAGTTTGAGATGATGGTCAAAACGTGCAGGAGAGTTTACACTGGAGCACGGAGCATATAGATGCTTTAGATCCCAGATCTAGAGTACATAAGGTTCATTTTAATATAGTAAAACATGAGTTTAAAATTGAAAAGTTTATACTGCGTTGAGTATAGTACTAAAGGCCTTCTGCTTGGCTTACTAGTCGTTGAATACATAAGCAAAACGCCCCCTATTTTTAGCTGATAGTGTCTGAAATTCTCTCATGCCTCTATATAACTAAAGTCCAGTAAGCAAATGGAGAACAGCTAGCAACCATAAAGAGAGAGTATAGAAGACCTGTTCAAATAAATAAATGTTAGTTTAAACTTTTACTTGGAAGTAAGGAAAAAAAGAGAATGAAAAGAGATTGTGTAAAGAATGTGAATTAATTCACAGCTCTTTTGTTTCTACTGAAAGATAAATGTTAAATAGTTGTCAAGATTTTTTTTGTTGTTAATTTTTTATTTGTATAAACTTGTAATGGACGACTTGTTAATTGTTTAGTAAATATCTTGCTATATTACTTGAAGTTAATTAATGGCAATGCTTTAAGGTCATATAAAATATGTGTTTTTGTATCACATTATTCCCAGATATGATCATTAATTATAATTTATGAAATTAAAATTGTGTTAAATATTTATATGCAGATATGAACAGTGATTAATAATCTCAGAGTAAAATAGAACAATCACAACAATAAATTCGTACCATTTAAGTTTAATTTATTATAATGATTATAAATATAATATTTAATTATGTTAATATCCCGACCCATTATACTAGACAATTTAATATCTATCATATATTACGAATCATATAAAGAAGGTAACCAGTAATTAAAGCTTGTGGGTGAATGTACGAATTAATGCATTTTCTTTATATATAGGCTTTCGCCTTTTACATTCACCACTAGCGTTTTGTAAACTTATTTTTTTTATTAATATTATTTTCCCTCCAAACTATGTATTTACCCAATAAATAATTATTATTAATTATTCGATAAAAAACTAAAAAATATAAAAATTTAGAATGAAGCAATTAATTTATATGATTTGCATGGGAAATGTTGGTATCGGTTACGCCCCCTTAACAGCCAGCCAGCCTACGAAGTCCTCATTATGAGAAACTTGGGCAGCAGGAATATAGATAGACCAGAGAAATATATAAAATTTTAATGTAATCTGCCTGATAATTTGTTTTATAATATACTTGTGACTCTTTATAGGAACATTAACAATTTTTGGTTGTAACGTACGTATGTATAATAGATTTTGCTTTATAAATAATAAAAATTGTTTATTTATAATTATATATCACCATTTTTATTTTTTATATTGATTGATGTAAATGCCATGCCTGCACAACCTCAAAATATATAGGTTAAAATTATTTACGACTACTAAATGTTAAACAGGAAAGGAGTGATGATTAATTCTAGCGAAACATTTTTTTTTCAGAGCAAGCAGAGCCCCGTCGAGGAGTTGCTCCGACAGGCGGACCAGCTCATCTCGACACAGAACCCTCGAGCGGAGGTTTACGCGGCTATGGCCGAATCTCTTGGTATCGCCTGGCGCGACGTGAACAAACTGCTTGAAGATCGCAAAATACTCCTCGACTTGAATATTCAATATCATAGGTATATAGATTATATTATTATTGGAAAATTTCAGCAAAATTTGATTTAGCAAAATTGTATGAAAATATATAGAATAAAATATAATTAATCGAATAATTACTATAACGAAACACGTTAACTTATAAACTATTATTTTGTTTCCGATAATCGATAATCAAGATTATACTATTTTATTAATATTTATGTTTCATTGATAAAAATAAAATCGCATTATCTATTTTTAATAAAATAATGAAAGGAAAAAAAAAAACTCTGATTTGAGAGGTAAATTTTTACACATATATACATATTATATAATTATGTATGTTAATAAAATCTTTATAATTTTATTAAATAAATGATTTTTTTATTAGTTAATTAAAAATACTAGAAAATATAGAGAATGCGATTTTATTTTTTCCATGAAACATATTAATATTAATAAAACAGTATAATCCTGATTATCCTCTCTGTTACATCTCAGAGACTCGACTGCTGTTTAGCTGTTTACATTAATTAATTTTGCTGAATTTTAACTTTATAAAAAACATTTACAATTATCTTCATACCAAATTCATACCTCATTGTTCTAAAGTAAATTAATTATGGTAGATAAATGAAAAAAATAATCACAGCCTTGTGTAGAACTGTGTGAAAATAATATTTCCAGGAAAATAAATTTGTGGACAAAGTGTTCGTTGTTTAAAAAATCCCCTCCTTTATTTTAGTGCTGCAGAGCGCAGCGTAGAGCGCATGATCGCTCTTGAAAAAGCGAGCGAAGATACGAGTTTCCCGAGCGATGGTGAGATTTCACGAAAACATCTCACCCGTCTTCATGACCTCAAGAGGGCCATGCTGGAGGCCTTCATGGTGGCCCTGCAAGAGGGCAGGACTCTGCTGGAGAAGCTGCAAGAACTGGAGAATGTGGGGACGCTGGATTCTCGTCCACAACACACGAGGGCCGAGGCTCAGCTGGGTGAGTTGCAACGTAAACAATGAACAGGTGCCGACTTTGCTATCATATTATATGCAAACATTAATGAACGAAAAACATAAACCTTTGAGATTCAGAAGTTAATTATTATCTAGTTACATTAATGAAGCACTTTACAATATTGAATGATAAACATCTATCGCTTTTCATCAATGGCAGGCCTAATAAACGGGACGCTTGCAGCTTGCAGGGGCTGACGGTCACACGGAATGCAAACTGAACCGGTTTCAAGTGTTTCAACCGGTAAATCTGTAGTGCACACTCAGAGCATTCGGTACTGTAAATAGTACTAGCTATATACATATTTGAGTGCATATAGACTCACGATAGAACTATAATAGAGACTGCTGAAATATAGAAATTCACATATTGTATGCAATATATTGTCCCCAATCGAGTAATATATATACGTAGCATTCAATTTTAAAACTTGTAGTGCAATAAACAAAACAAAAAAATTAGGGCGATTAATTTTAATTAAAAAAGCACACTTAAAATGGTCTTTCATTTTTCCACAGCCATATCGCAGGTTCAGCACTGGCTGGAGGCTCTTCACGACCGACGACGCTCTCTCGACGCTGCCTGGGCTCGACGAAAGGGTCAGCTGGAGCAGGCGCTGGCCGTGTCTCTGCTGGCGGCCGAGCTGGAGGGGCTGGAGGCCACACTGAGGGTGCGCCACGAGGGCCTGGCCAGGAGCGACCAGCTGGGAGACTCCGCCTCGAGCGCAGAGCTGCTGCTGCACGAACACAACAAGCTGCTGCCTGAAGCCAAGGTTAGTCTCGGCAAACATCATATAGTTACTAAAATTTTTACCAAGTTAAAAACAAATTTAAACTGGAAAAAAAGAACAAGGATAATTGTAGCCATGCAATTAATCAAATAAGTTGCTTTTTTAAAAATTGTCGAGTAATGTAAAAAGTAATATAAATATACATACAAATTTTGTACAGTAATACAGTATATAATATTAAAAAACAAGAAAAAATATCCTACCTACTATATTTAAATCGTGAAGTTAAAAGCAACCTCATGTTCTGTCCAGGAGCTGCAGGAGAAGGGTCTGCGAGTAACGAGGGCCACTGACCGTCTCGTGTCCGGCGAGGGCCAGGCTACCGTCACAGCGACGCCCACCTCAGAGCAACGCAAGGCCCAGCTAGGCCTGCAGGCGTACACGGTACTCAACAGCTGTTCTGAGTACCTGCATCTGATAGACCAGCGGTCCCAGCTGCTCAACCAGACTATTGCCTTCTTTAGACTGGCCCAGGCGGTGAGTCGTGTGCTTGGGTAGTAGAGGAGAGCATTAATTTAAAAGGGATTTTAGCTTCTGAATTGATCCCACTCTATATAATCATATAGATTTATTTTACTGTAAACAAAGTACTGTGGTAATGTAAATATGTCATGTTATTCCATTTAAACATAACGTTTGAAAACGTGTTGTCAATTCCTTTGCTGTTATTTTTTTTAATTTATTTTAAAAATATGAATTAAATTTTTTTACAGTATATGAAAATTTGAACATTAATTGTTTTGATTCAAAGTTACAATGTACATATATATAAAATCAAATAATTTTTACTTGAGGTACAACTAACAATACAGTATATTTTAGTAATAATTTACTTGCAAGGAAATGCATGTTAAAACCACTTGCTCCTGGTTGCAGGCCCTGACCAAGTTAGACCAACTGGAGGTGCAGCTTGCCACGTCTGAGGTCCCCGTGGCGAGCCCCCAGCTGGCTCAGCTTCACGCCCAGGTGGCACGAACCCTGGAGGACATCACTGTGGCTCCGCTGCAGGAAGGACACAACCTGCTGGCCACCGCAGACGCCTGTGGTACCCAGGGAACCGAGGTGAGGGAGAATAAATACAAGCATGCTTGCGGGAACTGACTGAGGGGGGGGGGGGGAAGAGGGGGGAAAATATTTTTTTATCATATTAAGGTTCACGAAAGACTGTAGCATTATTTTACATCCTAAGTTAAAAAAATTAACTTAAAATGATACTAAAAAGTCCCCCCCCCCCTAAATATGTGATTATCTAACAGCATCTGTAAAATGAGTTTAACATATTGGCAAATTTAGCCTAATTTTTTTAGTACCATAATGCCACATGTCTAAAATCTGATTGGACCCAGGATAAATTTCTAGCTAGGAAATAGTTTTGCGCAAGTGTTTTGTAAAAACCCTCTTATCAAACCGTATAGTAATTATGTTCTATATACAAGTGTATAATATAGTAAATATTGGCATCTCATGCTTCATAAACCCAAAACATGGTCCAATTTTAAATTTCTTAAAACTTAAAGATTTTATCATCATCAAAACTAAATTTTTTACAGTCATTGCCATGTACCTTAATCCATATTTTACAGTTCTCGAACTAATGGAGGTAGTACTATATGCAATAAGCCTCACAGAAAATGATGCTAATGTAATTTTCACGGGCGATTTTAACTGTAGAATTGACCTTTCAAATGTCCCGAAACATCTACGAAACAAGACAGATATTCTATTAGACATTTTAAATTCAAATGGCTACTTACTCTCTAATAGCCCCCTAGAAAAAACTTTTGTAAACGCAAATGGTTCAAGTACAATCGACCTGCTTTTTTATAAACCTAAAAATTTTATATTAATAAAACATGTCATTATTTCTGAGACAAACTCGTCACTGTTAAAGAGTCATCTACCCGGTGAAATTATTTTAAAATTTACCCCTAGCAATCCTCCCAATAAAAAACTTTTTTACAGATCAAATTATTCAAACAAAATTGATATTAGAAATTATAATGACCAAATTTATACTTATGGTGATACCATAATTACTCATATCAATAATAAAGATGTAAATAGTCTAAATACTTTAATTACTAATGTCATTCTATATTCTACTATTGCAAAGAAAAATAATAAAAGAGTATCTAAACCCTGGTTTAATAGCGAATGTTATCTATCAAGGCAAGATCTTCTATCAAAATTTCATGCCAGCAAATTATATTTATTCAAAAACCCAAATTTGCATGAGCAATTTATTCAGGCAAGAAGCTGTTATAAGGCTTTATTGAAGCAGAAAGAATTAGAATTTAAAATTAAATCGGAAGATAAAATGATTAAAGACGCAGAGCTAGAACCATACACATATCTTAGGAAAGATAGACCACCAACTAAGTCATGCCCAATTAACATAGACAAATGGGAAAACCATTTTACAAATATCTTAAATACAAATAAATTACAATCCGACCAAACTCTCAATCTTTTATCATTAACAAGAGACTATAATTGTAACTCAAATTATATTCCCCTTAATGAATTTGAAGTCTATAATTGTATGCAAAGCCTAAAAAACAATAAAGCTTCGGGCCCAGATTTTATTACGAATGAACATTTGAAGCTAGTAAGCAAGTCGTTAACCCCAACAATCACCAATATGTTTAACCTCTGTATTGAAACGGCTACAATTCCGGAATTGTGGCGGATCGCCTACCTAATGGTATTATACAAAGGGAAGGGTAACATTATGTCACCCGACTCATACAGAGGTATTATCCATGGTGATACCATGTACAAACTCTTCTCGAGATTAATTGCAAACAGGCTTTTTGATTCCACCCACTATCTTATTCCAAAAGAGCAATACGGCTTTATGCCAGGACGTTCCACAATACAAGCTGTATCCACAGTATATAATCAAATTAAACTAGCATTGGAGAAGCCAAAGGGTCATTTATATATTGTTTTTGTAGACTTCAGAAAAGCTTTTGATTCGGTCAATAGGAATTTGCTCATTGAAAAGCTGAAGTCATTTAAAGTAATTCCTTCTGAAATTTTGAATATCTTAGCTGTTATTCTAAATATCAATTATGTATGTGTTCAAGATCGCTTATCATGTTCTAGTAATATTATTCAATCTAACGGAGTTTTGCAAGGAGACCCGAGCAGCTCTCTTCTTTTCAATCTTTTTACTGCAGATATAACTGAGATTACAAAAGATATAAACTGTGAAAATGAAAATGATCAAGTCGTACTAAATTTATATGCAGATGATCTTGCTATTATTTCAAAGAGCAAAGTCAAGCTACAAAAAGTGCTAAATAATCTATCCATCTGGGCCAAAACAAATGGTCTAGAAATTAACACAGAGAAAACCAAGGTTGTTAAGTTTAGAAGAGGCGGACCGTTATGCAAAAACGATGAAATTTATTGTGACGGTCAAAAGATTGAATTTCTAAATTCATTTAAATATCTTGGCATAATACTTCAAATGACAGGGCTTTCTTTTTCTAAACATATAACAGAAAGATGTAAGAACGCTATCACTGTTATGTACACTATCTCAGGGCTGTCTGGTCTATCCGTCAAAACAGGGCTCAAACTGTTCAATTTAAAAGTCGCCCCTGTGGCTACTTATGGTATTGAAATTGTATGGCCTCATTTATCTGTATCCGATTTTGATAAATTAGAATCAGTAAAAGCCATGTTTGTTAAAAGATTACTGTGTCTGTCAAAATTTGCCGAAACTAGACTGGCCTATAAACTGATAGATTCCAATTATTTTATTACAGAAATCAAAGAAATGTTTAAACTTCCAACGACAGATCAATATTCCAATTTTATAGCTGTCAGGAATCAAAAAGCTCAGGATATTAATCCTGAGTTTTACAGCACTGATGCTATGACATGTAAATATTGGTGTCTGCCCCAATTGGATAGATCCAATGTTAGAAATGTTTTAACTCGCCAGGCTGTTCACGGCTTCCATTATCTAATTTGTAAATCTTCTGGTTATCATAAAGCTGAACAATCTTGTGTATGTAAATTATGTAATGAATATTGTAGCCAATATCATTTAAATATCTGTAAATCTAGAATTAAGTCTATTAGCGATTATGCCAGGGGAGATTTCATATAGTCTATAGATTTTGAATAGCAATGAAGCAATAAGTTTTTTATTCTATCTATTTTCTATGTCATATTTTGTCTTATATATATGTGATTATATATATGATATATTATTATTATGATGTAACAGGCTGTTAGTATCATCTGTTATTTTATTTTATATTGTTTTATTATCATTTTCTATTGTTCTATTATTCTGTAACTATTATATATGTTTTGTATGTATGTTTTATGTGTTCTATTGTAATGTTTTTCTATAATGTATGTTTCTAGTGCTGTTAATATGTACACTTTCTGTGTTTAATAAAAGACTAATAATAATATAGTAAATAAACCTTTTGATCAGTTTGAATTTTGATAAAATACATTTTTTTTTTCAACTGACGGGGAATATTGTGCACGGGGACCTAGAAATCACAGAAGTATCTGAACAAAATGTATCTGAACTCGCCAGATTTCTGAGACAAATTACTTTCTGTCTTGCAGGGAGTGAGACGCACCGTTGAGGAGATTGAGAACAGGAAGATCAACCTGGCTGGGAGGTGCACTGCCCACCAGGAGGAGAGTCTACGTCTGACACAAGCACTCACCATCTTCCTGGAGAGACACAATGATGTGAGTGGCTTCTTTATGTTAATTCTGTGATAATTTGTTTCTCAACATGGGGGTTTAAACTATTGATGTGATAAAATTTGACACAATGTTTTGAAGAGAATTATCCTAACCTATGAACCTTATTTTATAATCTATGGAAAAATAAACAAAACTTCATATATGTAATTTGAATATGTGATAGAAACATTTCCACAATCCAATATCTAATTTTGGTTCTGTACGAAATTCCCTTGTTGAGTTTTGAGTTTTAAATATTTTTGAAATAAAAAAGCAAAATGCTGTAAAATTTGCTGGTATTTTACTTATAAATAAAATAAAATGATAAGTTATTCATGAGCTTCCAGCCCTTGCTGGTAATTTACTGATATTGGCGTTATGTTTTTGCAGCTGTACTCGTGGCTGGTTGGCATTGGTGAGGCGTTCATCCAGGGTCATCAGGACATGGGCAGTCAGCTCGCCATGGCCCAGGACTTCCTCGAGCTGCACAGACAGCTGCAGGCAGATCTGCAGGTGAGACAAAGAGACAGGGGAGTATCAACATCATTTTTTTTTATTGCAGAAATGGATAGAGCGTTCAAAGTTATGCTGCCCTGATTTTTTTAAGATTTTTTAGAGCCCGGGAAGTATTTTTAAAAAATTATTGAAAGTCCTTTTTGTGACGTCACGCGGCGGCAAGTCCTATTTTTTTGTTAAGGAGCGGCGTCTCGTGACGTCACAAAAAGAATTTTCAATAATTTTTTAAAAATAGTTCCCGGTCTCTAAAAAATCTGAAAAAAATCAGGGTAGCATAACTTTGCACCCTCTATCCATTTCTGCAATAAAAATAATTGAGGATGATACTCCGTTGTGAGTAAAGTACAATAAAAAGAGCAAAGAAGTGTTAATTAAACAGTGAATGTTAGGGTAGTTACTGCTGATATTTTTTTTAAACCAAGACATATTGCCATCTGAGAATGCATTTCAGATACATAAACTATTGATGGGAAATGACCCTTAAATGTTATGGACATAAGAAATACCATAAAGTTTTTTTATTCCTTTTTTTAATGGACAATTTGCATCAACTTTTTTTAGTAGCTCAATCGAAAGAGGAGGTCGAAAAATACACCTGTGAATTTTATGCAATTTTTATTCGTACTGCATCATGGCTAAAAGAGAGGTCACGTGACCTGGAACCGGCGCCCGTGTCGCCCGTGACGTCACTTAACTGTTCCGTCAAACAAACGATCGACTTTATAACGCTTGCAAAGAACCACGTTGCTATGGAAACAAGCAACAATTAATTTATTGTTTACAAGCATTATATAGACAATCGTTTGTTTGACCGGACAGTTAAGTGACGTCACGGGCGACACGGGCGCCGGCTCCAGGTCACGTGACCTCTCTTTTAGCCATGATGCAGTACGAATAAAAATCGCATAAAATTCACAGGTGTATTTTTCGACCTCCTCTTTCGATTGAGCTACTAAAAAAAGTTGATGCAAATTGTCCATTATCTAAAATACATTCTGAGGTGATGACAGTCCTATTTGTTCTCCTTACTTTTCACCTACAGGTATTAAATACTTTTCGCTCAATTGTTTCAGCTTAAGGGTACTGAGATTGAGGCTCTGGACGCTAGTTTGCCAGAGCTGCTCGGCCATTTGTCCCATCAGCAATGTGATGATGTGGAGAACAAGATGGCCAGCCTACGCAACCATTGGGCGCGACTGTGCTCCCTGTTGGAGTCTCGACTGGAGCTGAGCGAGAAATACGTCCGCTTCCACGCCCTGGCAGTGAGACTAGCAGCTCAGGTGAGACAACAAGTCCTGAATGATTTTACAAAATCAGTTCAGATTTAAGATAATTCTAACGAAGCCTTGATTTAAAAATGTTGCTTATTACATTTTTATTTAATTTCATTGCATTACAAATTGTATAAAAGTCAGATTTAAAGTTTAAAGAGACGCAAGAAAAAAAAAAAAAAAAATTGATGCAGTATACAAAACTGAGTATGATTAAGGAATTGCTGGAAAAATTTATGTTCAGTTATTTGAGTACATTTGTTGACATGTTGCAGATCGATGCTGCTGAGGAATCAATGCGTCGTGCACCGGATGAAGACAGTGAAAGGTCCGGCAAGCAGGCCCCACAGGAGGAGCAGTGGCTGGCCTGCCAACAGCAGCTCCTGCAACTGTCTACCGCGGGAAACAACTTTATGCAAGACACCGCCAAGGTAGGACTCTCAATCTTTTATACTGTACTTACATCTTAGGGACACTGTGTATGTACTTTTGCAAAGTACAGCATTTATTATTAAATATTTATACTGTTATTTTATGATGAATGGGAATAAAAAATAATCATGAATTTTATGGGGAATATATTATATATAATATTATATACTATAATATGTTCCTATATTATATCTTATATTTTTCAACAAAATATATTGTTTTTATATATAATTATTTATTTACTCGATTACCTTTTTTTCTGCAGTTTTTATGTTTTGTATGTTGTGGTAGGGTATACAGTAGTTAGTTTACCAATGAAATCTGCCTTCTTGTTTGTTTAAAATGTTCTGTTTTCTTTTCTTTTTTTTTATTTATTTTTTTATTAGTTACCAGGAAATTAATCTGTTTTTTAAACTTTCAGTTTTGAATTCACTTTGTAGCAGACTGTTAATTTGTCTGAAAATAGGTCAAGGAAGGTTTCAATTTTCAAACCCCTAGCTTGAAAAATTACTATTTTAATTTGTCAAACTATTTTATATTTGTTAGTGGCAAGTATGTTAAGTGCTATATTAAGAAAGCTTCGATTTTGCTTAAAAAACTTATCATCATGCTATTGAATTTTACTTTTCTTTCTATGGATATGTCTATTTCGAAATGACATGACATGTTGAATAATAATTATTACAAATAATATTTAAGCTTATGCTTTTTTTTATGCATGTAATGCACACTACTTGTTGTGTACAAATTTAAGGTTAAAAAATATTACAACAGTTATAACTACGGTATAGGTTAAATTAGTTTTTTATCAATTTATTATTTTTAAGTAAAAAAAGAAGATAATATAAAAAATGTAAATTCGAGGGATTCAATTACTTTTATAAATTGTGACTTAAGGTAGAGATAACGCCAATCAGCTGTTCGACGTACTCCCGTTTGATTAACAATAAAACCTTAGCAAATTCACAAAAATTCTGAATTTTTTTAGAGGCAGATATTAGTGCCTTAAAGCTATAGAAAAAATTTCAAAACAATTTAACGAGCCTATTTTTTTTATTAATTTTTTTTTTTAATTTTCAGCTAGGGCTTTCCCATGGAGAGACAAACTAAAAACTTAATTAAAAAAAATCGTCTCGTTAAATTGTTTTGAAAATTTTTCTATGACTTTTAGGCACTAATATCTGCCTCTCAAAAAAAATTAAGAATTTTTGTGAATTTGCTAAGGTTCACATGTTAATCAAATGGAGCTAAAAAAACAGCCGATCGACGTTATCTCTACCTTAAATATAAATCAATTTATTAATTAATTAGTTATTACTGTAAATTATATTGAATTGAAACTCAATGCTTTCCAATTGTATATTTATATAATATTCTCGCAATAAAATGTGAAAATACGCGACAAAGCGCGTCAAAAATTACAAACGTGGAATTGGGAAAAGAATAAAAAGTTTAATCTTTGAAGCTATTTTTGCATTGATCTAATCTTGCACTTACTCGGCCACTAAAATTCGAATCTAACGACTCTGATTCTATATTTGCAAGCGCTATAAAAAACTTTCAACATTATGTCCCTGTTCTTGCATATATAAATAAAAATATAAATTCAATTCGTTAGATTTTTTAGAAGATGGTGTTAAGATGGGTGTTATATATATTTTTTACGGAAGGGAGATTTTAAAGATGAGAGTTATTTTTATCTGGGATATGAGTTGGCGTTTCGCCCGACGTACATGTTATATGTATGAAAGAAACGTTCTTTAGACCGGAGCTTGGCTCTAGAGCTGGCTGGAGCTTGTCTCGTGTAAATAACTTTGCATCGTGTTTAAAAAATTATTTAGTAACAAGTCGTCTCATTGGTCCGAATGCTAGCGGAGATTCCCGACGAAAATTTAATTAGATATGAAACTTGGTGAGATTCATGGCGCGGTGTCTGGTGTGTTCAGGAAGCGACCGCGCCTCCCTCGTCGCGGCAGGACCCGCACTTGGACGTGAAACGTGCCCGCCTCTGTGTTGAGACGCTGCTCGAGCACTTCAACAACCACCAAGTGACGCTAGAAACTTCGTGGACCACCTGGCAGACGCGAATATCGACCTTCCGGGAGACCACCGTCCAGTGGCAGAGGATCATGATCGAAAGCTCCAGGGTAAGTACGAAATTAACCTAAGGGAAATATGCTACTTTATACGTTTTATGAAACTTTAATGAACCGTTTAGCGTGTAAGATTTCGATTTTATACAGCGTTAGAATTACGTGTGCCAAAAAACGTTGGCGTGTGATAATTTGTAAGAAAAATTAGCTAATATTAATTATCACAATTAAGAAAAAAAAATGTGAAGATTTAAAAAAAAAAAAATGTTTATGAAAACTGTCAGCTACAAGTATATTTTTAATAAATACGCGCAGCTGTTATAATTCTACGATTCACATATAACTTCTAAAATTCACATTAAACTAATATGCTAGAGCTTTCAATAACAATAATATATGTAATGACACCAAGATTATTGATATTACTTTGCATGTAATGGCAGAAGATATTAATTACGAAACGTTCAATCATTGTCGTTCTACGTACACGTCAAAGCGCACATACCAAAGTTTTGTTGTATATTTTTTTTGTCACGTCCGTGAACTTCATAAAGCTAAAACAAATGAGACATGACCTATATAATAATAATATCTTCAGTTTCGCTTGCCAGGTGTCTGAAAGGGAGTCAGTTGCGAGCTCGAGTTAGCTAAGAATGATTCCAGTGTAAAGAGCTCAGACCTCGATATGCCGCGTGTATCGGTGTTCTCGTGCTTGGGACAGGCGTATTTGGTGAGCTTTTATTAATTAAAATTCTGTAGTTTTGTTTAGTCCTGTAATATATATTTGTGGCTGGTTATGTCTAAATTTGTCTAAAGGAAGTTACTTAAAAAAGAAATACGCTGTTCTTCTAACAAAGAAAGATATTGTTACAAGAAGTAAAAAAGTTCTCAGTTTCAATTTTTTTCCATAGTTATACTGTGATGCTAGAAATAACTTTTAAACCATGGGAGAGCGAAGGCTTTAATGTTGTTATAGAATTTACGAAGCATGCATGCGGTAGTAGCCTAATGCTAGCTTGCTGTAAGCAGTTTATCTCTTGCGGCGAGGCGTGAAATGTTTGTTCCATGCAGAGTTAAAATATACGTGATGATTTATACGAAAACATCAGTAGCGGCCGGAGTGTAATTATTTTCATCTTAAACGCTGCCAATGGGATTTTCCAAGATCTGTTTGAACTTTCGGGTTGAAAAGTTACTGAAGTTACGTACTCGCGTCTCGCGTGCGTCTAATTTTGGGACACGCCCACGTACTTGTCCACTCGGCGACACATGACACGATCTAGATGAAGTGTAATGAATTTTAAGATATAGTTAACATTTTGCTGCCTCAAATAAAAACCGATGATAAAAATTTAAGTGTTTTATTGAAAATGTAAAATCGCATGATCATAACATTTACTCTACGAGGTTTTTAAAGTCCATTGAAGTATATACATTTACTATATTATACATTTATAATATATATATATATATATCATATAATGTATATAATAATTTATTATACATGCACCTTACGCGAGCGTTTTAAAGTATACATAATTTACGTATACTATAGGTACTCTGCAAGAACGATAAATATAAATAGACGGTGCTCGATTTTTAAGGGGTTTTATAAATTATATTTTTATTTCTATATTTTGTATTGAAAAAAAAAATCAGTGTAATGAAAAAAAAAATAACTTTTTTTAACAGTATTTTTATTGGCAACATGCAGTAGATTTTGTGATCATTATTAAGAAATATTTTGTAAAGAAGAGAAATATATAAATATATACGGTTTATTTTTCTTTTCCATGCCAAAGAGCCATCATGAAGTGTGTATAATAGATAGTGTCTTAGCGTGTAGCTGAAAGTGAATTATAGGAATTATATAATTCCTGTAATGCACTTTCATCAGCTACAAACTATCTATTATATCACACTCCATAATTAAATGGACAGAAAAATAAACCGTAATTTTATCTGATTTATCTCCACCATAAACGTAATTTTCGAGTTCCTTATCGTTCTCCAGACGGTGGACTGGGTGTCTCGGCTGGACGCTCAGTTCTACCCGCTGTTGGACGCGGACGAGGTGGCGCCTCGCGGCGTCGTGCGGCGCTTGGAGGAGCGTCAGGCCCGCGTGCTGCCTGAGGCGAGGCGCGCGCAGGCCGAGGTAGAGCTCAGACTGCGGGCCGTCGAGTCGCTTCAAGTGCAAGGTGAGTTATATGCATCTCTCGTTCGGTACCAGGCTAATTTATTCAACCAGGAACTCAATTAGGAAGATCTTTATAATTATATTTTTAACTTAAACATGTTAGAAATAAAGTTTGTTTGTTATTTTAATAAATTTTTTGAGCATCACCTACCTTGTTGATTTCATTATCGCCGAATTTTTTTTTTTTACTTTTTGTCTAGATTTGTCTCTCCCCCCTCCTCCTTTCCATACTCTATATTTAGAAAGAAACATACAAGTTTCCTTTTATTCATTTATTTTCACAACAAAAAATTTCGTTTGAAAAATAAAACAAAAAAACAAAACAAAACAAAAGGTGGTGGGGAAAGAAATTAATTTTTTTTTTTTTGCAACATTCAATGCCTATAATTACATCTAATTTTACATTACATCTGATTTTCCTATATAATCTCAGTCACGTTTCGATCATGTTGTGTGCATGTGTGCAGGCGAGGCCCAGGTCCAGCGTGACAACGTGGTGACACAGCTGCTGCAGCTCAACCAGAGGGTCAACACCATCGTCTCAGAGTACCAAGTCCTGCTTCAGATGCTCATCGCCTTCTTCAAGAACGTTGCAGAGGTACGACTTTCGAGTACGCCTCGGGGGCAAATTTAATAATAAATAGATTAAATACTGTCAGATAAAAGCAAAACATAATAATAGATATGTTTAAAACCTGTTAGGTTAAAAATATAACAATCACTATATGGGTTTCAGTGAAAAATAAGACAATAATAATTGGAAAAAAAAAATATTTATATATAATAAATTAATGAAATAAATGATGAAAAAAACAAATGAAAAATAAATCAATAAATGAACAAACAAACAAATATTTTAATTATATAAATACTGTATAATATTTAAATAAATAATAAGTGTAAAGAATACTTGAACTTAAGTAAAATGGAGACTTATGTGTTCACAGCTGGAGAAGACGGTGGAAGGCCTGCAGGTCCAGTACCGAGGCACGGTGCTCCCCACGGATGTGACCAGCGTGGAGAAGATGCTTAAAGAACACGAGGCCTCACGACACACCGTGTCCGAGCTCTTCCGCTTTACCAGCAACGAGAGCCAACAGGTCATCGCACGCATCAGGCAACAGGTGGGGACACTCTGTTGCTTTTGTCATACATTCATATAGTGTGACGGAGGCATGACATAATTATTATTCTAAGTGCTTTGAATAAAGTGTTTACAAAAAGTAGCGAAAACATTCAAAATTACAGTATAATTAATTTTTGATTCATTGATAAAATATTTATATTTTTAATGACAAAATAAATACAACTACAACTTCATTATTTTCAGCTTATTTATAATTATCAGCTTTTTTTTTTTTGGTGTCACATTTCATTTAATTAATCTAATTAATTTGTCGGTATTAGACAAAACCTCACTAAGTCTGTTTTTCCAGGAGCCGGGCCAGGCAGCCCAGAACGATGTGGAGGTGATCTCTCGCGTGCTGGGGTCTCGCCAGGTGCAGTGGGAGCAAGGTTGGGAGGAAAGACATGCACAGCTGGAGCAGCACCTGCAGCGTTGCCAGTTTGATGCAGACCTACAGCAGCTCAACCAGCAGCTTGCAGATCTGGCAACACAGCTCGGCAGGGTCAGGGGCCAGTTTGGGGAATCCCTGGCGACAGCAAGAGCAAACGCTCAGGCCTTTGTGGCCTTTGAGAGGACAATAGAGGTGGGTGGAGTCAATGTTTGTGTGCTTAAGTAGCTTCAATTTCTGGCAATGTCTTTTTAATTTTGTTGTTTTGTTGATAAAAAACAATGAAATAAAATGTTTTTATATCAAAAGTAACAATTTGGAAGAACACTCATAATTCAAAGTTATTTCCCTTTAAATGCACAATTCCGCATCACTATTTCCTTCATGGAACTTGATATCTTTGGTAATCAGCTGCTGGAGCGGAGGGTGACGATGTTCGTGAGCACTGCTGAGAACCTTCTTGCTGTGGAGCACATGTCGTCCAGCCATGTCCAGCAGGAGCTGGAGAGACTGCAGGCGCGCTGGGCCATGCTCAGGTCGCAGGTCACCGAGTCCAAGCGGCTCATCGACCTCAGCGTCCAGTATTTCATTCTCGTCGAGGAGGTATGTGTACCAGCAATCAGGAAAATTGTGGAGTGACGTAATTGTAACTGTCTCCTTGTTACATGCTCGCTAAAGGAAACAGGTAACTTTAAGATGTCTTAATGCAGGGTACATTTTTTTTTAACAGTACATCAGGTGGTGAATTTTTAGAACCATTCAATTCAATTATGTAAAATGATTTTTTTTTAATTACAATTTTTTATGTTTTTTTGCAGCAAATACCGTATCATATCTATAGCCTATAAGCTAAGAATTTCGATCTATTTTTGAAATCACATTAATGAGAATTGCATGTTTATTTTTCTATACAGTAAAGAAATAATTTATAAAAAATTATATTTAGTAGTATTTTTTTCTTTGATAGGTAGTATTATACATTATTTGTGTAACAGGCCGAGGAATGGTTCAGAGAAGGTAGTCGTCTACTTGTTACGATTGCTCGCAAGTCCACGGCAGTCAAGACTCCAGAAGAAGCAACTCAACTCCTCAGTGAAGTGGAAATGTTCCTCAGACCTGGTGAAGCTCGACAAAACGAACGCATTGCCAAGATTTCCTCTCTGGCCTCTCAGCTGTACGGTAAGCTGACCAACAAGTGCCGTAAGTGGGAGATTCTGATAGAGATTGTTACAGGGGAGGAGAGGTCACGGCAAGTCACGACTGTGCTGACGGAGAACCACGAGATGTTGGAGTCATTCAGCGTGATCAACATCGAACTTACGACCCTGATTCGAAACCTGAGGGCTGCAGACGACGAGAGACAACGACAGAAGAGGGTGAGAATAGTTTTCCAGCTCATCATGATCTAACCTCAGTACAATTTACTAACTAAAATGTTAATCTAGTATGACATTTGATTGGGAAGAAATAGTAAAATAGCCTTATTTTTACATATGATTTTTTATACTAGATATTTTTTAATATAGTCCTAGCTAAGTTGCATGAAGAAGTTGCTGACTGACCTTTGGTTTCAGGAACTGCTGGAGGCTGATGCATCATTGACGGCCGCTAGACTCGAGGCTGAAGCTGCAAGAGCAGCGGCTGCAGCTGCCGAGGATGCAAGAAGGTCCTCTGAGGCAGCAGCACAGGCTCTCAAAGAAGCAGAGCGAGAGAGACAGAGAAGGGTACGTTTATCAAGATGAAACTAGTGACCATGACTGAAAGGTGTTTTTGCAGGAGCAACAACAAGCTGAGGCATCCCTGGCCACTGCAAGAGCCGAGGCAGAGGCAGCGAGATTAGCGGCCGCAGCAGCAGAGGAAGCAAGAAGGGCGTCCGAGGCTGCAGCAAAGGCATTGAGCGAGGCTGAGAGGGAACGTCAAAGACAGGTACCAATTTTCACTGAAGATTGGAGCAATGTTAAAATTTCACTTTTGTACTTGCGTAGACAAATTAATTTTGAGCACTAATTTAAGTTTTAAAAATTCCAACTGAAAATATACTGTATTATATTTAAGGGATCAGAAATCATATGGTTCTAAAGTTTGAAATGACTCCAATGAAAGGGAAATTATTATATGTAAACCTATTGCCAAGATTCTATTTGTACAGTACAGTAGTTCAGCAATCTCTTTGTTTTTCAGGAACAATTGAAAGCAGAAGAGTCATTAGCAGCTGCAAGGGCAGAGGCAGAGTTAGCTAAAAATGCCGCGGCTGCAGCAGAAGAAGCTCGAAGGGCTGCTGAGGCTGCTGCTAATGCTATGAAAGATGAAGAAGCAAGGAGAGCGAGAGACGCAGCTGAACATGCACGCAGGGCTGAAGAAGCAAGAAGGGCAGCTGAGGCAGAGACTTTACGACTTCAGGCAATGCGGGAGGAGGAAGCCAGGAAGGCTGCTGCAGTAGCAGAATATACACGACGGGCGGAGGAAGCCCAGCGTGCTGCAGAGGCCGAGGCACTCAGGCTAGAGGCTTTGAAGGAGGAAGAGGCTCGCAAGGCCGCAGAAGCAGCAGAGAACGCTCGGAAGGCAGAGGAACAGTGGAGAGCTGACGAGGTTAGGAGAGCTGCGGAGTCTGCCGAGAGGGTGAGGAAAGAGGAGGAAGCAAGGAAAGCTGCAGAGGAAGAGAGACTTAGACATGAACAAGCAAGGAGAGCTGCGGAAGCAGAGAGAATTAGACAAGAGGAGGCTGCAAGGAAGGCTACAGAGAAGGCCAGGCAAGAAGAAGAAGCGAGAAAGGCTGCAGAGGTTGAAAGAATTCGACAGGAGGAGGCGACAAGAAAGGCAAAGCAAGAGGAAGAAAAGAGAAAGGCTGCCGAGGCCGAGAGAACCAGACAAGAAGAGGAGAGGAGAGCAGCAGAGGCTGAGAGAGCTCGTAGAGAGGACGAAGCTCAGAGAGCAGCTGAGGAGAAAGCCAGGCAGGAGGAGGAAGCAAGGAGAGCTGTGAGTGATATTTTATCTTATTATGCATGGTCACAGTTTCATCCATGATTTTAAATTGTGAAAAAAATTAGTATTAGTTTTCCTTTCTGAAATTTAATTATTTTAATATTTTAATTAACTGTATTTTTTTAGTAATACATAGTTTCATCCCAGGAAATTTTCCACAGTGAAAGAAAAAAAAAAGTTTTTTTTTTTATTAATATTATCATTATTATTTAAAAAAAAAATTAAGATACTGCAATTGCTTGATTCCAGAGCTTAATGTATTTTGTAGTGAAATACATGTCATGTTTCTTCTCTTAGATTCCAGTTATTGAGCCTCAACCTGCTCCCATGAAGGTCCAACTCGAGGAGTCTGCCCCAGTCCTCACTGTCCCCGTCTTTGTAGAAGCTCTCAGAGACTCCGTCATCCAGGAGGGAGACAAGTTCACCTTCGAGTGCAGGCATGTACCAGCATGTTCTTTGTAATCTCGTATCACAGTGCTAATGAACTTGTTCTTGCAGGGTGTCTGGAGTGCCTGTGCCTCAAGTGGAGTGGTTTAAAGACGGAATCTCGATACAAAATAACCCAGACTATCATACTAGTTTCTACAAAGGTATTTGTCAACTTCGAATAGAAGAAACCTTTACTGAGGATTCTGCTAAGTTTACATGTAAAGCTGTAAATGCAGCTGGTAAAGCTGAAACTCATGCTACATTATCTGTGAAAGGTAAATGTTACTTTAATTTCTTAAAAAATACGGGTTTTGATGTAATACTGTTTTTTCACAGAACCTGGACCCCAGCTTACTCCTCCTGTGTTCTTGAAACCACTACTAGATGGCACTGCACGTGAGGGTGGAAAATACCAACTTGAGTGTACAGTTCACGGTTACCCTCTACCCACGGTACAGTGGTTCAAGGACGGTACTTGTATTGATGCCTCGCCAGATTATGTTATTACTTTTAACAATGGTCAAGCCATTCTGCAGCTTGATGAGGTGTTCCTTGAAGATCAAGCAATGTTCTGCTGTCAGGCGTCCAATAGACTTGGCACTTGTCAAACTGAAGCCAAGTTAACTGTCGAACGTAAGTATACTAATTAGAAAATTCTGTAGCTATTTTAAGAGGTAATTTTGCTAATTAGCATTATCTGAATAGCAGTGTTATAACAAAAGTCATGCCTTTTTAAAATTAAATATAAACATTCTCATTTTTTTTTTTTAATTATGACATATAAAATTATTGACATTATACTGTAATTATAATTAATGTAAATTTTACTATTGAATATACTTTTTAATTTAAAAGTTTATGAAGATAAGTATCAAAATAATATTTCCGTATATCTTTCTATCGTCTTTCTACTATTGTTTAATTAAAATTTCAATCTTCCCATTCTCAAAAATCATAACCATTTAAATAATTTTTTTCCTGCAGCTTTGGAACCCACTCAGACTCCTGCATTCACTGTGCCACTAAGCAATATTATGGCTCGTACTGGACAGAAAATCAAGCTAGAATGCGAAGTATCTGGAATTCCAGAGCCTCGAATTACTTGGACACACGATGGAAAACTCGTCAAAGAAACCAGAGAAGTCAAGGTAAAAAACAACTTATAAATCAATGTTGGATGTTTCTTGTTATATACTTTTTTATTTTATTTTAGATTGTCCATGACAAATGCAAATCCACGCTTCATATTTCTGAGGCCTTCCCTAAGGATGCTGGTGTGTACACTGCCAGAGCTAAGAACTTGGCTGGGGGTGCCACCAGCTCCTGTAATGTGTCCGTGAAGGTAAGTGAAGAGGTTCTTACACTCAGGGTAGTGTGTGACCAAGTTCTATGTCTCAGGGCCGCCTTCCCACGGAGACCTCAGACTCTGAGATGGCCAGTGACATTGAGCCGGTTAAGCCTGCCATCCAGATGCAGCTCAAGAACACCAGGGTGGACGAGGGGAGTCCTGTCAAGCTGGACTGTATCATCACGGGTCAGCCGGAACCTGAGGTGAGGAAAATTTGCTTGCTAATGAAACATTACTTTTATCAATTGTGATTTCAGCATTGTTTCTCCAGCTATTCATTTGATTTTTTTTCATAACATAATTTATAATACTACTGAACAAATATTTTCTGAACCATATTTTAATTAAGTTTCTCTTAATTTTTTATTCTCTTTTAAACTTGATTGAAATTTAATATTTAATTTTGCTTTATTTGCAGGTTATTTGGTACCATGATGGTCGCCCAGTGAAAGAGTCCAAGGAAGTTCAGCTGTTGTTCAAGGGTGACCGGTGCACACTGGTGATCAAGGAAGCCCTTGTGGAGGAGGCTGGGGAGTACCGAGTTGTTGCCGTTAACTCTGCAGGCGAGGCCTCAAGCACCTGTCAGCTCACTGTTGACCGTAAGTTCCTCAAAGTTCACCTGAGAGTTGTGACTTACCAAGGTCTTCATTACAGCTCTCAACGTGCCTACGCCTGAACCAGAGATAATTGGTGTGGCTCCCAAGTTCACCAAACTCCTAGCGGATATTCTCATACCAGAGGGAGAAACTACCAGATTGGAATGTGCCGTGGAAGGAGAACCAACACCTAAAATCACTTGGTTATTAAATAATCATGAAGTTCCTCCTTGTGATAGACTTGAGGTAATTATTGTCATTATTACAGAAGTTAAGAGTTTTATGAGGGAACCAAAAGTAGTAATTTGTTGTTGTTGTAGTTTTTAAATATTGGTAGAATCAATATTAATTTGTATAATTTATTTAGCAAAAAAGCACCACAAAAATATGTGGTTCTGTTACAATTTTGTAATGCATGTAATTTATTACTAAATATAAAACAAGAAAGTGTTAACCATTTTGTACTGTGTAGCTATTAAAGTAAAAAATAAAAGACAATCTTTGTGTTTAACTCTTTTCTTTTATTTTGACTATTAACTATTTATATTTCATGTGTAGATGATTCATAATGAAGAATCGGGCCAAGTATGTCTGACTATTACCAACACTATGACATCAGACAAGGGAGTGTATACAGCAAAGGCTATAAATAGTCTGGGTGATGCAAAATGCTTTGCTACATTGATCGTAAGAAGCCACCAAGAAACACCAGAACTGCAGCGCAAGGAGAGGTTGCATGAAGCTCCCTACTTCACTGAAATACTCTGTGACAAACTAGCAGTTGAGGGAGACTCAACAAGATTTGAGTGCATAGTCCAAGGCAAACCCACTCCTAAGGTATGCACAAGACCTCTATTATTTTGTTTTGCAAAGACTAACATTCTTGCTTTCACTTTGGAATTTTTATGTTAGGAAAGTACTTTAGTTTTCTTTTCTATGATTCATTCTTTGTTTAGCAACAATGTAGATGTTTACCATCTATTTGTAGAACTTGTTTAACAGTGATAATTTAAAATAGACTTGTTATACTATTTCCTTTAATCAGTATTGTTGAGTTACTAAATTAAATTTTTTATAAATTTTATACAATAAGCTAAAATTATAGCTAAAAAAAAAAGGACTTTTTTGAAGCTAAAATATAAAAGATACGCGAGTATAATTATTTTATTTTTCACTCATTTCAATCTGTGTTAAAATATTAGGACCAAATTTTACAAATACGATGCTTTGCAGGTGCGTTGGCTGTTCAACGATAGCCCGGTGTCTGGCCGAGACTTCCTAGTGTCCACCAGTGGTCAGCGACAAGTGCTCACCTTGCCTGCCGTGTCAAGAGAGCATTACGGAACCGTCTCGTGTGTAGCTGAAAACGAAGCAGGCCGGGCAACTTGCCAGGCAGCTCTCAGAGTTGAAGGTACTTTAATCAGAACACTTACATGTTTTTATTATAACATTATTGCATTTGTGTAACATTAACTCTTACTAGGTCACTTTTTTAAAATTTTTATTTTCTTCTCTCCCTCACTTAATATACTGTAGTGTCTTTTTGTTTGTTCAAATTTCAGCATTCAATAATATTTTTTAAAATTTCAATCACTATCATATAGTACTACTATTGTACTTACAGCCTTCATATACTGTAGATATAATAATAACTTTTTTATTGAACACAAAGACAGTGTACAGTATAGATTATAATGTAACAATACCCTAAAAGACTAAGAATATGATTATACATACATATACTGTAGATATTAAAGTACCTTATTTTGTATATTTCCAGGTGTTTCATCTGACCTCGGCATGGATGTGACTGAGAGCAGCTCTACGGAGCAGACTCTCGAGTCCTTCTCTGTGCGACGAGCAGTCTTCATGCAGAGCTCAAGCAGCGTCTCTACTGTCCAGGGGGGCTCTGGGGGTGTGGAGCGACACAGCTTCTCGACCCAGTCCCAGCAAGCGATGCAGCAGACCGGCGGCCAGCCTCCAGTTCAGGTAAATGGAACTTCGGAGAACATTAGATACTGATTTAAATGTATCTTGCGTTACATTATTATTATTTTTTAATAATTTTGAGAATAAAAAAAATTGGGGAAAACATTCAGCTATTAATTAATATTATATAAGTTATTTTTAACTAAGAGTTTCTTCCTTTATTAATTAATACATTCTATTAAAATTACTAGTAAAATATTAGCAACTAAAAAGCAGTCTTGAAAATGTTCTTAATTTTGTTATGTTGAAACAGATGCAGTCTCAGCGAGTTGAACAAGTGCATCAGGTGAACCAAGAGAGACCGGTGGTGCACCAACAGAGCTCTCTGGTGGTGAGTCGAGGGAGCCCAGTGCCTCCTGTGAAGCCCAAGCAACGAAAGGCCGTGCCCCCGAGGTTCATCTCCCCCCTCAACGGGAAGATCGTGGACCAGGGTGCAGACATACTGCTGGAGGGGATTGTCGATGGTAAGAACTGCATTTGTAGTATTTTGAGTTTCTAATAATTTTCTTTAATTGAAATTAGGATTAAAAAAAAAAAAAAAAAAATCAGCTGCAATTTCCACAAGCTTTATTTGACTCAAGTTGAGAAGTAGTAATTTCATCCACATGTTAATTTTAAAATTAGCAAAAATAATATAAATCAATTTTCACTATAGCTGGGATACAATTTTGCAAATTGCATATTTTCAGAAAAATGTGACATTTTGAAAATACAAATTTCGCAATGCAGGTCACCCAGTGCCAACAGTGACTTGGCTGAAGAATGGTCACGAGCTCCCTGCCTCGTGTGAGGTCAAGTACGAGCACAACAAGGCCACTTTGCAGATGAAGGAAGTCAATGTGATTGATGCAGGTCGCTACACATGTAGAGCTGAGAATGAGGCTGGCACAGCAAGCAGCACTGCGGACATTGTTGTGAAAAGTGAGTGAACGAAAAACTGCAGACTTTGAAAAAACAGTGAAACTTGTGAAGTGTTTCATTTTTTTTTTCTAAGGCTTCACCAATTTATACAATAGATAATAATAATTACAGTATAATTAATCTAATTAAAACCATTGTATTGGAACAATATCTACTGTATTTTACATTCTTTATATATGTATTACATATATATTGTATGAAAAGCTCTTATTTACACCATTCCATTGTTATTTCAGAAACTGTGTTCCCGCCCGTATTTGGTCGTCGCCTGCAAGCCCAGGTTGTTCGAATTGGTGAGCGAGCTCGGCTGGAGGTGGAGGTAGCAGGAACTCCTGAGCCCGACATCAAGTGGCACAAGGACGGTGTGCCGATATCAGACGTGCCGGGAGTGAGGGTAGTTGCCCAAGGCTGCTGTCACACACTAATCATCGAGAAAGGTACGCCATTTAAAATTTGTTTCTTAAAAACACACCAAAATTAATTAAATCAAAGTAACTTCGTAGGGAAAAAAATTTCTAATAAGTTCTCTGCTTTAAATTAGAATAAGCTAATCACAGTTTCAATTAAAGCATCCTTTATTGTCATTTTAAATCATAATTGCAATTAATTGTTTAATGTGTTGCTATTGTTTTCAAATAATATTTTTAAAAATATAATTGATAAAATTAGGTTATGTATTCAAATATTAAGCTAATATTATGACAAATTCTGGGGGGTCTTCAAATAACACCACTTAACCTAAACTTAGCCTAAGACTGTCTTAGCGCAACAATAAAGAATACGCTAAGACTGTCTTAATTTTAGGATTGTTGTAATTTGTGTTATTTGAAGACCCCCCAGGTTTTCTGGCTGCCTTCAACTCTTAAACCCTCAATTCGTCACATAATTAAGACCATTATTTGGACTTTGCAGCCACCCCTGCTCACTCTGGCCAGTACTCTGTGTCTGCCATCAACTCTGGTGGTCAAGCACAGAGCATTGCTGACTTTGCCGTCATCGAATCTGCTCCAGGGATTACACTGGAGGTCACTCGAATGGTGTTTGAAGACGTCGATGAGGTAAGAGTTCCTTCTCTCTAAGAGATTATCTGTATAGATCAGAACATAGTTTATTACTGTACTGTTTCTCTTTGTTATTTTCTTTCATTTTTCTACTTTTTCTTGGTGGTGGGGATGTCACAGAAGAAAGGTGCTGATAAATCTGCAAAATCAACTATCTCCTCTCTTCCCCCACTCCTCCCCCAAGGTACAACAACTAGCATTCACGAAGAATCTTTCTCTCAGTCTTCAACTAAAAAGGAATTCTCCGTCAAAATAGATCGAAATTCCACGACCCAAGAAATTGTTTCCTCGAAAGAAACAATTGTTCCAATTGTTACTAATGGGAACACTCCAAATATGTCAGAGTTTTTAGCCAAGATTAAAGTAGAACCACCAAAAGAAACCATCATACCTGTTCAAACTGAATCTGGTCTTAATGATAAAAAGAAAAGTGAAGTTATTCTGGATGTACAGGAGAAGCATGTTCCCAAAGAGCCACAGCCATCAAATATAGATACAACAGTGATAAAATCTGGTGAAGTACATTCGTCATCTGTTACTACTCGTGTGGAGAAAAAATATCTAAGTCACAACGTTCAGTTTGATGATATTCATCTTGAGCCTGGTCCTGCTCCTGAAATTTGTTTTTCAGCTTTACCAGAAGGAGTTGAAATTAAAAAAGATATGGCTGATAGAGTTAAGAGATTTGAAGATGAAATGAATTTATTGGAGCCAATGGACAAACCTGCTGCTGGTGCTGTTAGAATTTTACCAGCGAAACAAGAAAAAAAATCTCCGGACCTCCATTCTTCTCAGCAGCCCGTTGAGGAGAAACGAGAGGTTGTTGAGGAGTGTTTTGCTGCTTCGTCCGCTGTCCGTACAGGAAATGACTGGACAGTTTGTCCCCGCATCCCTGCCAGACCTGTGACGCCTGGTACAAGAGCCCCTAGCGCTCAAGCACTCGCCATGGAGAAACTCTGGGCCCCTGCCAGACCGTCTTCTCCTCTATTAGAACGAGCTGCATCTCCGAAACCACAGGTGCAAACTCCTGCAGTCATAGAGAGACCTGCATCACCAAGAATTAATGCAGAAGCAAAGGCAATGGAAAAACTTTGGACACCACGACCAACTACTCCATTAGAAAGAATAGCATCTCCTAAACCAAAATTAGAACCACCTTGGGTTGATAGATCAGCTTCTCCTAGACCAAATGCAGATGCAGTTGCAATGGAGAAACTTTGGGCGACAAGACGAGATCAAACTATTAAAACATCACCAAAACCTGATGTAACAAGGAAATCTCCTGAACCAGAAGTTAAACGTTCAATTCCTGCTCCAAGACCTGTTAGTGTGCCACCAATGGGAGAAAGACCAATGTCACCAAAACCTACAGCAGAAGGATTAGCAATGGATAAAATTTGGGCTCATAGTAATGAGACTGTTGGTAAGAAAAAGTGGCCTCCATCAAACGTACAAGAATTTATTGTTAAACCATTAGTACCGTGGCACAAAGGAGGACCCCAGCCTCCTGTGATCAACAAGAGTCAGGAAATAACATCACAGACTACAACTCAATCTTATCAGTCTTCTAGTCAAACTTCAATCACCAAAGAAATTAAATCAGAGACAATTGTACAGGAAGACAAGCCATTGATGGTTCAGTCTCCAGTACCAATGTTCCATCCTATCCAGCCTGCAGCAGCAGAGCCCACACAGCCAAAACAGCATTACATAGCAGAAGCAGAGGTTGTGCATAGAGTGAACCCAGTAGTTGAGGAAACCAAGATTACCAGCGAGTCAACATCTGAGTTTAAATCCAACTTCTCATCCTCCACTACCACCACCACTGAGGAGAAGACTGAGGGAAGAGCACCATCTCCGTCTGTAGTTGAGGAGAGGGGGTTGAAACCATCAGAGGCCAAGAAACTTTGGTCTCAAAGAATGGAAGCACCTCCACCTCCAAAACCAATTATAACTAGAAAAGAGCCAGCTTTTAAACAAAAGCAACCTGTAATTGACAATTCCTTTGAAATATTAGGACTTGTTCCAGGACCCCCACCAGAAATGGGTTTCATGGAAATGTCAACTGAGCGTAGACAGTCTAAAGTTGAATCAATTGAAGGAGAATTAGATAAAGAACCAAAAAAACATTTGGTTGGGTCCGTGAGGACAATTCCTCCCCCTCCACCAAAAGTTTCTCCTTCTCCTCCTAGGCAGATTGTTCCACCAACACCCAAGCAATTGCCGATGCCAAAACCAACCACTCCAAGGCCTTACACACCAGTCAACTTTGATAAATTATTTGAACCATTTCCAGAATTGGAACCTTTTCCATTTCAAGCTGACCCTGCTAAACCTAAACCTGAAAAATTACCACCCCCTCCAAAACCAAGTAGATTTTTAAAAGGAGAATTTGGTGGAAGTGACTATGAAAGTGATTTGGAGTCTGCAAGAATTCCAGCTAAATGGAGACCATATGAGAGTGATACAGAAGAACCAAGTTATCGTAAAGTACGACCACCTGCATCTGGAGGCCATGCTCCAAGACCTAAATCCACAGACCCTGCACCTTTGCCACCCTCTAAATTTGACAACCCTCCTCATTTTCAAGGTCCACCTAGACCAATTTTAGTTGATAACATTGTTGCAAATAAAAATGAGTCGGCAGCAATGCAACAACAAATGAGTTCCTCATCATCATCACATCAAACCACAACACGTTCGTCAACCCAAGTTACAAGAGTGACGACAGTAGAACAACAATCTTCATCTATGACAGGTTCGCCAGTTTTTAAGCATGGAGAGATTGGTAAAAAATCCCCTCCATCAAATAAAAAGTTTGATTCCTCCCCTAAACAAAATAATAGAGGTGAGTTGGCAGAGAGTGGTTATATGGCTGATACTGATGAACCAAGGAAACATCAAAAAAAGGTTATTGCTGGCATGGAGAGCAAGCCCTGCCCTACATCCTCCTACCCTCCTGGCACCACCCCTATTGAGGCGCAGCAAAAACATAAGGATGAGAAGAGGCAAGCTGTCGACGTTCCTCCACCTCCCTCAGCTCACCACAAAATACACCACCATGCTCCGCACAAACCACACAAAAAACCCTCCGTACCTCACCATGTCACCCCGGTGACCAAGAGTGCCTCTTTCACACACAGCAAGGTGCGCCACCCGTCTAGCTACTCCTTATCCGTGTGATGATAACAACCTGTCTGCCCTACCTAACGTGTGTGAACTAACACTAGCATGATGACGACTGCGTTCTTGTTTGACTTTACTTTGGTTTGACTTATCTATGCAGCGAGACCTTTACTTTATGAATTAACAATTGATTTTTACGAAAGTTTGAATAAAATATATTTTCTCAAACACCTTCTATTTTTTATATTTTTATTAAAAATTTGATACTTTCAAAATCAAAGCTTGTTAAAAAATTAAGGTCTCTCTGTAATATAATTATAAAGAAAGAAACAAAAATTATTGTTATAATAATTTATTAATATGAATTTTTGCAGCCTAGGCACTTGATATTCCATTTAATTCCAATTGATAAAATCTCATACTGACCCTAATCAATTAAGGATAATAAGAAAAATTTATATAATAGTGCACCTTTATTGCAATGTATAAATGTAAATTGTTACTGACCTCCCTTATTGTTGCCTCTATATTATTTTAAAAATTTAAACCAATAATTTTCTATTGTAAGATTGTAACTAAGGATATTTTTGCTTCTTTTAATTTGCATTATTACATCACTGACATGCATCGCTTGCATGTTAAGTGTATAATATCATAATTAATTGTTTCAGTGTTATAATTATGATTTATTTTCTTTCAGGAACCTCCTACCAGCCACATCGGCGAGGTTGGCAGAACTAAGTCCACGGAGCCGGTGCTTGAGCCCTTCCCCTACGCTCCCTCTCCTCCTGCCAAGCCACGTGCCCGCCTTCCTCCCCCTCCCAGCCCCTCACGGTTCATCAAGGGTGATTTCAGAGAGAGTGACTACGAGAGTGACGTTGACAGTCAGAGAATCTTGCCCTTGTGGCGACCTCACACCTCCGATACTGAAGATACTCCCCAGTACCGCCCTGTACAACCCCCCACTACACCCACACCAACCTTTAAAGTAAAATCTCAAAATGAAACTCCAATACCACCAACAGAATTTGAAGAACCACCTCCATTATCAGATGGACCATTACGACCAAAATTCGAACCAATTGAGAAAATGTCAACAAATACTTCTTATAAAATTGATAATGTTATAGATATACAAAAACATGTTGTAAAGCCAATGGCATTACTAGCAAGTGCTCTTGATAGATTTCAGCCTGGGTCACCTCCAAAAGTTGGTTATGCACCTCCCCCTCATCAAGGTTCATTTGCACAGTATCAAAATGGGACTGACCATAACGGATCAGAAGCTCCTTTGCAGCCAGGTTCACCTCCTAGAATGGATTATGCACCACCAATGAAGCAATTCCCTAAATCAACTCACACAGAAACTTCTAAAAAAGTTCATATGTCAGAATCTACTGAATACTCAAGACGTTTTGTTACTATGGAACATACAACTAGAGTCATACAGTTTGGTGAGAAAGAGAATGAAAGGAAAATTGAAACACCTCTAGAACCATTTCCATTCAAACCAGAGCCTGAGCGTCCGAAGCCAACAGTCTATGTTCCTCCACCACCGACACCAACAAAGTTCATTCGTGGAGACTTCCGAGAGAGTGATTACGAGAGCGACATTGAACAAGTCAAGATCCGTCCCAAGTGGACTCCCTACGACAGCGATAATGACGAGCCTCGTTATCGTAAAGTGCAGCCCCCACTGGTGCCTCCCAAGAGTCCGTCAAGGCATGAAGACCGTCCAGTGACCCCTCCTACGGTGTTTGATACACCTCCTAGTCTAGAGCTGGAGCAGCAGAGACTGCAGAGGGTTGATCAAATGAGGAGGCGCTTCAGTGAGGAGAAAGCAGCAGCCTCACAGCAGCAGCCAGCAATGCCAGCCAAGGCAGCCCGTAAGTACTGACGCTACCATAGCAATCATTAATTGAATTAAACTACAATTATTATTTAAATCTCTTTGGTAAATTAGTTGATAAAAATTTACCTCAATATTTTTTAATATGACTTTTTAGTAAAACAATTTATGACAAAATTCTTCACATTTTTGTGCTTGTTGCTAATTAATATGAAATTTTAAAAAGTAGATGTCATGTACCAAGAATTTTTTCCCTCTAATATTTTTCCTATTAATACATATATCATATTTATATTCTATAATTATTGTTTTATTAGAAGTGGCGTCGCAGCACATGAGTGAGATGACTCAAGCATTCAAGACGAAGGCCCAGCAGTTTGTCTCGGACATCACTACCCAACAGGCTGCTCCCAAGGCCCCCAGCAATCCTGCTCTCGACGGTACAGACCCCAGTGCATATCGCGAGGAATCTCGCCACTCAGAATTTGGTAAGCATCATTTTTGTGTTTAAATATCTCTCACTACATCTTTCTTTTTTCCTTCCTTTAAATATAGGATCCAAACACATAGACCCAGATACAGGTTTAATATATTTCAAATATGATTTTGGGTATGAATTTGGGTTAGTTCTACCTGGGGAAGGGAAACCAAAGCAAGTAACAAATAAGAAAGAAGATGAGGGGGCAATAGAGTTTCCAATAATTCATGAGAGGACGGAGCCACAGCGGCCAGCAAAACACGTCAAGTGGGAGTCAGAGAGTGAGCTCTCAGAGGTAGAAGCGACCAATCAGAGAGCCTCTCGCTCGGTGATCCCACCAATCCAGCGATGGGAGCCAAGCCCGAGCCCCGTGTCTTCCCCCTGCCCATCACCTTGGGGTCGTCACGGAGATTTAGGACCAGGTGACTGCAGCGTTGTAGACTCGTTGTGCTGCTTGATCACCTCTAGTGCAACCTCACTGTGTGTAGAATGTAGATTTAATACCACCATTTTGCAACTGAACTGTATTTAGAAAAGTTATCAAGTGCTTCATATTTTGTAATAACTGCCTGTATTCATATTGATTTTTTATGTAATTATTGTTTCTTTTTGCTTTGTATGTTTGTTATTTTATATTAATTCATTTCAGTTTTGTGTTCCTGCATTCTCTGTTCATTGTAAAACATTAATTGCATAACAAAATATTACACTGTACCAATTTGTTCTGAATTGAATATGTTTTGTCCCAAATAAAAATTTGATGTACGTAATAATAAATAAAGGAATAGAATATGAGAATTTAATGTACTGTAATTAATGAAAAATAGCAAATAACCAAGTAAAATCTTATTTAATAATGCAGAATACATCTAATTTATGTATTTGTGCAGGGCCAAAGGGTCCCCAGCATCCAGGCCAGGGAAGGGGTGGAGCCTCCACCCCACCCAGTACTCCGAGCACCCCTGGTAGCACTCAGGGTGGCTCCTTGCCTCTTGGACAGCTCCGTAAACCACCCTCTTTCATCACGGTAAGTTAAATCTAGCAACAATGAAGGCCTCGTCTGACATTGTTATTGTTGTTGCAGCCTCTTAATCTTATTAAAAGAAAAGGATAGGAATAACCAGCAAGGCCTTACCGATCGAAAGAGTCACAGCAGGTGGAAATTCTTGCGGTCACAGAGGTTCACTCGAAAGTTTTTACATTTTTGAAACGTTTCGCATCGTGGAGATGCTTCGTCAGTCACAAGAAGAAGTAGAATCCTACTTCTTTTACTTGATTCTACTTCTTTTTGTGACTGAAGAAGCATCTCCACGATGCGAAACGTTTCAAAAATGTAAAAACTTTCGAGTGAACCTCTGTGACTGCAAGAATTTCCACCTGCTCTGACTCTTTCGATCGGTAAGGCCTTGCTGGTTATTCCTATCCTTTTCTTTTAATAAGATTATCACAACCTAAATGGTTTATTTTCCTTAATTTGAATAATTGTTGCAGCCTCTGCGTGACATAGCTGCCATCAGTGGCTGCTCTGCGAGGTTTGAGTGCATTGTCCAAGCAGACCCTCCCCCTAATATTCTCTGGTCGAAGGACGGACGTATCATCGAGAACAGCACAGACCGTCAAATGTACTACAGAAACGGAGTGTGCAGACTTACCATACCACAAGCCTTCCCAGGTAGCTAATTACATACTGTACATTGTATTCTTGACATTTTTTTCTGAAAAGACTTTTTAAACAATTATTTTAATTAGGATAGCTACAAAGCAGCTAAGGTTTGATGGGAAAAAATGTACTGATAATTAATTATTAATTAAAATTAATTAATTAATTTTGAGTTAATGAAGTATTGAAGTCTTAAATTTTATACTCTTCTTTTTTCTTTAGAGATCTCGATATAAAATATATTTTTAAATTTTTTATTTATTTATATAATGTATTTTATTCAAGCTAAAGTTGTACATGGCAAATATAAAGGTTGTAAAGGTTATTTATCTTCAAGATAAATACAAACATACAATACATGTATGAGACAAAATAAAACATAATCCCAGTAAAAAAAAAAAAAAAAAAAAACATAAATATTTAAACAAATATAGTTCCCTGACATTTTTATTGCATCCTCAAAAAGTTTATCGTTTAGAAATCAACTAGTCAAATCCCATTATTTTTAAATAAAAACTGAAAACAACTTGTTAATTTCTATATCTAATGGACCATTTTCCCCGTTCCCTCTGTTTCAGAGGACGGAGGCAGCTACACCTGCACGGCCACCAACGCGGTGGGCTCGGCTGGAAGCACGGCATCACTACTTGTTCCAGGTGAGAGGCGGGGACGCAGGCCTATGTAGCTCATCGTTACGTCTGCGGTGCTTCTGTCTCCTCGTGTCACTGCCAAACCCTTATTATGATGCTGCTACTGCTGGGGAACACAGCATGAGGTTTATTTATATTTATCTGGTCACAATAAAAACTTTTCTCCTGGTGGTATCTTATGTAATGGTTTACAATTCTGTCTATGCATTATACTGTAATTTCCTTTCCTTATCCTAGTATCCTATTTAATTGGTGGCTGGTCTTTTTATTGGTGTAATAGTTGCTTTAAAGTATTAAAAAAATGTATTAAAACTTCTATATATAGTTAAGTAGAAAAACTAGATGAAATTTTGGTTGCAATAATTTCTAGTTTTTCTCTCATCATGTTACAAATATGCTTTGCAATTCCTCTCTCTTTCTCTGTCTCTCTCTCTGCTTTTGGGTTCCTACATTTTGTCATATCATTGTCCTTGGTTGCAAAAATTGTTTCACAACTTTATGTAAATTCTATATATTGTTCTTCTTATTAGTTAATAAATAAAGAGGAGTGTACAAAAATATTCTTATTTTGTATTTTAACCTGATTAAAAATTAATATAAAACTCGCCGTTATCAACATCATAAAATGAAGAGATTGGAGAGTTTGCAGATTCTTGAATAATCAAGGTAAGTTTGACACAGGGTTGGTCTAATAACTCTAATTACATTGATATTTAATGTATCAAATAATAATAATAATAATAATGTGATTAATTCTTTTAATAAACACAGTAGAAGGAAAAGGAACTTTTAAATTTAATACATTAATACTCAGGATTTCGGTTTTTATATTTGTATCATTTTATTAATTTTAATTTTTAATCATGGTTAACATATAACATTATAATGAACACTTAATTTGTTATTTTCATACTTGGCATGTTTTATTCTTATTGGTAGTTTTTACTTTTTAGACATATACTTTTCCCCTTTTTTTATTTCTTCCGTCTTTTGCATGGTGATTGGTAGCAAGCAGAACGCATCAAAATAAGGATTCCAAGTGTTGAAATAATTTTAATTGTTTGTTGGGCTAAAAAAAAATAAATAAATGAGTTCATTCATAAAATAATAATGGTAAAAATATCAAATTTAAATACTTAAAATTACTTCAATTTTACTTAATTAAAAAATTACTCTTATTTTTTTATTAATATGTAATTACTGTTTTGTAATTACTGTGTAGCCATTATTATTGTTTTAATTTTTTAGTCGCCAACACATTATAATAATTTGATATTTTCCTGGATTTAAAAATAGAACAAATTGTAAGAAAATCTGGCGCATACAGGAAAGGGAGTAGGGGAGAAAAGTTACAGTCATGTTCTATGCATTGCTGTGCAGGAGGTCTTAGAAATATGTGTATAGCAAAAAGAGAAATCTAAGAATAGATTTTACAGTGAAAAATGAGTGCAAAATTCTAATGTGTCACTTCTTTAGAATTTTCTCTAAATATTTATTGTATACTGGAGGGTTGGGGTATGTCCCCGTTAGCTTTTGACGCTGTCTACACTTCATCAACCATGAAAAAATTATTTTGGCAACTTGGCTCAGTCTAGTCAAGCTGATTCAGGCATTCTCATTCACGTAGCTCAAATACAAATATGGTAGTCACAATACTTCGTCGTCATGTTTTAGACAAACGTGTAATATTTTCTCTGCAAAATTATTCCCTTCCACGTCAGCAAAATATGATATATTTTCGTTATAGTAATTTTTATTTGGAATAAAACTGTGGTAAAAAATAATAATTAAAATGTTATAAATCGTTAATTAACTGTGACTAATATGGAAATACGATTTTGCAATAGATAATATTCAAATTTATTGCATTTTATTTTTGTTTGCAAATTCTTAAGGAAAAATAAATGAAAAATTATAGAATTAAAAATAAACTTATAAATTGAATTAAAGTTGTTAAAAATAGCTATAATTTAATTATAAATTAAAAGTAATACGACTTAAGAAAACATAAATACATTTTAAGTAGACAAGTTTTAAAATTTGTTTTTTTGTTCTAAATGTTTTCAAGCTGTGTTCTTGGTGCGTGTATTTTGCTGGCTAGGATGATGCTACTTTTGTGAGTCACACTGGAACGACGGCTCACCAGTAGCACGCACGTCTGCCAAATTAAGCCACCCACCCTCCTGGCTCTAATTTTCACCCGAGCAAGCAAGGTGACCTGACTCACGGATTCCAGAATAGTCCCCCTCAATGTGGGTGATGAGAGGGTGAAACAAAGAAAGTTTGTTATACTTCGGTTCAAGAATAATATTTTTTCGTTTCTTCTTTCCCCCTTTTTTTTTTTAAAATACTTTTTCATGTTTTGTTTATTTTTTTTAATGATGAAAAGAGAAATTTAAATATTTTAGTTGGCTACAATGTAGGTAAAAATAGTTATCCTTAATGTCATTGAAAAACTCGTTTTTGCGTTAAAAATATGTAGTTAAAAATTATGAGTTTATTTTTTTTAAAATTTATATTTTTATGATTATTTTCTTTTACATTGAATGATTTATTGTTCACAATTTTCCACGAACTTCTTTTTTTTTGGTCACTGTTTATATAACAGAAGGATTTAATTTTAGATTTTTTGGCTCAGTAGTAAAATGTACAAGTACTAGAAAAATTTAACTTTCAAGAAGCACATATTATGTAATATACAAACTGAATTACAAAAGTGGCTCGCCCCTGAATAGCGACTGTCCTGCAGTACAGTGAAGCTGCAGAGGTTGCAAGCATGCCAGGCGTTAATTCTGTTCCCGCAAAGAACCGTTATCATACTGGAACGACACTCAAAGTAATAGTCACATAATAGTCACATTTCTTTTTTAAATGGGGATGAAAAATGTATTTTTTCCGTTTTACTCTATTTACAGATTTTCTGGAGAGGTGACGTTTTAATAATGAGGCAGATTAGTATTGACGAACTAGTGGAAAGTTTTCATGGCTACAAATTACGTAAGAATTTTAGTCCAGCCGGTTCATCCAGCAACGGGCGGAGCGGTATGTGCACACGCTGCCAGCCAGCACTCGCTACATGGAGGGCCACTGGGGAAAAGCGTGACGTCACAGGCAAAAAATTTAGTGAAGTAGGAAGTAGTGTTTTTCAGGAATCTATCGTAATTTCCACAGGTACTCGATCACGATGTGTTTTGTACCTTCAGTAATAAAATATAATTATAGCATTTGCTGCCTTCCCATAAATAATTTCTGGTAATATGGCTAAACATTGTTATTTAATTAATGATATTTATTAATTTCACAGGTTTATCAAGTATGCATGTGGTTCAGCTGCGATGGCATTTTCATTTTTTACCATCAAGTATACGAAAATTCTTTGAAGCATAGTTCGTTTATTTTAGTACCATCAACGAGATTCAAGACGTATTGGCAATGTCCATTCTGGAGTTGTAATCCCGTCATGAGAAACTCCGGTGGACGCGAGTGTCGGTGGCGCAAGAGTCCAGCTGACTCAGTGCGCACATTACCGCTGGCTGCGTGTACTTAGTGAGTACCGAGCTATTTCCGTCGTCGCTCGTAACGAGTCGTAATGACAGCATGCCGGGTTATCGCAATACTATTCGTGCAACATGAGATTTATGATCAACCACCTTTGCTACTGCAGTCGTTGCACCACCATTTTTTTTTTTTTTTTGCATAAATTCAAATTTTACGTCAGAATTTCAAGTTTTGCAAATATGATGACATTGATATTATTTTTAGGTTCACGGTGTAATTTTTGCTACATGCGTTTTTCTAGAACATTAAAAAAATACAAGAAATTTAATTTTAGAGCTGCTTGCTTGTTGAATATTTTCTACGTCTCTTTATTTTGGCTTAATTAACAGTCAACAGAGAGGCATCAGCAAGGTTTAAAACATCATTATAATATACTTTAAAAAAAGTTTGAAAGGACACACAGTTTAGTGTATAATAAATGTTCAATCAAATAATCAAATGGTTTAATGATACGATTCAATTAGGTAGTGTGTCTGATTATGATTATATACATTACACGGATTTTCATTTATTACCGTATAAAATTGTCCTTCCTTTGGATAGACACGATTGAAACTGAAGTAATCTAGAAGAATTGAACAGACCACCACGCTATAAAATGAGCCCTAGTTACTATTAACATTTTAATGAAAGTGCGTGTACATATATCTGAACTCTTACCACAAATGTCTAGACTCAACTCTTACTCCCCTCGTGTTTCAGTAATACATTGTTTTGTGATTACTAACATATAATTAAATCGTTTCAACGCTACACAAATTCTTATCATACTTACATTAAACCAATTTTTTATGGTCTCGTAATAGTTTGATTGATGAACACAAAGCAGACACATTCTGCACTTGATCCGATATTTTAATTGGCTGCTGCACTCAGCGCTCTCCACATGCCGTGGCGTCTTCACAGCAGCATCTCTTCTTGCGACACGTTGCATACCACAGTAGGGCAAAATTAGAACGAGTATCGATTGGATAAATTGAATAACTATTTAACCTTTTTTTTTAATACTTAAGCTATTATCTTATTCACTTGTAATGGCATACCAAAAATAAAATTTATTGCAATTTGAATTAACTGATTTATGTAATGCATTAAAATACGATTTTCTTGTAACAAACTGATGTGAAAACGAAAGCAGTGGGGGAAGGGGGGGGGGTCAGATTTCCAAAGATTCTTGAAGATCATTTTTTTTTTTTTTTTAATTATACGATTTTAACAAACAGACGTGAAAACTAAGGCAGTGGGGGAAGAAAGGGGAGGGGAGGGAGCAGTTTTTTAAAGATTCTTTTGGCGATAAATGAAATATTTTTTGGGCATATACATGACATAATACATTGTCTACATCGTACATAAACATGGTTTAATTTTGTTCTGAAATTTCTAACCAAAGTTGTATTTCCTTATTTTCTAAAAAAATAAAATAACGAAAGTAAAATATCTGTAATTTATGATTTAAAAACAAAAATTAGATAGTTCTCCCATGTTTTTGTAAAGTAGTAACAAACAAGAAAATGCATACATAAAATATTTCGAAGTTTATTTAAAAGCAGCTAATGTTTGTTTATCATCACTATCATAAGTTTGTTTGATATAAACCTCTTCAAATAATCTAATTGCAAAACAGATTGCAGGGCAAAGCTAAACTTAGAACGAACGATGTATGACACAAGCAAACATGCCAATCAATCGAATTAATCATCTTTCCAAGACATTAATCATTAAACTTTATTGTTTACCCTATTAGCAACACAAATATCTCTTCTAAGTCAGCCACCCCTGGGCTGTTGCAATTTAGACATAGTTCTCAAGTAGTCAAACCCTCGAGGAGGAGATAAAACAGTGGGCGTGTGCTGTATGAGTTTGGGTGAGTGAGTGCTTGGAATTTTAGCGTGGGACGTTCACCACCGAGAGCATGAGGAGAGTGACTCCTTGCTAAATATAACCCTGCAATATTATAGCCGGCCAAGCTGGTCCAGCAATATTTTCACATTTACTGCGTATTTAAACTTGTAACTCCCATACAGTTTAATAGTATTTGTTGCTATGCTTAAAATTAGATATTATTAGAGTAATATTTAGCGCAATTCTCAAGATTTACATGTTTATAAAATGATGTCTAAATACACTAATTCTTAATGACGCGTATCATAAGCCAACAAACCCCTGTTTAAAAGTCGTGTAAATGTTCTAAATATAAATATATACTTAAGTTTAATTATAATTAAATTGTGTTCGCAATAATAGTGACAGAACATAAATTACTTGCACGTACTTAACATGCAGCTAGTCCAGATGCTGGTTTGTTATATTAATTTGTTTGTTGCGAAAAATTAAATTGACCAGACGCAAAGAGTCCCGCATGCTAACTTGTCACACCTTGAAAATGTTCATGAGCAATTTCTCTGCTGCAGACAAAATTTCATACCCAAATTTGTATGAATATTATTTACATATTTATAATTTAGTATAAATATTATTTAGCATAGATTTGGCACAAAAACCTGTTTCTCACATTCTACCAGTTACGAAAAGCTGATGGCATTCGCAATGTACGATCCAACAATAATGATAATTAATTTTACTATGTATATATGGTATAATGTAATGTTGTAATAACAAAAAAATGTAAAAGAGGTTTTATTTGTAGCAGCAAGGTTTGTTTAGACCTTAGCACCTTAAGGTCCCTTTTTATTACACGAAACCAACGGAGAGAGGGTTTAGGAGAGGTTTTTGTGGTCACGGCCAAGTCATCAATACCATGCAGCATTTGCCTAATTTAATTGAGGAAACATGGAAACCTCAGTAATGATGGTCGATATTGATAGCAATGCCATCAATAGTGGTAACAATATTTATTTTTACATAATATTACGTAACTCACGATTATATAATTTCTCAATTTAGAGATTGAGATTCATATCTTCAGAAAAAGAGTTAACGTTTTTTCAGCTTTTGATTGTTTTATAATTTCCATATTATTATGATTATGAGCAATTTGATTTCACTACAGCTTCTAACTGCATTGCCCATGTTTACAATGTTACATTAATTGAAGCAACAAAATTAGATTTGAGTTGTTAAAAAGAATAGCTTGGAATATTTGGACCCCAAAACAACAACAAAACTGTCTGTAAAGGGTTTAAGTAAAGGCAACGTGCCATCAAAATTCTTCTTCTTCTTCTCCGATCTGTTTTTGTAGCTCCAGAAGTAGGTTAGTGATTCCATTTGAACAAATTTCAGTATAAGAATTAAATGAATAAGAGCATAATATTAATAAAACATATTAGTGCTAATACAGGGGGAAAAAGCAATTGATCTCTTCGTGTGATGGTTGTTTTTTTTAGGAGATTTGGGACCACCTGTATTATTATTGCAATAACCCCCCCCTCCCCCCAACAAATGTCCAATAAAAAGGTGAATTGCTTTTAAACTTTGCAAACTCGATGATCCTAAATATATTTTTTATTATAAATAATATATATGACTTATACATTACCATATGTTTGTGCTTTTTTTGGTTTTCTTATATCAATGGAAAAGCAATATATTATAAAATAATGATATCGATATACGAATGAATGGTATAATATCAAATTATTTTCAGCCTTACATATATTAAAAAAAAAAGAACTGTATTTGCAATATAAATTTATAACCATAAAATACATGTGAAAGTAACCCTTTTTTGTGTACCATGACTTAAGAATTACGTAATCGGTCACAGAGGTTTTGCGAGCGGCAGACAAAGCAAAAGTAGCGGCAGAACTCGAGGAATGCTTTGGTGGCTGCCATGCCGCGCCTCTCAGTGAGCAGCAGTTTCAAATCGAAGCCCGAGACGATCGCTGTCGTTAACCTCAGCGATAGAACGTCCACTGCCCGCCAATCGCAAGCAGCTCCTCGCAGCGATCGGACCCTGCCACCACCGCCCCCTCCTCCTTCGTATCCCCCTGAATAGATTTAGATAGCCGGGAAAGCCCAAGCAACCAACAAGCAAGCACCGTGGTGGTGTTTTGCTGCTTGGCTTTGGCTTGTATGCTTCTACTGATGTTTCAGTCGATCTGGTGCCAATAAAATCTAGAACTTGAAATAAATTTAATTTCAATAAAAACATATTATCATTATTTATAAATAGAGCATGTGATTGTTGAGACAGTTGGAAAAGAAAAGATTTTGCTGTATCTTAATAAAAATATATTGCCTTCATCGTATTTCATTGAATGAAATTTTCTGTATGATGATTTACGTTGCATATCTTTGCACTATAAGATAATTCATTTGAATTATTATAAAGTGATGATTTCAGAGAATGCCTGATCAGCCTGATTTTATGTACCCCGCAATGCACAAATATCTGACTGGTTGCCTACATTGCAGGGGACTTTCAAACTTGCCGATTAGTTTGTTTTTTTAGTTATTATAATGCGATGACTCAAGAGGTAACGCTGATTATTCACTGAATATTTAAAACCTAACAACGCAACTGCTAGCTGATATATCGAAGGGTGAATTTTAATTCATAACGCTTACGTCTGCATTGTAGGAGAGTCGATGGCCATGTACGCTACGTACAGACGGAGAAACAGCTACCAGAAACGAGGAGACTTCGAACTGGAGTACGTGGAGAGCACGCCAGAAGAAGGTAAGACACAAATAATTAAGGCTTTAAAAATCATTTCAATGAGCTAGCTGTATTTAGAGTTGACCAGAAGCATTGTGTTAATCTCGTTGCATGTATATGTAATACAACCATGATTTTTTTTATTGCATATTTTAATAGAGCCTCTCAAGTTTTGTACTGTAATTTTTTTTCAGACTAAAGTCTATATTACACGATACAATTTTTCTAGTTATTGTATGCAATTTTTCATTGCAAGAAAATTTCATCTCAATACGAACAAATGGAGATTAAGTTTTCTTGTAAGGAAAAATTGTATACATATACAATAATTAGAAAAATTGTATAGTGTAATACCGCCTTAACAACCACAACCTTAAAATCATGCTGCAAAACGCTGTGACGTCATGGTCATGCAAATATTTGAGAGTTTTAAGACGCAAGCATTGAGGAAAACGTTACTTGACTATGGCGTCACAGCGTCTTTTCCCCTCGATTTTGAGCGTTTTACAGGTTAAAGGCGGATTCAGAGGGCGACAACGGCGATGCGACGCGATTTTGTCACACAAGCTGTGAAATCCTATGCGGAAGTGAATTCGCCATTGCGGCGGCGAATATCGCGTTAAATTACGATGCTCTTTTTTTTTAATCGCCAAATATGGCCGCCAATGGATGTTACAGCAAGTGCACATTATTCGTTTCGCGTCGCAGGCTGGAAATCGCCATGTGAATCCGCCTTTAAAGACATAATAATACATAACTCGAGATCCTTTATCTAAATATGCAATAAAAAATATCATGCAAGTTGTCCATTGGCGCAAGAGTTAGGTAATATTTATCTAGAATTGTAGACTGAAAATTGACGTGTAGCGCGACTGACAACCATGACAGAATGTGTCGAAAGTTTCTGAAAAGATTTTTCTACTTTGACGTAACCCGTCTCGTTAGCAAAATAATAAATATTTTTGTACCTATAGAATATTTTTAGCAGCAAGATTTTACGAATAGAAACATTATTATAAAAATTTATAATTAAGTGTATGAATTGTAACTATATTTCACACATAAAAGAAATGACTCCGTCATAAGTGAGCCATAAATTAATCTTAATTACAGTTAATTGACGAGAGTGACGTCATACCATGCAGCGAATTTGTGCTCTGAGAAGTTCGCATTCACACGACGTGACATTACATGCCACTGGTTGCTATGGCAACGACATTGAGACCTCGCCTACACTCGGTTTCAAAACAATGTACACTTTGAAGTAGATCTATAAAGTATATTATAGCGAATGGTATGAAATATGATTTCAACGTAAAACATTGGAGAATCTTTCAATTCCAATGCAAATAAAATGTGGACGTAACTAAAATTCATCGCAAACATCTTCTACTACACTTAAGATGCAAGTTAAGTGATTATTAAGAGTGTTGGATATTTTACATAGATTTCGTTTTTCAGTAGCGATAGAGATATACGTACAGTATATACAGTCAACTTAATTTGATTTCCATGCACTGAAAGTAGACGGAATTTCGAGGATTGTTCTTGTTTTTTTGTATTTAAAATCTGGATCATTACAGAAATAAGCTTCTTTAGAGTCTCGCTCTTTTAGGCTCTTTTAGCAAAGTTTCATAGCACTTTTAGCACTTCCGGCTACTTCCGGTTGTAGCTCAGACAGATTTTGACTGTAGCATTTTATTTACCTTTCACATCAACCTGAGAGTGACGCATGACGTCACTGTTTGTTTTTATTTCAACGACAGTAAAATATTTTTCTTGTAGCCTTAAAACGTCTAGCTCTAAACAATCATGAAACGAATTTATTTGTTGATTTAAAATAAAAATAAATTTTGGTATCAAATCAAGGATAAAATAATGTCAAAATTTTCTAGTTCTAAAATTAATTCTTTAATTTATGGACAAATTGTTGGTATATCTTCTTTCGTCTGGAATAATGAGCTATCTTATACCATGATTTCGTTGCAATGCTAAGCTGTGTGCTATTTCAGGTGAGCGCAATTATGAGCTTTATTTTTTACCGATTTACAGCTCATAATTGCTCACCTGAGTTAGCAGATAGCTCATTATTCTGGACGAGAATATTATAATATATTATTTTAATACAAATTAGTTCATGCATGTTAAAAATACAATTATGAATCGTGTGTTGGCTTATGCTCATCATGATTCAAGTAACAATAAAAGTCATGACAGCTCAGTGAAATGTTATTCAGACTCCCACAGGATTAACAATTGCAACAATGATGTAAAACTATGTCCTATATTGCACACTATAACATCACACTGGCTGGTATAAAATTAGAGACTCGACTCATTGAGGAATACGTAGAGAGGTTCGTAAGATTTACTGTCTAGAATGCTGCCTGCCATCTTCTTGGTAGTCATGTTATAAGTATAAATATAACAACCGTCGTTGTTGCGTTCAACGGAATACCTTTTTTTTAATGATTTTATAGCTGTAACAAAAATAAGACCTTTAAAATCGTATTGTTTGATTATTTTAAGATTCTATTTTAACTTTCAAATTTTTTGTTACATAAAAACTATCGAATTTAATGTTATTTCCAGTTAAAATGTTACATAACCTAATTTTCTGTAGTACGTGTGGTTATATAATAGGATCATATTAAATCTTATTTTAAGACAAAAACCCAGACTTACTAATTAGTAAATGTTTAAAAATATATCTTGTATTACCCTTGTCAAAAAATGAGTCTAGTAATCAAGTGGTTGACGACTTAAAACAAGTAGTTGACTACTTAAAACAAGTAGTCAGACTACTGGGTCAAGTAGTCGGACTACTGAGTCAAGTGCTCAGGTGCTCAGTGTTCAAAATCTTGACCACTTGTTAAGTAGTCGGACCACTGAATCAAGTAGTCAGCGCTCAGTGTTCATAAAATCTCGATCACTTGGTAAGTAGTCAGAATTTTGTGACCACTTATGCAAGTAGTCGGCGCTCAGTGTTCATAAAATCTCGACCACTTGGTAAGTAGTCAGAATTTTGTGACTACTTATGCAAGTAGTCGGCGCTCAGTGTTCATAAAATCTTGACCACTTCGTAAGTAGTCAGAATTTTGTGACTACTTATGCAAGTAGTCGGCGCTCAGTGTTCATAAAATTTCGACCACTTGGTAAGTAGTCAGAATTTTGTGACTACTTATGCAAGTAGTCGGCGTTCAGTGTTCATAAAATCTCGACCACTTGGTAAGTAGTCAGAATTTTGTGACTACTTATGCAAGTAGTCGGCGCTCAGTGTTCATAAAATTTCGACCACTTGGTAAGTAGTCAGAATTTTGTGACTACTTATGCAAGTAGTCGGCGTTCAGTGTTCATAAAATCTCGACCACTTCGTAAGTTATAGTCAGATTTTTGTGACTACTTATGCAAGTAGTCGGCGCTCAGTGTTCATAAAATCTTGATCACTTGGTAAGTAGTCAGAATTTTGTGACTACTTATGCAAGTAGTCGAAACATCATGACCACTTAGCATTTGACTACTTAATTAGTTATCACAAAATTCTGACTACTTAAGAAAGTGATCACTTACCAAGTAGTCAATTGTACGGGGTTCTCGTGATGAAGAAAATTATCTAAAATGGTGGCACTAAACACATGTGAGACGGGGTTGTGTGTGCAGAGCTCCCGGAACAATTTGTTTTTCAAGCAGTTTTACATCAGATAAGTACCTTTTCAGTACCTAAAACGTATTATGAAATGTTATTTATTAAAATTCTCGTTACTTTGTGTCAAATTATTTGTTCTAGGTAGCCTTAAACAGTCAATGTTTATCGGCTCTTGGAACTTGATAAAAAAGACGCCGAGATGAAAGCCGTTGGTAATTATTCTTCAAAGATGTTCATATTTTATTATGTATTTTATTTATTATATTAATAATTATAAATCTTTAATAATCAACGTGTTTTTTTTTTTCATATATATTTTTTTTATTATATATTTATAAAGTATGAATTAAAAAATATTATTCTTTCATTTTGCTGTAAAAAATTAAAAAAATACTTAGGAAATTAAATTAAAATTAATAAGTTAGGAATAATTTAATAAAGTAAATGTTTTAAAAAGTTTTTTTTTTTAAAAAAAGTTTTAAAAAAAAAGTAAATGTTTTTATTGCATGGAGCGTAAAATTGGTATGTATATTATAGATGTTTCTCGTCCTATTTGTTTGTCACGTTTTTATCTTGAATTATTACAAAGTATTATAATTACATTTTAATAATTCAAGTTAAAAATGTGAAAGAATAATTTCTTTACTTGTTCCAGTTATAATTTATCTATCTGTTTTGGCTTAAACGGGAAAAAACTGCATCGTGATGATAGACGGATATATCGCGAGAAAATACTAAAAAACCGTTTAATTTGACCACTTGAAATCGACTACTGGTGACTACTTGAAAGTGACTACTGGTGACTACTTGAAAGTGACTACTGGTGACCACTTGAAAGTGACTACTTGAAAGTGACTACTGGTGACTACTTGAAAGTGACTACTGGTGACTACTTGCGACCACTTGGGCAGTGACTACTTGACCACTGCTCAAATTATCACTTAGCAGTAGTCACCACTTGACTACTGCCTTTATTTTTCGACTAGGGTAAGCATACAGTATTTTATATTAAGAAATTATGTAACAACTTTTGATTTTGATTATGAGTACTGCATGCTTATATCATGAGATTCCGGTATAATCAGACTGTTTTATAAACAATTGCAAATAAGGATTGTTTTCTTATCTCGCTGAATATGACTTAATACACCCGTTGAATCTGGTCGTCGGGGACTCATACTGCAATTATACCTATATATAATATTTATAGATATCGATATCCGTCAAATAATTATTATGGTTTTATTTTTTAAACCCGTATAATTTTATATTTTTATGCACCCTATTTTTAGTAAAGGTGTCAAAAATGGCGGCTAGTGAGTAAAAATAGTTTTCGAGGGCCAAACATGTTGAAATATTGCAAAAAAGAAAGAAAAAAAAAATCGTCAAAGATTAGCGAAACTTTAAGAAGTTTGAGCTGAAACAGACGTCATTCATGTGTGAATCAAAATAATCCATGGATTTTGTAAACATTAAACACGAATTCTTTTAAATATAGGTATAGATAGTCCTTATAAAACTAGTCACCAACAAATTAGTTTCAATACCTGAACCATGTATAATTTTTGTAATTTTGTTTTTCTTGTGTATGTAAAATCATGTAAAATGCATTTAAATACCGTATCTTGAATTGAAGTCTCCAAATATAGTTGGAAAAAATAATGAAAATTCATGAACCTGAGATTTCATATTATACTTTTCATCGTACATCAGATTGTGAAATATAAGTAATTATGTGCTTTGATTATAGTATGAATCTTGCAGGTAAGAAGAGACATATTTTTTCATTACGTAATGTAAAAAAACAAACAAATTTGAACATAAATCTACTCTTTATTCTTTGATCGCCCGCTATAAACCCCGCCATGATTAGCTACCACCTCAAGTGCTATGGGAAGGTGCATGAGATGTTACACAGGTAGTAGCAGTGAAGCATGCCGCTATTAAATCGTTGTATTTTGCCTCTGGGCGAGCGACTGACTGAGCGCGACCGGCGGCCGGTAGTAAGTAGGCATGTTGAGCGTGAGAACTCGCGCGGCTGTCACGGCACGCTTCTAGCTCTCGACCTCGCGAGGTCATGCCGCTACACAAAGTGCACCGCGATGAGGAGGAGGTATAAACTGGCACCAGGGGCGTAGACAAGAAGGTGATGGTGACTGGTGTTCCAGAATAGAAAAAATAAATATGAAGCGGGTGGGTTCACTTCTCCTGTCTTCGTTTGCTGCTCTAACTGCATGGAACTCTCATTCACATATGAAGCAGATCAAGAAAAGCAGACAGACTGAGGTCTAGCCTTTGCTTGCAGGTTGCGCTGTCCACAGAAGAATCGAACCGCGCGAGCAGAAGAGCAAAGCAAGCAAATACAAAGTGCCATGGTTTTGATTTTATGCTTCCTTGCTCTGCTTGCTTTGATTCGTTATGTGAACGGGTCTTTAAGACAATTGCATTGAAGTACGTCGCCAATACTAAAAACATCAAAAGAGAAATGTTATGTATAATTTTCATAAAACATTGTTGTTGTTGGGGTTTGCATTACAGCAAAATTGTACTCGAATGCCAAATTTTGTAGCTCCAGTCACTCAAACATTAACGTGTTGTCGAAACTTGTGTGAGAACAAAATAATGCTAAAATATTTTGATTGTTCTTTACAGTAACTAAATGCGTTTTTTTTTTTTTTTTTTTTTTTTTTATCTCGCGTCATAACTTCATCGCCGTCTAATTCCATCATGATTATATTAATAAGTCTTGTTTATAATATAATATGTATATACTTTGGTTTTCATATTTAGTTTCAAACTCCATGCAGCAAGGATATAAAATGAAGAAAATTACATTTTTTTTTTACATTTTTTTTAAGTGATATTTTTATTTTTTTTTTTTTTGTCAACAAATTTTATTGCCCGAGGAAAGTCGATATTTACATTCCCCCATGATTGTTGCTACAGCTTTCTCGCTTCAGTTTACTGCACGGTGCACCTATTTTAGCGCCTCCTCTGCTATGTTGACGTAACCTTTCGTAAAGCACTCGGTGATCTTCTCAGCAGCATTGTTCTTACGACTCTGTTTACAGCAGCCAGCCTAATATTTAGTACCAAGCGCACAACCAGGAATATTTTAGCTATCGATATGTCTGTGGGCCATTATGTAAATAATTACGTTGAGATTTCATCAGCTTAAAGACTTTTTTTTCTGTCTCAATGTACAGTGTTTTCTTTGGAAAATTTTCCTCGACAGTAGGTGTCAGAAGGTGGTAAAGTCGGTTCGGTGAACGGTGCTGCCATCTGCCTGTAAGAATACTTTTTGAGGCAACAATATACAATGTGTGTACACTGCATGTGTACATTATATAACCCTATGATATATTATAATAAGTTATATAAATATATTACTTTTTTATGTTTTTTACTTGATTTGACAGTCAAAATATTTAAAAAATATTTTATGGTTCTATGGTGAACTTATTGCACTGCATCTTAACAAAACGTCCATAATAATTGATAATTATATAGTACCTGGTGAACAGGTTAATATTTTATAATAAAGCAGAAGTTAGTCTGCTATAAGATACCTTCTTCTACTTAATCTTTATACGTATGATTAAGGGTTGAAGAATTGGAATCTTATATAGTGAATAAAATTTGAAAATGGGGAGCAATTATACGCATCAATCATTCACGGTTAAAACCAAGGTATAAAATAGTATTTATTATCTCAATGTATTTTTTATTCATTATATAAAAACAATTTCTTCGTTACTTTAAAATCATTCTTCTCAATAACATTTTATCATTCAAATAAAAAAGAAATCATTAATTGCAACTATAGTAACAATGAAAGAATAACAATTAACCGTTTTCGATTTCCACGAATTAAAAAGTAAATAAAACAATAACAAATGAATGAAAGAATGCATTCTTAAAATGCATCGAAGGTAAGATCCTGTTTGTCTGGGTGTGGTTCATGTTTATTGTCATGGAGGGTATACCAGCTGCTCTAGTAGTGTTGCCTACTGCAGCAGGGGACTCGACTGAGAGCTGAGGGCTAAAATGGGCCGCGGATATTTTGGTCCACGCGCGGCGACGACGGCGGCAGTGCGATCCTGCGAGCAGCAAGCCGACTCTCTCTTGTTTCTCTTCTCGAGAGCTCATCCTTTCCTCTGATTCAGCAAAACCTTGTCGTCATAACCGCCCCCGAACACTTTGGTAAAAAGTAGAATGTTCCATCAACCAATAAGAGGCATTCAAAATATTATGTACACCGATGATTGATATAAAATTTATGTTTTAAATTTGTATGCACATAAATTTAATTACTTTAGGTAATATTACCTTTTTAACCACGCCTTTGAGTACAGAAAACTGTAATTGTATATAGTAATCTTAAACTTGTTTTAATGTTCAGTACATTAAAAGATATTATAAGACATTACATTATTATTACAATATTTGATTAGTTCCACAGGTAAATAATATAAAATGAAAGGTAGAGACAGTGGTGAATGTGAAATGGACTAATAGTCATCTTCAAAACTAAATTGTTTTTGTGCAAGCTATATATAAAATATAATTATTATATACCCACAATATTTTACCTTTTGGTTGCAGAATGCATTTAAAATAATAATCTATTATAAGATAAGCTGAAATTTGGGTGGATCTGAACAGTGTAATATTTATTTAATTCTAAACTGCTGTCTCATTACTCATAAAAAAATAACAAAACTATTTCCACTATTTATATCATAAATATTATTTATAATTCCGCCTCTTTAAAAAAATAATAAAGAGAGAAAAAAAAATTGTTATTCTCAACAATATAGAATTGTGGGAGTTTTATATAACCTTTAACCTAATGACTTTATGACCTTGAAATATTATTATTTAAAATTAAAAAACATAATAAGTTAACATTAACCTGTATTATGAGTTATTAAAGATAAAATACATCACTATTAAAAAATATATTTTCATAAAATTTATATTTTTAAAAAAAGATATAAAATTTATAGTCGTGATCATTTTTTATGAATGCGCGGGTGTGGATGAGTGTATTGTTAATAAGAGTGAAATTTGGTCACCGTTGCTGAGTAGTGTGGAGGCCGAACGAACGCCCACCACCCCCGAGAAGCGCCGCCTCTCCCCCCGTGACTCCGCACCGCCCGTTAGCAGCGTCAGCGGCGGTGAGCGCAGCGGCTCGTCGGCAAACTGAGCCACTCTTCGTCCGCCTCTCTTCCGCAAAGTAACGTCTCTGCACCTACCATGGCTCGGGGATGAGCAAACCAGGATTTTGATATAACTGCTCTTCATCCGAGACCATCAAAATATTAATTTTTTTTTGTGACGAAACTTAATTAGTTTGTAGTAGTTCTTCTTAAAAAATATACTACAAAAAAAGTTAATATTTTTTTTAAGTTATTTTTTTGAGTGTCTTGTGTGGTGTTTATTATTTAAAAAAAAAGTGTGATAACTGCTGGGTTTTTTTCTTTTCATCCTTTTTTATTATCTGAGTGTGATATTTACCTTGAATCAAAATGAATCGTCAACAACAACAGCAACAGCAAGTGAGCCGACAGGTCATGCAACAACAACAGCAAGTGACCTCTTCCAGCAGCTCCAGCAGCAGTCAACAGCAATTTAGTCGTGTGGAGCAACATGTGACGCGGCAGGTCACCTCGTCCACCCAGCAGCACAGAGGTACGCCTGCACCTCCGTGTTATACATTATGCCAGATCGTGATGCTAATTAACTTCCTAACTCAGCTTCCGCCGTTTGAGTTGACGTAAATTGAAATAATAAATATTATATTCTATAACCCATGAAACATAATATTCTTAAAGAATATATTATGAATTAAATCATATAAAGAGATCTATAATCGAGTAAATAACTCTATTCATAAAATTAATGTATTTGATGTATATTTTAAAGTTTTCCTAAAATAATAAGAAAAATTGAAAAAAAAAATACAATTATACATTCGATTTGGTCATGAATGCTTCAATTATTTTATTTAAATTTTAATTTAATTTTTAATTGCACGTGTTATGTAGTAAGTAATACATACAAATTTAAAAATGCAGAATTTCGGAAAAATTGAAATCGGAACTGAAAAAAAATCTTGCAAATTCTAGACCTGCAATGACCTAGGTTAACAATTTCTTGTTATCATTCACATTAGTAATAATTTTTTCTGCTATGTGAATAAATACGTATTTTGATATCAACATATTATCTTTCATTAAAAATTTATATAACACCGGAAACCTGAGAGGAATATTATTGAAGTAGGAGATGCGGAGGAAGATTTTCGTGCTGCTGCAGTCAGCAATGTCATGGTCGGTGCATCTCCCCCACCTGCCTTTCCCTCCCCTCCCACCGCTGCCCCGCCCACACGGTCCAGTATTACGTTTCCAGAGACCATCACTCTAGATTACGTTCGCTTTACTGATTTACATTATAATTTACTGGTGATCAAATAACAACTTTTTATTGTACTTTTAGATTGATTTATTTAATTTTATTTACTTTGATCTTGATGTTCTTTGATGTTTTAAGGATACATTTACAGTTAAAATCTATTTTGTGTCAATCCAATTATATAAAATATCTTTGATTTTTTTTTTATTATTTCTCTCTCTCTCTCTCTCTCTCTCTCTCTCTCTCTCTCTCTCTGTTTTTTTTTTTTTTTTTTTACAAACCATGCTTTTCTAAACTTAAATTTCATGTACATTTTTTTTTTTTTAATAAACGCCATTAATTTTTTTCCTCATAGTAATAATAATAATAATAATAGTATATTTTTATTATAGGTAATTATTATATATAATAAAATTTTAATTTATAATATGTTCATAAATAATAGGTTAAACATTTTAAATAAGATTTAATTAATGTCATTTTATATGAAGCCGGTTTTTTATATGTTTCTCGTTACGTCATGCCCTTCTAAATCTTCTATAGCTGTTCTCGCTACGCCTACTGCCTTTGGTCCTGGCGTGGCTCGCTCGTGCGCATATATCACCTGCCGCTGGCTGTCGCTACCTCGTACCTTTTTTTCTAGTTTCCATCTCAACTATGACCTGGCAATTCGAACATTTGACCTGTTACAGAGGGACCTTTGTCTCCTGACTAGCGAATTTAGTGCAGAAAATCGAGTAAACATATTTTACCAATAATTAAAAACAAATTACAACTTTTTCACCTGGAAATATCTTGATTAAGAAAATACATTAAAAAATATAGCATTTAATTAAAAAATTAAACTTTTAACAAGTAGTGTTATTGAAAGTTAAAATAAATATGATGTATTGCTGGCCAAGAAATTGATTAATTTGTGTAATAATAATGTCGCTGTCCTAATAGTGTACCTCTAAACAATATGTATATCCCATAAAGATGAATGGTCTGCAATTTTGAAAGCAACAGTATATAGATTTCTACACTGATAATGCCATTTTTGAAGCAGTTTGTATAAACTTCAAAGACTCAAAATTTTCTTCTCAGAAAGAATATTAATTTTGTTTTGACAGGCGTGCATTTGTTGTGTCTAATTTAAAATTTCTATATTCATGTATATTTTTAAACTTGATTTGTAGCCCAAGGATGTCTTGTTTATATCATTATTACGATAGTAAAAGTTCTTCTCTGATACTCTCATTATATCAGTAGCGTTATCTTTCATTATTATATGCAGGTCAAATTATTTAAAGTTGCAAATTATCAGTACAAGTCAATCAACAAATGAAATCATGTTAAACTGTCGGTGCTGTTATTAATATTAAATTTGTTGTTGAAAAAATAAATGTATGGTGCCAGCAAAATATTAGAAAATATTTATTCGAGTAGGCAAAGTGCCATACGTTAATGACGGAAATCGGCGGTGAGTGTTTTAATAAATATAGACCATTGAGTAATGGAGCAGAATCTACCTTCTATATAATTCTATTCTTTATTGCCAACATATTCCACACCGTTTATTTTTTTATAACTGTTTTTTTAAGAATAAGAAAATAAAAAAGTTGATATAAATCTATACGATTTTAACAACATTGTAAATCTCGTAGGTGTTATATAAACAAAGCCTACTGCCTACTTCTTGAATTATAAAACAATTCTGAAATGATGTTAGTAACAATATGTTACGGGATTAATATATAAGTTTTTTATAGGGCGTTAGTTTCCACAAGGTCTGTTAATTTTTTCATGCATGTGGGCATCAACCAAAAGATATAATTATTGCAGTGGAGATTTTAATTATTGATTAATTTATATTTATTTTAAAAGCACATTAAAAATCAACTAACTGTTTATCATAAATAAAACAGTTTTTATAAAACGTGAGTGAGTGTAGGTTATAATATAGGCTGATTTATGGTCGATATATCATATTGCGTAATCAGATCAATGAGATTTTGAATTCCTAATTTAAATAAATTTTATGACGTCTATATCTATCAAAAACATCATAAATTATTCTCAATTAACATTTATCATTAATTGTGACGACATTTTTATAGAAATTAGTTAGTCATTATGCCAAGTATATTTTTTTGTACTTATGAACAAATACTGATTAAAAAAAATCACAATTTTATTATTTATTGCTTTATTTCGTAATATAATCATATGCTATACTATATATAATTTTTGATTATCATAATTCATTAAGGTGAGAAAGGAAGCTTGTTTAATTAAATGACAATTTCGATGTTGGTCATTGATTAATATGAATGTTTTCGTGGTATCGTTTCAATGCATTTCATGGCTCATTTAATCTCGTCAGTTCCAAATTTACCTTTGCTATTTCTTTACGTCGTGGCCTCGGTTCAGTACCCACGCACTACAACCCTCGTAGCATGCAGCACAACCTGTGCGGTGACACACTACCTACCTTGCTCTGCTGCAGACGGAATAGGAATACCTAAATAGGGAAATGCCGGCTCACGTCTGCATTGCTGCTAGTCTGACTACTTTCTGGGACACATTATTGTGCCACTACGACAATTACACTGTAAAAATTATACTGTGTATTTAAAATTAATATATATAATTTAATGAAGTTGAAATTTCTAATTCAAAATCTGCTAAACTTGCATTAAAAATTACAAATCGATCGCAAATTTCAAATTTTTACTGTATTCATAGTCTTGCATGGAATAATTATTTTTAATTATCGTTACCATCAGTGCTGTAGTCTTTTTATATAAACATTTAATTTTCAAAATTCAAGAGATTATTTAATAGCTTCGTCCTCCGTCATTATAACTACCTTTTTACTCCAATAAACTACATTTAAAAGCTATGATCCGTAAAATTAATTTATTTTTAGATGTAAAGCAAATTATAACCAATTTTTTGTACAGTGTATTATTATATCGTCCTCCACATGAAAAAGCTCGTGAAACAGAATTTTTTGTTTCGTATTTTAACTTATAATTTCCTTTGTTTCACACGATTGTTTATAAAAATATATTTCCAAAGTTTTTATCTTGAAACTTGTTTTACAATTTATTTAGTTTTATTTTTTCTTCACATGGAATTTATTTCTAATCTTATACTTTGTTAAAACAATGCCACTGTACCGGTTCTTGTACAGTAAAAATTCCTCAACTTATTGGGGTTTTCAATTCTTTGAAGCTTTGGTTGAAATTATGTAATTCAATTTTGATAATGAAACAAAATAAGTGTATAAATATCGTAAATATTACTTATTTACTTTAATTAAACATGTTTTAAATAAAATTTCAGAATTGCCATTTTTTTTTTTTTTTTTTTTACTAAGACTAAATTTTAATAATATCTGTCTTTTACGATTGATCAGCAAAACATACACTGTATAATTATATATAAGTATATAATACATTATATTATATAACGTTATTTACTGATTTATTTCGAAACATATTTAAAAACCATATGATGTATTTGAAGCTTTGGATGTATATTTAGTATATTTATATATATTTAAATATATACATATTTAAATATGTATATTTAAACCATATGATGTATATTTAGTCAAGTGCGTCTTGCAATTGCTAATGATTTTAAAAGTTTAGTGATGTACTACTGAGGATTGATACATATACCCTTGAGTTACTATGTTCAATATTTCATCCATGCTCCACTATTATTCAAGCTTACATTTGTCTTCAGTATGCTTATTTATGTTGGCTGGTGGTGGCGCCTCGTTCCTTCGCCCCACCCACGTCGTCAGTTATTTCCTGCTGGCTTCAGACGACCTATTTCTCTCCTTGGAGAACAACGGGCTTAATGTCGTGTATTTTGGTGCTCATTTCCGTCACGTATAATCTCAAACCACATCGGTCCTGAGAGATTTACTCGGCGTCGTTGATACACAAAAACAATTAGAGTCTAAAAAATGAATGTGCGCTCGAATAACAAGTTGAGTCTATAAGAGAAATGTACACCTTTTTGTTTTCAATTGCTGTATATTTTTCAGTAATATATTTTAGTCAGCTAGCGTACGAGTTGGTAAATGAGAACGAATTAGAGACAAATTTTAAGAATTAAAAACGAGAAAAGTATAAAATAAACGACCCTGCATGAATCATCTTTCTAAATTTAGAAATTATCCAATTTTTGGGACTCACTGCAACACAATGAATAATTATGAAATAAATGTTATAATTTCGTTAACCTTTTATCTCAAAATTTGCTATTGTTCTGTAATAATTTAAAATATGTGGTGTTTCGAGATTATTATTGTAAGAATGCTCAAGTGCCGTCCTATAAATCTCAATATCACGTGAAGTCGGTTCCAAGAACCCATCCTTGGACAACTGGACAAACAGCCGATGTTAATGGTGTGTGTATGTGCCCGGAATGATCATCAGTTGTTGCCTTGACAACCAGTTTAAAGTTGTCGACGCTTTGGCCGAGTTTTATTCTATCAGATACATGAAATTGCTTGGAAAATAATACGCTCGATTATATTATACTTTTCATTTTATTTCAAAATATAAATTTAATTTTAATTGAAAATAATATAAAACGTGCTAATTTAATTGCATGTCTGAATAACAAATTAATAATTAATTATTGTAATAATTTTATGTTTTGCTGTTATGGCCACGGACATTTTTTTGTTTTGTTTTATCTATAATCCATATTTTGATAACACTGCTTTTTTCGCCGAGTGATTAACTTTTAAACATGGTTTTCTGTATTGATATTATTATTGTTTAAGTCTCGGCAATCATCACCACCAAGAAAATTGCAGTATATAATAATTTTGTCTTTGCTAGGAAAATGAAAGGGATAAATTTTCTTGTCGGGTCAAAAAAATTTGATACTAAATAATGAGCTGCAATAGAACCATTTTTTTTCTGGTACCATGTTGCGCACTATTTTGTCATATATATTAATTTTACAGTGTATGATTTTTTTACCTTGAACCTTCACTTTCTATCATCGATGATGACTCATTCAATCATAAACTCAGTTATTACTTCAATATAATGTTACTTCATATGGAAAAAGTGTGACATTAAAGTATTCTTTATGTTTCAATTTGTTGTAATTTATGAGTTAATTACATGCCCATATTACTTCTACAGCCCTGAAATTTAATACTGTGTTAATAAAGAAAGCGTTTAATTTTTAAATATTTTTTATACCGTATAGTAGTGTAACTTTTAATAAGAAATATATTTTAGTATTTTTAAATAGTGTTTATAATTCTATATTATATATTTTTGTTATCTAGGATTAAAATCTAAAAATATTGTACCAGAAACTAGGCCACTAACATAAATGTTATATTTTTATAAAATTTTAATAAAAATAGATTGCATGTGAAAATTTGCATAATTTGCATATCTAATAATGAAAATAATTAAAAGTTGTTGATAATAATATAGGTAATGTGAGTACATCAAAAATTATACAATTGATTGACGTTTGCGCCAGATAATGATATGACGTAATCTTGTTATTGCACAGTCAGAGAAAGTTTAGGACCAAATATGGCTAAACCACTACTGGTGACCGGCATAACATCTGGTCCTTTGTAAGCGAAAATCTAGCCTCACCGTGTGTCCCCCGAGCCGTAAACCGGCGCCGGAGTGGTCCCTAACTTGCGGCGTCTTGGTTGCATTTAAACATCATTAAAATCAGTTAATTTTGTCTGATAATTAACATTAATTAATTTACTTTATATCAATGTAACCAATATATTATGCAAAATAACTTGAAGGCATTGTATATAGTAAAACCTATATGGTGTTATAATACCGTATAAAGGAGATAATTACTTATAATATAACCAGACCTAATTAATAAAAGACAGTAATGATCGATTGCAAATGTAGATAGATTCTATTATATGATGTCATTTTAGAATGTACCAGATTCTGCATTAGTGATATCAATATGATAAGAAAGTATGATAACAACGGTTGTACAACATTTTTGAATGTTAGTTCTTTTAATTTGTTACATCAACTCGTATAATTATAGTAATAATTTAATAATTTTTGAAATATATATTTTTCTTCCTTGATTATTACAGAAAAAAATATTTGAGTGTTAATTGTGCGTGATTTTTTTACGCTCTGATATACTTTAATGGATTAATTATTTAAATGTCTACAGCTTGTAATTATTAATATATTCTGCCGTAATTAAAATGGCTAGCGTGAAGTCACAGACAGACGGTAGCTCACCGACTTGTTGGTATCATATCACATGGCGGCGTATGTTGCTGATGTTATGATACCTGAGACGCATCCGCCGTGCTTGTTACGCGTGCGTTGTAATTCGTGTTTTTTCTGCTATAATATTTACATGTGTTAAAATTTGATACCATGGTGATAAAAAAAGAGGTGTAATTTAATAATTTATTTATTGAAATTGTAGAACATGGTGACCGGCAGATCTCTCATAACGCTGACCAAAGATACACGAGTACTATGACGTTTGTGTCAGGTGACGTTCATATTTTGTTACTCGGTCACGTCTTGCATAATTGACGAGCGCATCATATGTAATTTGTAAATTTAACAAGTGGGCTATATATTTAATTTCCCATGTTTATACTTCTTAAAATATTAAAAAAAAAATAATAATACATAAAAAATCTTCAAAAATAAATTGTAATTTAGGGACAGTCTGACAAGTGAGCTAGATGAAATTAGCAATTTGAATATCTGTACTTAAAAAATAAAAGTTTTAAGCCAGTGTTAAGCCGGTGTTACACGGTACAATTTTCTGATTATTGTATACAATTTTTCCTTACAAGAAAATTTAATCTCCATTTGTTTTTATTGAGAGGAAATTTTCTTGCAATGAAAAATTGTATCGTATAATATAGGCTTTACGCACGATACCATGCATATTTCCAAATATTGCATATTTGTTTGTAGAGCCTATATTACACACGTACAGTACAATTTTCAATTTTCCTTGCAAGAAAATGTCATTTCCACACAAACAAATGGAGTTGAAGTGTTCTTGTAAGGAAAAATCGTATACAATAATTAGAAAAATTGTATCGTGTAATATCAGCTCTAGGAGGTAAAATTATCTTGTGAGGAAAAATGCATGCAAAATGTATTATAGTGTAAAACCGGTATGATACGATACAATTTTTCTAATAATTCATAATTGTGTACAAATTTTCCTTGCAAGGAAATTTGTATCTAAAATTGTATCGTTTAATATAGGCTTAAAAATACATGCAGGCTTAATTCAAACTCGTTTCAATGATATAATATTATGATAAAGTTTTCGTGTAATTGATATGCACCAGCTGCAGATTTTTTACATGACCATTTTTAAAAGGCTATGCTGACAAATCAGATTAACTTTATAATTGAAATGTTGTAATTTGCAATGCGTCATAAATTAAGGATGGACATTCGGTAATTTAATCTTCTTATCTCTGTAAGTAGGAGTCACGCAGCTAATATTACAGATTTAACTTTTATGTTAAGAATTTTTATGTCTCACAAAACCTTTTCACATTTTTTTGTTAACAAGATCTTTATCGCCACATAAAAATATTTTAACTCGCCTTTTAAAAAACTTTTACAAGAATTTTTTTAAAATTCATCGGGGACATTTTTCACGCGTGCTGATGCACAAGCGATGTAGATTAACTTTGAAGGATCATGCCATGCTCTTGTGGTATGTCTGCAAAACCTGCATGGGGGACGGTTACAATAGCTGGATGATGGTGACCACAAACAAGGAACCTCAAGGTCATTGAACCCTATTCTTGGACACCCACAATTTTGAGTGTCATATCATGACAGAAGCAGAGTTGCCAAATATCTTTAGTTGTACACACGAGATTATAAGGCCTTAATTGATCTAATTGGAATATATGACGCTATAACATAACGGAGCAATTTAATTTGTCAATAACATAACAGATGACTGCATGACGAGATAGAAATAGTATAGCTGACAACAGCATGCTTATAACTTGGTGGTTTTTGTATTATTTTATAATTTTATTTAATGAAAATTATCATATTATAGATCTTTAAAAGGTAAGGATATTATTTTTAATTTAACATGACTTGTACCTTTACAAACAAGGCGTTCCTTTCTCTTTTTTGTGAAGATTACAGACGTTGAATTGCGAGTGCTGTTTTAATATAGTTCAGAGTAATTCATGTCATAGTTTTATTTTGTGTGCTGTATAATATTGCAAAGATATTATGTATTGCACGCGGGCGGTACACTTGTTGTCATTAAAATATTACAGAAGGACACGCCCCCTTTTTATCGGTAAAGTGCACTTGTTGTCATTAAAATATTACAGTAGGACACGCCCCCTTTTTATCGGTAAAGTGGGCGGGGCAAGCTGTACATAATATTTTACTGCATATTGCTTTTAAATGTGGATTGCAATGCCCCCAATTACTTACTCCAATGAGGATTCACTGCGTCCAAGGACTGTACTCAAGCTTTAAACTTGTTGCAGCTTTGGTGTATAAAATAGCTCATTTTACTGGTAACCGGTTCCAAAGTCACCAAACTTGCTGGTCTAAATAAACCAAACTTGGATGGAGGCGGCAGCTCTTTTTAGATGTGCACACGTTTCTTAAAGTTGGTCACCATTCATTGTCTAAATAATGTAACGAAATCGTCAGAAAATAATGACAATAATAACATTATGTAGTGTTTCAGATATTGATTATCCTAATAATAATATAATATTTATTCATTATATTATAGAAACATATATTATATATTGTAGACATATATTAGATTTTTTTTTACTTAATTGTAACGTTTTCTTAAAAAGCATTTATTTGTTTTCAACAAATTTCATTACCCACTCTGTTGAAATAATTGATGCTGCAGGAAGACTACATTAATAACTCGATGAAAATTTTTCTATACTTATTGAGTAAGCATATGCAGTAATTTACTGAGATGGTCATCTTGGCGTGTGTTCTTTACATTAAGTGCTACTGTATCTGTAAATTCTTTCTCCATTGCATGGTGCGGTTTTACCTGGAAAATATAAAAAAAGTAACATAATATTTTCATCATCCATTCAGTAAAAAATGTACCACGTTTTATTTTACTGTTTTTCAGAAATTTAATCTAAAAAAATGCATTTTAACTTAATTCTCAGAAAAATGAAACACCTGATCACATTGAGAAACAAAATACAAGAATGAGACTCATTATAATTTTATTGTTGGCCAGTGTACTTGACTAAGCCACAGAAACACACCGCAAGCCGATGTAACCTCTGTGTGATGCTCTTGGGAAGTATTTGTGTTGTAAAAAGTGTCGGAGGGGGTTCTTTATCAGGGGTTCTGTCACTCCGCCAAGCCGCTGTCTCCTCACCGCCGCCATTTTACACCTTTTGTCCCCGTCACTTGCCCAAAGTGTCTTGGCTTAATCTAATGGTTTTTCACCTACCCCTCGCTTAGCAAGAATCTATGAAGTACTGACTTTAAAATTCTTTATAATTAATCTCCATTTTATTTAATCTCGACCGCCTACATTGAAAATTCAATTGAGTCCTTCATTTTGATGTTTAAAAAAAGGAGGTTAAATCATTTAAGATTGAAAACAATGAGATATCAGAATGTGGAAATTTTAGTGACTTAATCGAAAGAAGGGGTAAAAATATGGTACTGTGCTACTGTGAATTTTTTCAGATTTTTCTAAGACCGGGAATTATTTTTAAAAAATTATTAAAACTCTATTTTATGACGTCACGGGCGGCACTACCCTATCCTTTTCCTTAAGGAGTGCCGTCCGTGACGTCATCAAAATAGACTTTCAATAATTTTTTAAGAATAGTTCCCGGTCTTGGAAAAATCTGAAAAAATTCACAGTACCATATTTTTACCCCCTCTTTCGATTAAGCCACTAAAATTTTCACATTCTAATATCTCATTAAATTAATCCGTACTACATATCGTACTACGTATATAAATCATTTGTATATTTTGAAATTTAAATATTTATTTAAAAAAATATTATTAAATTTATTATATTACAATATTTTTATTACCTGAAAAACAAGAATAGAATTTTTATAAAATATTTAATTTATTGCCGTTCAAAGCATATAACTTAAGATTAATTTGATTGTCATGCTGTATATAAATTGTACATTACTGGCTTATGTGACATGTTTACGATGCAGGGAAGAAACATTGAACATGAAAAATCACTAACAAGTAAGAGTGGGATTTGATGAGATGATGGTGATATTTTTGCACCTCCTTTTTTAAAAAAAAAAAACTTCGCGCATACATTTTTATTGAATGATTGTAATTTAAAGTTGTAGTAGTCTTCTAATTTTATGCAGACATATTTATTTTAGAAATACGTTAATTATCACGATGGATATTTTCCATGACACTTAATAATATTTGAACTTCTTATGTAATTGAAAGTTCTAAAACAACTGTTAACTTTAGTAAATTTCCAACGATGTTTATTATAGATATAAGAACTCGTAAAAAAGATAAATCACTGTACATCAACTGTGCAATTTTTTGTTCAGCTCCGATTAATTTTTAACATTAAATTCATTGCTTGACGTGTACTGCTGCTGCATTTATTATAAAATTCTTCCAAACTCTAGTTAACAGAGCATGCACTGCAAACATTTCCTGGCAATGTAAATTGTTTACACTTGTACTTTGTTGTAATTATTTTGATGGTTGCATTGTAAATTTTTACGAGGCAATGCGTGCTAATTTAAAATCCTGTATATTTTTACTGTAGATACATTTTGAATTTGATATTCTATTAATTAAGACAGCTATACCATCATAATTATATAATAAGTTAATAATAGCATAGAGCTTACATGCTGACTGTATAACTGTACTTTTTAATTTGTATATTTTAGGTTTTATTATATATATTATTTTTTAGTGTGTACTTGATCTGTACTGCCAAATAATCGCAGTTTTTACTTAACCCTTCGTGGCCAAATTACAATAATATCCTCTAGTTTTATGTTTCAATTTTCGATTGTCTAATATTATAAGTATATTGCTTTCTCAGTGATATTATTATATATATTATACGAGTACGTTTAATCTATAGTAAACGAAATCAGAATTCCCCGATACATCGATGATTTTAGTTTTAATATCAACTTACTAATGAGATATTAGAATGTGAAAATTTTAGTGGCCTAATCGAAAGAAGGGGTAAAAATATGGTATATACTTTGAATTTTTTCAGATTTTTCTGAGACCAGGAACTATTTTTAAAAATTTATTGAAAGTCTATTTTATGACGTCACGGGCGGCACTGCCCTATCCTTTTTCTTAAAGAGTGCCGCCCGTGACGTCATCAAAATAGACTTGCAATAATTTTTTATAAATAGTTCCCGGTCTCAGAAAAATCTGAAAAAATTCACAGTACCAAATTTTTACCCCTTCTTTCGATTAAGCCACTAAAATTTTCACATTCTAATATGTCATTAATATGTTTTATTAAGTAAGAAATGGGTAAATTGAAGATTTCGCATATAAGACTTACAATACGTCTACTTTTCTATCCGATAACTTGTGCAAACACCTTCACCATGCTCTCAAGCAGTTTAATGTCCCGGCCAGGTGTGTTCCACAGTGCATACACCGACAGTGATATGTTCTGGCACTGGCGGCTGTAATTGCAGCACCACCACGCACCAAAGCATGCTGTAATGAGTGAGCGCCAATTAAATTCATGTGGGGTTATTGACGATGATGCTTTTTTACAAGCCTAATCATTTGATAATTTATAATATTATAGTGAACGTTATATATTATGATCATAATGATTTAATTAATTAAATTATGATAACTTTTTAAATCTGACATTTATACCGTGTTTTTATTTATATAATAACGGATCGAGTGCCGCTCGTAATTAAGTGATTCTTCTATAATATATAGCTTTTATATAGCTTTTGTTTATCGATTTATGATATGCCTTGAGCATATATTTTTATTATAGCCTGCTTGAACTTCATCTACTGTAAATTCTGCCATATATAGGATGTTGAGTCTTATTGCCTCCGATGATAAGTTCTATACTCAAGTAACTCAAGACTCAGTCTAATTTGATAATCATTACTTCTGATAATCCGAAGGCATGCATGCAGGCATAGCAAACGTCTGCAGATTAAATTTTCCAGCCTTCCTCCTCGACCCAATTTATAAGACATAAAGCGTTCGTAAATATTTACCAATGCACTAGATGTCGATCCTTTTAAACTTTTACGTGAATCTGAAAATGTTGATTAATTTATTGTAAACAATATTTGATAGCTGTAAATTTAAAAGAAGCAAAAAAAAAAAAAAAAAAAAAATTAAATATTGACGGAAGGTCAACATATTAAATTACCACTTAAAAGCTTGTTTCTTATCAATACCATCATCACATCTCTATATAAAATTCTGTTATCTACAATTAGTATTAAAGTATAATCATCAATTTAATCCACAATGTGTTATCTACTATTGACGAGTAAAATTTAAAAACCTTATAAAATATAATAGTATTATCATTTGTAAGTTTTATTATATACGTTCAATCCTTCGTACGTACTTTGTATAATAAATTACGTTTACATAAGCTTATAATACAAAAGGATAGTGTGGACCGATCTCGTGTGTCCCACTTCTTCCACTTGAGACTCCATCAGAGAGTGCAAGTTTTCCCTCAGTCCTTAGAAGCGAGTAGTGAGAGTGACTTGACCTGAGCGTTCGCCCGCACATTGTAGCACATCTGTGTCCTTATCACGTCGAAATGAAGACATTTATCAAAGTTTTTACTTAGAAAAGTAACAATGTTGATTAGAAAATTGTTGAAATTTTCTGTGCTGTGAAAAAAAATGTGATATTTTTATTTTTTCAAATAAGTGTGTGATTAATTAAAGCTGTCAAAATGATTAGGTGTTTACCAATGTCATCTTTACATTCTGTAAAGACTGGACAGGTGTCAGGTGAAATTAAAAGAAGTAAGTGCAATGATAATCGGATTATATGTTTTAAATGAGTGAATTACTATACTTTTAATTACTAGACCGTATTTCCCATCATTTATCACTTAAAATAATGATAATTATATTTATTTGCAATGTACTTTTCATTTATACTCGATGTACATTAACGAAGCACTCATTACTTGGAAAGTTTATATATTTTATTAAAGATTTTTAAAAGTATATATATATATATTAAAATGTCGAAATGATATATTTCCTTAATTATAACGAGACGTGATTGAAGAAACTATATTATTAATTAATGGACAACCTGCATGTTTTTTTTTTACTGCAGAAATTTAAAAGAGTACCAAATTATTCTATACTATTTTTCAGATTTTTTTAGAGACCTGGAACTTTAAAAAAAAAAAAAAAAAAAAAAAAATCATTGAAAGTACAGGTAAAGGAGGCGTTACTTCTTTTAATAGAAAAATATAGGACTTAAAAAGGGGCGTGGGCTCAAACCTGAACTTTGAATAACTTTTAATAAATACTCCCCGGCCTCTAAAATCTGAAAAAAACAAACAATGTAACATGATTTGGTGTCATATATTTCTGAAATTTCTGCAATATTCATGCATGTTTTTTATTGTGAGGGCGCTTGATTAAAATAATATGCTGATTTATACTGCTTAAGTATAATCATAAATGACTTGGTTATATATTATTCATTTTGTTGCTTCTTTTGCTACAACTTTTTATTTTTTTCCATTCGAAAACATTTAAAATTGAAGTATAAACGTATAAACACAATTTTTCTCAATATAGTTTTTATTTTGAGTGAAATATGCGTATTTGTAACTTTTGATTAGTCTAATAATTATAACGAAATATCCACCAATAATTATTAATGTATATGATGTAGCTATATTGATGAATTACATCTCAGTATACGGTATTGATAATTAAAAAACATCAATTGAGATTTGTAATTACTGTATATTAACTTTACGTTACAATCTGATCTGTTTTCTTGATTGAATTAGCATTCGCCAAAAACAAATCACTATAAATTATTTATAAACAAGATGTCATTCAAAATTGACCTTTTTTAAAATTACGATGACATTAAAACATAGGGCTGCATGGGCTGTGGAGTATTCTCTTTCATCTTTATGTCAATCTCACAACAAAAGAATGAGTCGGACATCTAAAATTAGAAGCGATTGGACTTGAAAAAAGTTTTTTTTTCTCGCTTGAACGTCACGAACGTTTGCTCCGCCTACTTAGTTCTGAAATGACAAATAATTAGAAGTTTAACGCTCTTTTAGGCCTGTCAATTAAATAAATACATTGTTAGATAACTGTCAAAATACAATATAACAATGGTAATTTATCATTATATAATTTCGTAATACCGTAAGAGAGTTTTCACTTTTAGATATTATGTCATACTGTCGTATGATGACTCATATAGAGGAGCAAATTTATATTGCATGCATATTTTTTTTTATTTCCTTTTTACTCTTTAAACTTAAACTATAGGAAGAGTGTGCCTAAATAGGTTTCTTGAAACGCGATCCTACAAATAGCCCAGAAATAGTTCTTGTCGAGTGGCGCGTAGAATTTAAACTTCGTCTTGAGAAAAGTTTTCGTATTCTTTCTTTTACTTCTTCCCTTCTGTTTTTAAATGCGCATGCTCGTAATATACTATACTTATACTACACGTGGGCGACGTAACTAGAAACGTCATTTTTTGTTGGCAAAAGTCCTTGTAATATGTATTTACTATAAATGTTCTATGTGATGATGCTAAAATTTGCGTCAAAAATGAGTCCATGTTTTCATTTCCTCCATGTTCTCATCAGGGGGTGAGTTTTGTAGCAAGATGTTTACATGCCCTCCTGTGAAGAAAAGTTTCAGTCATCTTTTCCATCTCGTAGTGACGGACGCTTCTATAATGGATCTCTCTAATTTATAAGTCTTTTAAAGTGCATTTTGTTATTCTATTGTTAAAATTACGGATGTAATGTTTATATTTTTATATTTATTTTTATATATGTCGTATTAAAAATTGGCACACAAAACTTCAATCTAAAGCAGATATTTTTAAGGTACTAAAAATAAGTGCATAAAAAATTTAAATGTTTTAAATTTGTTTATCTCTCTGTCAATCAGTCCTATTTTTTACGTACTGTTTAAATTAATGTAAATTTCGTCCTATTGAAAATATCGTACATGGATATTGAGGCTGCACCTTTCAAGGACGTCAGGGTTGCAAAATCGTGTGGGCTTGACCGGTTTATTCAATCCCCTCATTTACATCCACAAATCTTACTGCATAACCTAGGACAATGTATCGTTGAAAATTTTTATTGTAAAAATTGACGAAGCTGAAATCGCTGATAATAGAGTATTGTCCTCAATTTTTTTTATTGCAGAAATGGGTAGAGGGTGCAAAGTTATGCTACCCTGATTTTTTTCAGATTTTTTAGAGCCCGGGAACTATTTTTAAAAAATTATTGAAAGTCCTTTTTGTGACGTCACGAGACGCCGCTCCTTAAGAAAAAGATAGGACTTGCCGCCGCGTGACGTCACAAAAAGGACTTTCAATAATTTTTTAAAAATAGTTCCCGGGCTCTAAAAAATCTGAAAAAAATCAGGATAGCATAACTTTGCACCCTCTATCCATTTCTACAATAAAAAAAAATTGAGGACAATACTCCAATTTCCTGCACGTATTTATTGACTTCGTATAATAAATTTTAATTTATATTTGTGTTTTTCTGTTACAGTCCAAGGCATGGTTTACCAAAGTTCACCACAGCCAATGTAAGTTAAAATTTTGATAATTTTATTATGTTAGCTGTAAATTAGTTTTATTATATTTATTACTATAAAGGTGCTTTCACATATTCGAAAATCGCTACGGAGTTCCGTAGCTATGCCGTAGGCCTTTCACATATTCTCGTTCATCTGCGGCAGCTGCGGCGGAAAATCATGTGAATGCCGTAGCAAAATCAAACTCATCTTGAATTTGCTACGGAGTTCCGTAGATCGATCGCGAGGTGCTACGGAACAGCTACGGTGCGTCGCAGCAAAATCAACACGTTTGCTACGGAGTAGCTACGGAGCGTTTCCGTAGCGATTTTCGAATATGTGAAAGCACCTTTTAATGGAGACCAAAATACCATAAAAAATTATGAGAACTCAAAGACACGTTTTGAGTAAAATGAATTTGAATTTACGTTTGGTTTTCTTCTGTCTTTTTAAATTGTTAGGATGAGCTAAAAAGAAAGATAAACTGACTAAATTTGTGTTTGCAGACTTGGTCGTCCCGGGGATGCCTCCCCACCGGTCTTCGAACAGATTTTTCGCAACGCCCGCTTTGCACAGGACGGGAATGCGACCTTCGAAGGTCGGGTTCGAGGCAACCCCACGCCACAAGTATCATGGACCAAGCAGGGAGTACCTATTTACGGTGAGAAATTAGCTTCCCCCCCCCTTTATACTGTTAAACGAAGATGCAAAAGGTCTAGTAAAAATATTATTTCAAAAGAAAAAATTCTGGATTACAGGCATAATTTTTATAATATTTCTCTTTATTAAATTAATATATGTTTTGTATAATTACTAACTAATATAGTTTTTTATTTTTTCAAGCACATTTTAAGTTTTACCATCAATAATTAATACTGAAATGTTAAATTAAATTATAATGATGAGTTAGTGCCTGAATTAAAAATTTCATGTGAAAAACATTAAATTGAAGAATACTGTACAGTGATTTTAAATTTTTGCTGTAGTAAAAACGTTGGTCATTCTTGCTAGACGAGTGCTAATTGTATTGATGCTTGTTGCAGAGTCCACCAAGTACCACATGAAATACGAGGAGGTGTCAGGAGACGTGTCGCTGGTCATTGTTCAGATTGGGCCTGGCGACGAGGGAGAGTACACTTGCACCGCCACCAACCAGTACGGAGAGGCCATCTGCTCAATCCGCATCCAGCCAGAGGGTGCGTGTCCACCCCTCCTGTTTACCTTGCTCTAACGTGTACAGCCCCCTGGTTTAATGTTAAGCACGTTGATAACAAAATGTCAAACCCTCTGTCAATGTCAGAGTTTTTTTTATTAGAGTGGGAGAGGGGAGGGGATAGAGAGGTACAGAGAAAGAATATGTATCTACCCTTTTTCAATTTGTATTAATTCACCCCTACCCCTCCCTCCTTAAGCCACTTACTTAGAGTTGAGTTAAATATTTTTTTATTATTAATTTTTCATGTTTATGACTAAGAGTTCATTAATAATTGAATTTCAGTAATTTTTATGCATATTTTTTTCTTTACTTTATGAACAAGTAATATATTTTTTAAAAACTTATATCTAAATTAAATGTCTTGCTAAAAAGCTTACCAGGTGTTTGTATTATATTTTAAGAATTTTGGGTTAAAGCCAAAAATAACTACTTTTAATTAAAAATTTAAAATGAAATGCTTCCTTTTCAATTTGGCATCCTACCTTCTGTTTACACACCAAATTCATCACCCAACTATAAATAAATCATCTTAAAATATTTTTCTCTTCACCAATCTTATTCAGACATTTGATGGACTGTATGATGAACTTGTGGACTGACTTTTTGTGTCTCGGCTTTAGGCCAGGGCCAGCAGACTATGAGAACTCTGCACCAGCAGCAGCAACTGCAGCAGCAACAGCAAAGCTCAACTGTGATTCAAGGCGGATTTCGCAAGGAATATGCCCAGACTATTGAGAGCTCGCAGCAGATTTCTGGTGAGTCAAAAAAACCTGTTTAACAGTTATGCTCTTAAAATAAAAGCAAAAAAAAAAAAAAAAGCTGCAAATATTCAATTTTTGGTGCTCTTAAATTTATTGTTTGTCACTTTTGTATTTTGTCTTTTGTATTTTTTTTTTTTTTTTTTTTGTATTTTATAACAAATGTCTATTTTTGTTCCCCAGGATCTCAAATCCAGTCCTCATATCAGAAGACTTCCTCTATGGGAAGAACTTCTACCTACACAAATGGCACTAATGGGAGTACAGGCAATGGCACAGCAGTTGAAGAGGTATGAAAAATTGTCTTGCTAAATTTGTCGCTAGATCTGATGGGAGTGTGTATGTCTGATTGCAGGATTTCAAGGTAGACACATTCGAGTACCGCTTGCTGCGAGAGGTAGAGTTCCGACAGTCAATCACGCGACGTGTGGCCGGAGAGGCGGACGCAGAGATCAACGTACAGCCGAGTGCCGGACCCGTGGCACCACCGCAGATAGCGCAAAAAGCGCGAAACTCGAAACTGCTGGAAGGATCAGACGCAACTTTCTCGGCTAAGATTACAGCTAACCCAAGCCCAAGGGTAAGTCAGAACTCAAAATTATATAAATAATTGTTTGGAAATTTTTTAACTGTTTCAATTCTTTAATTTGAATCATTTTTTAAAAAACAATGTAGTTAAAATTCTAAAGTTTGATTTTCTGAAATTTGCAATTTGTGAATGTTCTTAGTCCCAAACATTGAGGTAATTTTATAAAGTTTTAATTTTTTAGTCCCTTTCACTTCATAAAATTGAGGTTTTTACTTAAATATCAACTTTTTATTAACTCTTTGTGACTATTTTTCAATTTATAATAAAACTGTAGCCAAACAAAATATTAAAAGAAAAAACAACATCTCATACAAATGAAATTTAATATTCAACACTATTTCTTCTCCGTGTTTTGCAGCTGACTTGGTTCAAGAATGGCCAGCGTATCCAGCTGTCCCAAAAGTACCAGAGCTCGTACATCAATCAGATTGCAACGCTCAACATCAAGCAGTCTCAGTCCTCGGACTCTGGACACTACACCCTCCTGGCTGAGAACCCCACAGGTAAGCCGTCCTCGGTCCTGCTATAACGTAGTGATGCTGATGCCCTCTCTGTCTTGCAGGATGTGTCGTGTCCTCAGCCTACCTGGCCATCGAACCAGTTGGAGTTCACGATGACCAACAGCTCAAGAGCTTCATTGAAGGGTGAGAATTCTTACTGTTATTATTTTTAAATTTCAGGATAAATAAATTCAAAATTTGCAATTATTTAATATTCCAAAATAATTGAAATTTTAGATGCTGAAATCTAAAATTTTTAATAAAATTTTTAGTGCTAATTCAATATCTGCATCTGCTGATTGTTTCAAGATTGATTATCAATGAATGCCTCAGTGTTTGATAAATTTTTATTTTTTGTTTTCAGCACCAGGGTGCAGCAGACACAACAGGAGGTGGTGATTGAGGAGAGCAGCAAGACGCTCGCCCCCAACTTCCTGCGAGTGTGCACTGACCGTGAGGCCACAGAGGGAAAGATGACTCGCTTCGACTGCAGAGTCACCGGCCGACCTTACCCTGATGTCACCTGGTACCTGAATGGTCGTCAGATCTGTGATGATTCTACACACAAGATCTTGGTGAACGAGTCAGGAAACCACGCTCTGATGATCACCAACGTACACCGCCTGGATGCTGGAGTTGTGAGTAAAATTACTAACAAATATTTTATGTCACTTAAATATATTTTACTGACATAGAGGGTGTTAAGAGGACGATAATTACTTATGACATGCAATAACATAACCCTTTAAAAATTGTTTTATTTGTTTGCTATATTAAAAAAATTATTATTATTAATATTTTTTTAATTTTAGTAGTAAAAATAAATAAACATATCTGTCATCAATACAAATCTGAAATACTAATCCACGAGTGGGATATTAATATTGTGTTTTTTGCAGATCTCGTGTGTGGCTCGCAATAAGTCCGGAGAGACAAGCTTCGAGTGCCAGCTGAACGTGGTGGAGCGAGAGCAGGTTGTTGCCCCCAAGTTTGTGGAGAGGTTTACCACCGTGCAGGTCAAGCAGGGCGAGCCTGTTACCTTGACCGCCAGGGCAGTGGGAACACCAATCCCCCGCATCACCTGGCAAAAGGTGAGTCAACTCTGACATCATCACCATTTAAGAAAAGTTAACTCTAGAATTTTAATGTTAATTAAATGTAAGATAAAATATTGTAATTACATTTTTTTATTTATTTGTCAGTATTAAATACCTTTTGTAAATCACAAATCACATAACTAAGGTGTAAAAGAAATTAATTTCATTGATTAAATTACAGTATTTTACTCAAGACATTAATAAGTGTAATAATTCTTTTATAGAGAAATTTTATGAAAATAAGAAATGGGCTATAGTAAATAAATTTGTTTGTGAAAATGCATGTTGCTAAGATGTGACTCGTTGTGTGACAGGATGGAGTGCCTATCAACTCGGGCCCCGACCTGACCATCTCAACGGAGGGCGGAGCCTCCCAACTAGATATTCCCGTGGCACGGCTCTCCGACGCTGCCTGGTACCAGTGCACGGCTCAGAACGTCGCTGGCTCCACCGCCACTCGAGCTCGTCTCTTCGTAGAGGGGCCCAAGGGGTCAACACCTGAGCCCCGTCGCCTCAACCTGCCCAGGCCAACTAAGGTCATCGAACCTGAGTAAGTGCAGCTTCCAATAATGGTAACTGACAAGGCCATACAATTTTCAATTTAGAAAAATAAAATAATAGAGTATAACTAAATATTTTTTAGAGGAAGGGGGTTTTTATTAAAAAATTTGTGTTCTCATTTTTTTTTTTTTTTTCTGTAACATTTTCTTTTATTTTGTACTCACTTCTACACGTTTACAACTTGTTTTTGTTTTATTTTTATGTTTGACTTTTCACATTAATGGTATAATAAACTGCTGTAGTGAAATAATTAATAAACAAATAGATAAAAAATAAAAAAAGAATAAATGTGAGGTAAAATTGGGGAGGGGGGGAAGAATCTGTGTGAAAATTAAATTTATGTAAGTTTAGCATTTTTTTTTTTGCCAACAAGCAAATAAAATTGCTTTTAAAGTTACACATGTTGTTTAACTACTAACTTTACAATCAATTTTCAAAACTGAAATTTTTGTAAAAAATATAGAGATTTGTAAGATCATTTCTGGTCATCCAGTTCTTCAACAGTCCTCTTTTGTGTGCAGGCCTTCAACTGAGCCTGAGGTGATTTACCTGCGTCACGTGGAGCGGGCCAAGCCTCATGTGCCCTTGTCCGAACCTGACAAGGCCTACCCACCACCCCAGTTCGTGGTGCCCCTGCAAGACGTCGCCCAGTCAGAGGGTGGACGCATCAAGCTGGAGGCCCGTGTGGAACCCGTCGGAGACCCAACCCTCACTGTCGAGTGGTTCATCAACGGACGGCCTCTGGCTGCAAGTGAGTGCACGTCAACAATAAAATTGCATCTTTATTTAGATATTAGTATTTCGAGAAACATAATCTGTGTGCATTTTATTCATGAATTAAGTTTGAAAGTATTTTTGCTGTTCCATTTGCTGCTATAATATGGAACAAAATATGATGAAACTATAGCATTTATTTAAAAAAAAAAAGTATGATGTTTTACTTTAGTGTTTACTGTCTAGTATTCCCTTCAGTATATATTATAGAGACTAATGTTTCTCTAATTTCCAGGCTCTCGTGCCACTACGACTTTCCGCTTTGGCTACATTTGTCTGGAGCTGATCACCATCATTCGTGAGGACAGCGGAGAGTATGTGTGCCGAGTAACCAGTGCATCTGGCGTGGCTCAGTCCCAGGCCTTGCTCAGCGTCACAGGTACGAGAATCTGTGTTTAAGGTTACGTCTAATTAAAATGTTCTATTTTCTAAAAATCAGTTTTTAATTTTCATTAAAAAATTAATACACACTTTATTTTTTTTTTATTGTGGAATTGGAAATGGATAAAAATCTTAGGGACAAGCATATCTTCACTTTTGTCATATAATAGTCAATCCTAAAATAATTTTTTTAAATTTCTCGTCCTAATTACTAACACTGGTGACCCCCACAGCTCGAGCAGGCATTGAACAGCAGAGCCAGTACCCAGACAGTCTGCAGTATATCCAGCAGCTGGAGGACTACACCCGCTACCAGCGCACTGAGAGTGTGGACGAGACAGCCATGCAGCGTCCCAACTTCGTGCGACCTCTGCAAGACCTTGGAGAACTGCAGGAGGGACGTAACGCCCACTTTGAGGCCCAGCTGACTCCCGTGAGTGACCCCACCATGAGACTTGAGTGGTACAAGGACGGCAAGGCCATCACTGCAAGTAAGTGACAACAAACTTTACCGTTTTTTTGAACAGTGTTATCCAACTGAGGTTTCTATTTGTGAAAGGCTCTCGCATTACGACAATCTTCAACTTCGGTTATGTCTCCTTGAACATCATGCACCTACGTGCCGAAGATGCAGGAACTTATACTGTGAGAGCTTACAATGCACTGGGAGAAGCCATCAGTAACTCAACCGTCAAGGTCTTTGGTAAGTGAACCTCGCAAAATTAATGTAGCTTTTTAATTAATTAATTTGTATATTATATAAAATTCCCCCTTTTAGTAAAGTATAGTAATTTTAGTAGAGGAACATTGACTATTAATTGCAATTAATTTTTACATTTTTTTTATTTAAATTATTAAACCTGAAAAAAGTTTGCAGCTTATTTTTTTCTAAATATTACAAAATGTTGATATTACTTCTATTACATTATATTGGCAAGAGCATATAACTAATTTTTTTATCATCAATAAAAGAGTAAATAATATTCATTTCATGCAACAAAACTGATGTAAATTTGTTTCAGCTCGTGGCAGTGTGACTGGTGATCTTGGCATCCCCGAGCAGCAGCGTTACATTGAGAAGATCGGAGAACTCGAGGCGTACCAGCAACAGCAGTACGCCAAGTACGCGGTCGAGTCCACTGAGACGACTGCCCCGCCCCAGTTCAAGACTCCCATCAAGGAGCAGAAGGGTGTGCGGGAGGGAGGCTTTGCCCACTTTGAGGCAAGGCTTGAGCCAGTCGGAGACTCCACCATGAAGGTTGAGTGGTACAAGGACGGACGTCCAGTAGAAGCAAGTAAGTACTCTGTGGATACAGATTTGTTGATTGAATAATTCATATGTCTGTATATATTGCTCTATATCATTTTGAGTATTGTAGCAAGCATTCATCCAAATTTTAAATACAAATTACATTATCAATTTACTGCACTTCATTAAATTATATAGTTTTTCCATTATTATTTTTAATGTTCTTTCTTTTCTCGTCCAGGCTCCAGAATCACGAGCTTCTTCAACTTTGGTTATGTTGCCTTGACCATCAAGTACGTGACCACCTTTGACGTTGGTATCTACACTTGCCGTGCTTACAACGAGACTGGCCAGGCCGAGACCTCCGCCCAGCTGTCTGTCATCAGCAAGAATGACGTCATCTTTGAGTCCCAGAACCCTCAGGGTCTGGAGAAGATCCAGTACCTGGAGGATTCTAGCCGCTATGGTCGCACCCAGCAAGAAGAGACTACCGTTACCCAGAAGCCACGCTTCCTGGGACCTCTCAAGGGAACAAACAAGATTGTGGAGGGACAGCGAGCTCACTTTGAAGTGCGAGTGGAGCCGCAGAATGATATGACAATGCAGGTGTGTATAAAAAGGAAAATCAATAATGCTTTTATTCATTTATGTATGTATTAATTTTATTTATTTAATGTTCATATTAGATTTAATTTAATTGGCTTTCATGAATCTTTAAGGTTAAATTAATATCCAATTTTCATGTATTCTGCAGATTGAGTGGTATCACAACGGACAGGCCATCATGAGTGCCAGCCGTGTGCAGACTTACCACGACTTTGGTTATGTAGCACTGGACATCATCAGTGTCCGCTCCGAGGATGCTGGAACATACACTGTCGTTGCTCGTAATGCCTTGGGCGAGGCTCAGCTCTCTGCAACAATGGAGGTTGAGAGTGAGTGTTCACCTTTGATTTCTTTTCTTTTTTAATTTTTTAATTACATTCTTAAATTTTAAATTGTAAAATAATAATTAATTTATTTTAGAATATTCTTATTATCATTAACAACATAATTATGACTTAAAATACAAACAGTTTGGAAGGCTCTAACATTTTATTTGTTCCTCCAGCTCGCTCCAGCATTGACACATCCAGTATGCACCGCATGGCTGTGGAGAAGACTCGCTACCTGGAGGAGAACAAGTTCCAGGAGCCTCAGTACAACATTGAGGAAATCTCCAAGTCCAAGCCCATCTTCGTGCAGCCTCTGTCTGACCCCCAGCCCGTACCCGAGGGCAAGAACATTCACTTGGAGTGCCGGCTTGAGCCAATGGGAGACCCCTCCATGAGGGTAGAGTGGTACTTCAACGGAAAGGCCATCACTGTTGGTAAGATTACACTATAAAGTAAAATTGTTATGGTGAATATAATGGGAAACTTTATGTTGCAGGATCGCGTTTCAAGACTTACTATGACTTTGGCTATGTTGCCTTAGATATTGTACATTGTACCACTTATGATTCTGGTGAATATACAGTGAGGGCTGTCAACCATCTGGGAACAGCTCATACTTCATCCTGTGTCAGGGTAAGTAATTAAGTCACAAGTAATTAATACATTAATAAGCAAGTTAATAACAAAATTTTCAAAGATCTGAAATATATTGTAATATCTGAACACACCGATATTAAAATGTAGCAGTAGATGACATCTAGCTAAAACTTAAAATACTGTAAATTATAATGTATTAAAAGTTATAACAAAAATTCTGCTGTAAAAATTGTTAGTCAGGTTTGTTTTATTGTAAAATACCATAATGCACTATGGAGACTCTATAGCAATGTCCACTATATTGCATGAATTTATTATAGTGTAAAAATAAATTTTGTGATTTGCAAAGAAAAAATATATATGTATATATATATATATATATATATATATATATATATATATATATATATATATATATATATATAAAATGTGTCTTAATAACTCATAAAATATTATGAGTTTCATGTATCTTTATCTCTTTATTTAACAGATCCTGAGCCGTGAGGGTGTGGAGAGCGACACAATGAACGAGGCAGCACTGCAGCAGATCTACATGCTGGAGGACCACGCTGCCCGCAGCAGCCAGTTCTCACGAGGCGCAGAGGACACTGGTCCTGTGCAGCAGGCCCCACAATTCACCAAGCCCCTCCACAATGTGGACATCATTGAGGGCACCAACGTTCACCTTGAGTGTCGTCTGCAGCCAGTCAACGACCCCTCCATGAGGGTCGAGTGGTTCGTCAATGGACGTCCAATCAAAACTGGTAAGTGTGAAAGTTTTTAGGAAAAAAATGAAAACTGTTCAATTATTGAGGCAAATATTTAGAGTATATTATAGCAGCACTGTCTTTGTGATTCCAATTCTCATTAAATTTACAACTTTTTTTTTTCATGTATGCAGTATTTTTTTAGGTTAATTGTATTGATTTTTTAAAAACTTAATGAGTTGAATAAAATAATTTTTTAATTCCACTATAAATCTTCATATATCATATTTTATTAGAGGTTGTAGTACACCCCTTCATTCTATTCATATTTATTCCCTCTCAACATATTTCCCCTTTACTATTCTAGGACATCGTTTCCGTCCCGCTCACGACTTTGACTATGTTGCTCTGGATCTGCTGAGCGTGTACCCTGAGGATTCTGGGGTCTACAGCTGCCAGGCATACAACATGCTTGGAGAGGCTGTCACCTCTTGCTCTGTGAAGGTCATCGGTAAGTCACAATCCCCTCAAAGTTAAAGAAGACTCTGTTTTGACACATCATTTGACATTACAGCCAAGCGAGACTTGATCCTGGACTCTCAGCACCAAACTGGTCTGGAGAAGATCCAATACCTCGAAGATTCATCTCGCTACGGCCGTAAAGAAATGATGGAGGAGATTGTCAATGTGCGTCCACGATTTGTCACCAAGCCCAAGAGCTTTGACAACATGCGTGAAGGCCAGCACTGTCACTTTGAGTGCAAGCTGGAGCCTGTCACTGATAGCAACCTCAAGGTTGAGTGGTACAAGAATGGTCGTCCAATCACTGTTGGTAAGTTTCAAGCAAAAACTTGACATAATATAAATTCTTGTAAACTTTTCAGCTCATTTTCTTTTCATTTAAATATATTGATCAAAATATAGATTTTTTTTACAGATAAAACCAAAATAACTTGTTATTTCAGGACACCGTTTCCGACCCATTCATGACTTTGGTTATGTTGCTCTTGATATTATTGACCTGATTGCCGAGGACTCTGGCATTTACACTTGCCGAGCTGTCAACATGATGGGTGCCGATGAAACCACCTGCACCGTGCAAGTCAAGAGTAAGTACTTCCGTTAAGTTCTTTATTGATAGAATAGATAGCAATAATTTAATTGTAGTAATACTGTAACCTGGAAATATTTTACTACTGTTCAGATTAAAAGTTTTCATATTGTATGCTGTATTCCAGCTGCAGTTTTATGTGTTAATAAAATGTTTTAAATATATTTATTACAACTTTATCATCATATAAATTTATTAATCCTTATATCAATAAGATAAAAACTTATCAAAATATTTTCATTTTAGTATAGCAATAATTTTATAATGATAGCTTTTACAACTCCACGGTAGTAACATTTTTTTACTAAACAACTTAATTTTTTTTTAGGCTCTGCTCAAATTCTAACCACCACACAGAACCAAAGTAATATGGAACAACTCCAATACCTTGAGGACAGGTCTCGAGTAAATCGTAGTGAGTACATTGAGGAGTCCACCAGTCAGGCTCCGGTGTTCACTTCTTCCATCAAGAACATTGTCATCAAGGAGGGACAGCGGGCTCACTTTGAGTGCCGTCTCATCCCCGTCTCTGACCCTACCATGAAGGTCGAGTGGTTCCACAACAACGTGCCTGTACGTGCTGGATCTCGCTTCACTGAGACCAATGCCTTTGGCTTTGTGGCCCTCGACATCATGTACGCCTACCCTGAGGACTCTGGCACCTACACTTGCCGTGCTTCCAATGCTCTGGGACAGGCAATGACATCAGCTACCCTCGGAGTGCAGTGTGAGTATTAAAATCACACTACTATTTATTACTTTTTGGAATTTTGAATTTGGGTTTGTTGAAAATTGAAAGTGCTAAGTTTGAGGAATATTTTAAATTTATTTATTTACTGTATTTCAATTTGTCATTGGAAAATTAAATTTACTCTATTCGACAATAAAACAATAAAACTAGAACCTTGTTCATCAATGTATGTAATGTAATCTCTATTTAAATCTGTACTTTTAATAAAAAAAAAATAAATAAATAAAAAAATTAAAAAAGCATACAATGGTAAACTAATAAAATATTTTTTTCTATTTTGATATTTGTCACTTAATTATTAATGGAAAATAATTTGTAATAAAATTGAAAGATTATTCACACATTTTGAGATTTTATTTTTATTTGAGCTTCATTTCTTTAAAAATAGCAAAAGCTGAAACCTACATAATGATTAATTGGCATTTTTCTGGTACAGCCAAGAAGTCGATCTATCTTGAGACGCAGCACGAGTCTGCCATGACCAAGATCAATTACCTGGAGGGTGGCCAGCGTGGCCAGCCCACGCCAGCTCCCGATGACTCGGTGCTGCAGGCCCCAGTGTTCACACAGCCCATGCGCGACCTGCGTGTGGCGGAGAACCAGGCGGCCCACTTTGAGGCCAGACTCATCCCAGTCGGAGACCCCAAGCTGCGCGTGGAATGGATGCGCAACGGAGTGCCCATTCAGGCCTGTGAGTACCGTTAACATCTTTGTAATAAGAGACCAAGATTAATTTACAGAGGGTGTGATTACAATATAATTATATGAAAATTGATTACTTGCCCTACAAATTTTGTGACTTTTAATTTAAAATTTAATTACAATTGATTTTAATTTTAATTAGGAATGTTATGGTAAAAATTTGATAAAATTTAAGAACTTTTGTGATAATTTGAATTAATTAATTTTTATGATATTTTAAAGCATGAATATTTCCTTTAATTTATTTTTGTTATGTTTCTGTAGCCAACCGAGTCACCACGATGCACGACTTTGGTTATGTCGCTCTGAACATGAAGTACGTCTACCCTGAGGACTCCGGAACTTACACTTGCCGTGCTGTCAACGACCTTGGACAGGCCGTCACCTCGTCTCAGCTGATTTGTCAATGTGAGTCAGATTTGTTTGTTCATTTATTCATCTATTCAAGTATTTGTTGATTATTTTATTTTATTCAAATTAATTATCTGCAGTCATTATTTATTCACAGCTATAATAGCTATTTGTTTTTCCCTTTATGGCTTAAAGCCTGAACAGAGGTTGTTAACACTGATTTCTCTGATATTGCAGCCAAGGAGTCTCTTCTGCTTGAGTCGACTGACCGCCAGCAGTTCCTGGAGGACTCGTCTCGCATCACCCGTCGTGAGGATGAGGAGACCATCATCACACAGGCTCCCAAGTTCACCACCAAGCTCAACGGTCCAACACAGCTGGTGGAGGGACAGAGCTGTCACTTTGAGTGCCGTGTGGAACCCTACCCTGACCCCAACCTCACCGTGGAGTGGTTCCACAACGGCAGCCCTCTGCAGACTGGTATGAACCTGTGATGAAATAAAAAGTTTGTAAGATAATAATTTTTATTTGTTTATTTAGGACATCGTTTCCGTACCACATATGACTTTGGATTTTCCGCTCTGGATATCCTGACTGTGTATGCTGAAGATGCTGGAGAATATATGTGCAAGGCTACCAACCGTTTGGGAACTGCAACTGCAGCCATTAAGATCTCCGTCAAATGTAAGAGATACATAATTATTTTTCAATTATTTGAATTATTTTTTTAGCAATAACTTTATTAATTATGGTTTAATATTCAAATTAAGGAAAATAAACCATTTAGGTTGTGATAATCTTATTAAAAGAAAAGGATAGGAATAACCAGCAAGGCCTTACCAATCGAAAGAGTCACAGCAGGTGGAAATTCTTGCGGTTACAGAGGTTCACTCGAAAGTTTTTACATTTTTGAAACGTTTCGCATCGTGGAGATGCTTCTTCAGTCACAAGAAGAAGTAGAATCTACTTCTTCCGATCTCCACAATGCGAAACGTTTCAAAAATGTAAAAACTTTCGAGTGAACCTCTGTGACCGCAAGAATTTCCACCTGCTGTGACTCTTTCGATCGGTAAGGCCTTGCTGGTTATTCCTATCCTTTTCTTTTAATAAGATAATTATGGTTTACAGTAATTAATATAAATTTAAATTTATTTAATTGTAATTAATTTACAAAACTCATTATTGAATTAAAAATTGAAACTGAAATTGAAACTGAAATTGAAATTGAATTTTTCCAATGATAATTATTGTATAATGCTCATGTCCTTACTTCCATCTTCTGCTGTCCACAGCTAAGGCATCCATCATTGTGGAGACGCAGCACGAGAATGCTCTGCAGAAGATCCAGTACCTCGAGAGCGACCATAGCCGAGCTCGTGAGGATGATGACGAGGCCGTCCACGAGAAGCCACAGTTTGGCCGTCCCCTGCGTAACCTTGAGAAGCTGCAGGAGGGCCAGAGCGCCCATCTGGAGGCCACTCTCACTCCAGTCAATGACCCCACCATGCGAGTTGAGTGGTACTGCAACGGAAGACCCATCCCTCAAGGTACAGAAACAATGGCTACTCCAAAAGTTAAATTCCTGATATTTTAACCCTTTTTGATAGAATTAAACAGCATAAAATCTCTATTTTTTACTTATAATATTATTATAACTAGAGAAAATTAATGAATCAACAAAATAGAGAAAAAAATTACGATTTCCTAGAAACATTTTATTTTTTATTTTATTTTATTTTTATTTATTTATTTTTTTTTTTTTTTGGTAGTATGAAAATGTAAAAATAAGTTATAAAAATGACTTTTGTTCAAATTTGTGTTCATAAATAAATTTCTCTTATATTTTTGTTCATGCAGGCCATCGCTTCAAGACAACCTATGACTTTGGCTTTGTCGCCCTGGACATCAAGTATGTGTATGCTGAGGACTCAGGCACGTACATGTGCAAGGCCCGCAATGCAGTTGGCGAGGCAGTCACCACATGCTCCATCAAAGTGGAAGGTAAACTGGCAGGCTCTGGAGTCTGGATGGGCAAGTTTGGCAACTTCAACCAAACACCAACCCCCTGGCCACAAACTAAATACGGACACATAGATCAGCAAATAACTAGAATGGATTTTATTTATGAAGCAAATATCACTGCCTGCGGATAGCCTGATAATTTTGTTGTGTCATTTTGATCTAAAAAAATTTTGGTTTTAAGAATCCCAAGTCTATAACAATTTTGATCAAACTTAAATATTTTTTTCCTGGTATTTTTTCTTCTTTCCCTTTTTTTGCATGTAGTTTTAGTCTGCATGAGATTTTTTCCTATTATCTCTGTTCCCTTTTTTCTTCATCAGTTATGCTATTTTTAAACTCATTACTTAATTTGTTCTCAATATTTTCTGGCATGAAACTTCTTAATTATTTTGTCCTCCCTGACTGTATTTTTTTCTGTTTGCAACAATAAATAAAATTTTCTCTCTAAAAATTTTATTTTTTCTTCCCCCACTATCTTTTACCAAAAATACAAAAAGAGCATGCAGATAATAAAACTATTTTTACACTTTACCCCTGTGTTGTCCAAAGAGTGTGGTATGCTAAAAATGTTGGCAACTACTGCTTGTTCTAAGTATACTCCAGTCCTTCAAACTGCACGCTAATTACCTCACATAAATAGCTCGTCAATGTGACATTGTCACTCAACATGCTGCTTTTGACTTGCAGCTGGATCTGGTCTCTGCCTGGACACTCTTGACGAGGATCGTCTCAAGAAGATTCGCAACCTCGAGTCATACGCTCGCCCACAGAAGGAGGATGTGGAGGCACAACCTCAGAAACCTGTCTTCACCACTCCTCTCAACAGGTACACCGAAATTAACTTTGTACATGGGTGTATATAGTCATCAGCATAATTAACAAAGTTGCCAAGAGAAACTGCAGTGTGTCACTAATGACCTCTTAATACTGTCTATTTTTTTGGCAATTTTCCAATAGTTAATTAAATTAAAAAAAGTCATCAAAGATTTTGTTGTTGAACATTTATTATTTGTAAATTTCAAAGGCATGTAGAAATTTCTCCTATTTGAAATTCTATTTTTATTTTTGCTATAATTAAACTATCAGCAAAAATCTACTGGCAATTTTTATGGCAATACTTTTAGAGTGTTCCTTTATATTTATAATCTACTTTTTTTTAGCATAGTCCTAATAGTGTTGTTTGATTAATTAAAAGCAAAACTTAATAGAATACTCATCCATCCACTCACTAATCACCCTCTTTCTTATCTCAGCTTGGAGAATGTTAAGGAAGGTGAGCACGCTCACTTGGAGTGCCGCGTTGAGCCAATCAATGATCCAAACCTCCGCATTGAGTGGTACGTCAATGGCATCGCCATCCGTACTGGCCATCGTTTCCGTACTACTCACGACTTTGGCTACGTGGCCCTGGACATCCTGTACACGTACCAGGAGGACTCAGGCACTTACATGTGCAAGGCCACCAACCTGCAGGGAGAGGCCGTTAACACCTGCAACATCAATGCCTTAGGTGAGTCACGGAAGAATTACATAAATTGTATTAAAGACGAGATAAATTAGGACCAAACTAATTTAGGTTCAGATCATTTACACCAACTGAGCAACTATGGAGAATTTCGCTCACCATTTTTTCCTAACTTTCAGCCCGTCGTAGCATCTACCTTGACTCTCAGCACCCTGAGGGTCTTGCCAAGATCCAGGAGCTTGAGAAGCAGGGTCACCAAGGTCGTCTGGAGATTGACGAGCCAGCTCCGTCACCTCCCAACTTCATCACTGAGCTCCATGTAAGTCCTTCCTGTCTTGCTCTCCGAGCCTAGCTGACTCTTCTCTCTTGCAGGGTACCACCGAGCTGGTGGAGGGCCAGAATGCCCACTTTGAGTGCCGCGTTGAGCCAATCCACGACCCCAACCTGCGTATTGAGTTCTACCACAACGGCAAGCCACTGCCATCTGCTTCTCGCTTCCATATCACGTTTGACTTTGGTTATGTGGCTCTGGATATGAGCCATGTGTACCCTGAGGATGCAGGAGAATACTCCGTCAAGGCCATCAATGCCCTCGGACAATGCACTTCCAGCATCAAGCTGAATGTAACAGGTAATTAAGGCACAAAAGAACACTAATATTTAATTCAATAATACAGAAGTAAATTTGTGAAGCTTTTTGCAAGCATTAAAGTCACTGTAAATTTAACATTTAAGTTAAAACTACTTTCTTAAAATTTTGAATTAAAATTTGACATTGATTTTTGGAAAAAAATGTTGTCGTTGCTAATTTCTTACATTTTTTCATGTAGGCAAGAGCAACATCAGCTTTGAGTCTGCCCGTCCTGAGGGTCTGGAGAAGATCAAGCGTCTGGAAGGTCAGCACGGCTTCCAGCGTCCAGAGATTGACGATCTCAAGACCACACAGCGTCCGGTGTTCACCTCTCCTCTGCAGAACATTGACTCTCTGGGAGAGGGCCAGACTGCCCACTTTGAGTGCCGTCTCATCCCTGTCAATGACCCCACTCTTAAAGTGGAGTGGTTCAGGAATGAACAGCCCATTGAGACCAGTAAGTTACTGACTAGTCAAGACATGTCACATGGTATTATATTATGTGTTTCTGTCCAGGCTCTCGCATTTCCCGTACACACGACTTTGGTTTTGTGTCTCTGGATATGACTCACGTCAGAGATGAGGATGAGGGAGTTTACATGTGTCGTGCCTCCAACGCACTTGGAGAAGCTGTCACCACTGCCTCCATGCGTATTAAGAGTAAGTAAAGCCTTTATAATTACAGTAGAACTTTAATTTTACAATATTTAAGAATTTATGAAATATTTTCTTCTTCCAAACACAACATTAAAAATTACCTTTAATTAAATATACAAACCCTTGATATCGTGAATTTAAAGTGTGTCCTGATGGCCCTTCAACAAATAGTCTTAAAATTCTTAAAATAATGATTTTTCATGTAATTCATACTTTAAAATTTCTTGCTAAATGACATTCTTGTTTTCTGCAGGCAAGGCTGACATCCAGCTTGAGACCCAACATCCCGAGGGCATGCGTAAGATCGCAGCCCTGGAGATGGGCCGTGAGCCCAGGCCTGAGGAGGCGGAGAGGGAGTTTGAGAAGCCCATCTTCACCCAGGTGCTCACTGGACCCTCAGAGCTATGGGAGGGACAAAACGCTCACTTTGAGTGCCGCGTGGTGCCCGTTGGAGACCCCAACCTCAAGTATGAGTGGTTCGTCAATGGAGTCGAGCTCAAGATGGGTGAGTTGGTCTTGAAAACTGAGATAACTCTTTTACTGTTTGTGTAAAAAATGTATATCTTTTATAGTAAATGAATGATTGAGTGTGTAATTTTTAATTTCAGATATGTGTGGTATTGTCCTGAATTCACAACCACCAGGTATTTAATATTAAAAAAATAAAAGTAAATAAAAAAAGGCACATATTTAGAAATTTCTTATGCACAGGTGAAGGATGAATGATTATTTTAGCACTTGAGTTGCAGCTACACTTGCAGCATGGACATATTGCTACAGTTTGTTGTTCACAGTAACTATATTTTCTCCGTGTGTCTCACAGGCTCAAGGTTCCATGTCACCCATGACTTTGGCTACGTCAACCTCGACATCAATGCCACAGTGCCTGAGGACTCTGGAGTTTACATGTGCAAGGCCAAGAACCTGGCCGGAGAAGCTGTATCTTCAGCATCTCTCAAAGTCAAAAGTAAGTGTTTGATAACATTACATGAAATTTTATTTCTATTTTCAATAAAGAATATGAAAAATAAGATTTAAGAATGTTCTGCTATTTTTAGATGCATAGGAGGCATTATGAATTTTTAATAGGATTTTTTTTTTTTTAAGTTTTTTTTTTTTTTCTTTTCTTTTTACTAACCTTCTATTTGACAATGGGGAATTCTCTTACAACTCAAATTTTAATTTAACTACTATATCATGATAGGCTACATATTAACAATAAGTTTGACTTAAGTTTCAACTTTTTTAACTCAAATTTGGGGACTCTGAAGGGATTATTAGAATAGGGGCAAAGTATGCAACCCGCGCGAAAACCTGAAAATTGTGACGTAGAAACTCCCTAGTTAACACACAACAACTGCCTGATATCATAGTTTGAGCGTCAAGTAGTGATTGGCTATAAATTTTAGTAACACGATCGAAATCAGCGGGTTTTTCTACTCTAATATCAATAGTTTTGTCTCTAGTATCAGTTTACTTTAAGAGTGATAATCGAAAATATAAATTTATTGCAGGAAAATTTCGCCTGCTAGGCAGTTTCTACGTCACGTTTGGGCGCTAAATTCAAAAGAAGGAAGATTTTTAAAAAATTCCCTTGTCTCCAATTTTGAAAATTGAAACTTTTTAGTTTTGGGGCATTTAGTTTCAAGGCATAGAGCATCTGAAAAAAAATTAAAATAAATGTTGGAGAATTCCCCATTATACGAGTAGTTTTAATTTTTATAAGCATTATAGTTTGCTGACATATTTCATTGACGTCAACATGAGTTGAGTCTGTATGTTATACTGAGATGCTATTTCTCCACAGGCAAGTCGTCCATCATCCAGGAGCCTCTGCAGCCCGACGCTTGGCAGAAGATCCAGCTGGTGGAGGCTGAGAGGAACCGTGTGCCAGAGATGTTTGTGGACACAACACCCCAGCAAGCACCGGTATTCACCACTCATCTCACGAGCTACGACAAGCTGGTGGAAGGCCAGCATGTGCGACTGGAGGCCCAGGTAGAGCCCCGTGCAGACCCCAACCTCAGGGTTGAGTGGTTCAAGAACGGAGTCTCCCTCACTACTGGTAATAATCTTATTTGATAGTCATTCACTTGACTCATCTTGTTTTCATTAGAATACAAAGTCTTATATTGACTAAATTTTAATTTTTTTTTTCAGGAACACGTATCAGAAGCACGTTTGATTTTGGTCTTGTGACTTTGGCTATCAACGGTCTGCGTGGTGATGACTCTGCCATTTACACATGCAAGGCAACAAACCGTCTTGGAGAGGCTGTTTCAACTTGCACAATGAAGATTGAAGGTGAGGGGGAATTAACTTCGAAATCTCATCATTTTTGTTTGTAAATTCCAGACTAGTTTCTTTTGATGCTGTTCAGCAATACAAATTCATTATGTAAGATACTTTAGATTTTCTGTGATGAAAGTTTTTCCTTCTTGCTACTTATCCTCTGCTAGTATAGTTACAATAAATAGTGTTGAATTTTAGCTAAAAGTTATCTGGGAATGTTACAATTTTCTCCGCCTCCTCAGATCGTCACTGGCTGCTGGGAAGCTCCCTGCGCCCCGAGGCTCTGCCCATCATCGAGGCCCTTGAGACGCCACGGGACACCAAGCCCGAGACTGCAGAGCCCACCTTCGAGTCTCCGGTCTTCATCTCTCACCTCAACAACGTGGAGCTCAAGGAGGGAGAAACTGCCCACTTTGAGTGCAACGTGGAGCCTTCAAAGGACCCCACCATGCAAGTCGGTAAGTCTCGTAAAGTCAGGTACTCGAGGAGATAAAACGTCATGCTCTTATTCATATCTTATTTCTTGTGCAGAATGGTTTATTAACGGCAAGCCATTACCAACTGGTGCTCGCTACAAGTCAACATATGATTTTGGTTATGTCGGTTTGGATATCACTGGTGTATACCCAGAGGACTCTGGAATTTACACTTGCAAAGCTACCAACAACAAAGGAAATGCTGTTACTACTGGCACACTGCGTTGCACTGGTAAGTTCCCTCCTCTTATCACAGTATTTTTTTTTATTTTTTATTTTTACCCTTATTTGTAATTTAATATTGCTTCTAAACAATTAATTTCACTTTTTTTTTCTTTAAATTACTGCTCATATTTTTTATTCCATGTATTAAAAAAACAAATCTAAAGGTTGTATTGTGTCTTGCAGGCAAGAGCAGCATCTACCTGGACACCCAGCATCCCCAGGGCCAGGCTGGTCTGGAGAAGGTGCAGGAGGCGGAGGATGCCTATGCGTCCAAGTACCAGAGGCAGCACTCCGGCCCCGAGCCTGAGTTCCCCAAGCCCACCTTCGTGGTGCCCCTCGAGGCCAAGTTCTCCCTCGGAGAAGCTGAGGCCCTGCACCTGGAGTGCAACGTCGAGCCTAAGAATGACCCCAACCTCAAGGTGGAGTGGTACTTCAATGGCAAGGCCCTCGAGCATGGTACGTTGATGACACAAGATGGTTTGGGAATCAAAATGCCTTTCTTAAGAAAATTAGCAATCACTGTATTTTATAAATTTCACACACAAAAAAATATTATGCTGATTGATTTATGTTATAAATTAATTATATTTTTGCTAAAATTTATATTATTAATTTTATTTACTGAACATAGAAAATATGTTTTTTAAATTTATTTTTTGCATTTTTAGGAGCTCGTTTCAAGATGACATGTGACTTTGGTTTTGTCACCCTTGACCTTTCTGAGGTATATGAGCGTGACCAAGGAATCTACACCTGCAAGGCATACAATCTTGCGGGAGAGGCCTTCACCTCTACAACAATCTACTGCACAGGTATGCTCTAACCTTCACATCTCGTTAGCAGAAAGTCATCTTCATTTTGTGTGTAGGCAAGGAGGGTCTGATTGAACGCACACAACATCCCAAGGGAGAGGAGGGACTGGAGAAGATCCAGGACCTTGAGGACTCCCTCAACAAACAACAGGGAGGAGTTGCCGAGAGTGAAGAGGGACACGCCCCAGAATTTACCTCTCAGGTAAAGACGGAGATGTTTGGTGCTTTCAGTTTTCTGAGTGACGTGTGGTTTTATTTCCTTACCTTCAGATGTCTAAAAATATGTCTGAGTAGCTTTCTTTTGAGTGACTTCTTAATTAAGATTGTTACTTCAAACTTACAGTTAAAAAAAAGGAGAAAACTCTTCTATATCTATGCATGAAGGTTCTTGATTTCAGTTGTTTTTTTCCTATCTTCTTTTCATCTGTGCTTTATAAGAAAAAATAAAACTAGATTTAGAATATCAATATTATTTCTGTCAAACTTTAGTGCATTACAATTGTGTTTTATTTTATGAGTGGTGTGAATTTTGGATTGGTTTATTTTTTGCAGCGTTGTTTGGGATTCAGCCCTAATTTGAGTCATCAGGTCGGTTATTATTTCAATTAACAAGTTTGAATTTGTGTTTGCATGCTCTAGCTATAAGTGTATTGTAGTGTATTTTACTTTTGTGACTGTTAATCTTTTTAATTTAATTAATGTACTAGAAAAAAATACAGTTTACTGAAAATCTAGTAAGTACAGGCCAGAGTTATTTAATTAAAACTTTAAATTATATTGTTCTTCTAATTTTTAGTTTCAGTAGCAAAATATGTTCTAATTTTAAACAAAAAATAAACATAAATGTAATATATAGGTTGTGCATAGTACTACTGTATTTTTTAAAGTAAACAAAATAAATATCTGTAATTACATACAAAATTGAGGGAGTTGTTTTAACTTTTCAATCGTATTGTCAGCAATGTAATAACCAAG